>OX463782.1:13983732-14484172 GCA_949825025.1 Siphlonurus alternatus | reverse complement strand
ACCAGCATAAGGTGATGTATGATAATTTATATATCAAATAAGCATGCAGGCAGGTGCAATTGAGAATTTAATACACAAGCCATGTATTCATTATTCAAAGAGATAATACGAGCTTGCATGAAAGTCAATGCCTTGGTTTGTTTATTATTTAGAACTTAGGCAGGGACAAAAAAAAATGACCTAGACATTAAATATCTTCATAATATAATTATTGTCGTATACTGATCATAATTAATTTAACTAAATAAAATAATAGTTCGACATTTTGTCATATTTTGTCATGTAAATAACTTTACCACAACTTTTGATTTTATTAATCCTTTCTTATTTATTGCTAAAAATATACGCAGTGTGAAAAAAACGGTGGGGAAAGGGGAATTATCTGTGACTGATATGAGGACCCTGGTATCTTTGTTTGAAGATCTAATTTTTACATATTTACAATTTATATGATTTAATTTCATTCTGTACTAATTAATTATTTTATTAATTGCTACTAATTATTTTTCTCATACTACAGTAGTTGTGCGGATAATTTGCATGTGATACAAAGCGAAAATAGCACGACACATACTCAAGTCCAGTTTTTATTATGAATATTGTTATTCAATTATTCTCAGTAAATATTATACAATACATTCAGCTATAAAAATGTATATCAATACTGAAGTCATACAAATATTATAATAATATTCTCAATATAATATCTTGGATATATTATATAATGTTTAAAGGGCAATATTTTTTATTTATTGCAATTATTTTCAAGCATTTTTATTTTCAATTCAAGTAAAATAAATCATTCACTATTCTATATAATGCGGAGTTTTCTGGAATGGTAAAATAAACTTATTTTATTTTAATCAATTTGAAAAAAGTACAAAATGCCCATTTGATACGAGCATACTCAGAGTGAGTACGGCGATTTGCATTTTTTTTTTTTTTGTATGCTGCAATATCAATAGATTATAAATTGTTGAAGCCAATTTATAATAGATAAACTCTAACGATCAATGGTATTTTTTTTTTACTCGTATTAATGCACAAATTGATGTGCTATGCAAATAGGGCAGACTTATATATTGTATGGGTATAGCAGCATAGTAATAAATTACTGTAGTGCTTACTAGATTATTGAATTTATTTTATTTATGGTTGTAATGTTATTGTATTTGACATTTCAAACTTACAACTTGATTTTTTTTTTATCTTCACGAAATTTTTATTTTATTTTACGATTATATAAAAATACTTGTCGTATAAAAATTGTTAAATCGAGCATTTTGAAATTTAATTATTTAAATTTCTATTTCATTGACTTTTTAAACTTTTTTTTCTTCATTTTTACTACAGAATATATGTTGTTATGTTTTTAGCACTGGTCATAGTGGTAATAAAAGTTTCTTTTTTATTATTGTTACAAAGAATACTGCATACAACATAGACATTTAATCTTTGAACCAGTGAACTGCATATATACAGAAGTTTTGTTATAGAGTATAGTAGTATAGAACTGAATATTCTTACATATATATAGGAACAATAGATGTGAACTTTAAATGTATTTTACTAGTGGGTTACTATAAGGTATATATATAAAATAGAACAATGCATTGGATAACACATCTCTGCTATAAAAGAGCTTTGCGGTACCTATAAACACTTTGTTGCAGAGAAATATAAAATCTAATAAAATAAAAAAAAAGGTAATATATAATTCAAATAAAAAATACATTAACAAAAGTATTGTATATATAGCACTTTTTTTTTTAAATGGGAACCTCATAGGTATGCAGAGTTCTTTTAGCTATTTACCGACATTACAGTTAAATCATTCGTCATTACAGTATATATTATATATACAAGTGCAGTCATACATACAATTTCTGCACTCCAGTAAACTAATATACTCAGTTTGAGAAAGTGCAAACGAAATTGCATTATATAAGGATCAAAGATATGACATGGAACTATACTTTGCACCACTACTATGTATTGTATTATATGTATACGTTATTTATATATTATATGGTATATACTACTGCTACTTTAGTCAAACAAAAAGTAGATGCATAAAATATATGTTAGGACAAATGGAAAAAAGTAAATTAAATTTAACTTGCACAAAACTACTTATCTTCACGTGGTATATTTTATATATATATGTACAATGTAAGATGAAGTATAAAAAAATAAAATAAAAAGTAAAAACGAGTTAAGCTTTTTTGGCTCTAGTCTGTGCACTTTGTTCGTTACGTTATAAAGTACATTATATAGACAGGGTAAGTATATAACACATGATAACCAGATCTTGAAGGTAGTGAAGATGTTGTAAAACAAATAAATATAGCATATAATGATACCATGCCAAGAAAATCAATCGGATCTAATTATTATGAATAATTAATTTAAAAACTTATTAAAATTTTCTCATTTTAATGAAAATTTGTAACCTGAAAATGTTCAATTTTTTTATTACCATTTTTCATTACTACACTCATAATAATTGAAGGAATATTATTACTCATCAGATGTCTCTCTCACAATGAAAAAATTACAGTCTTAATAAAAATCCACCTTTTAAAATACAAGTACCTTGATGCGCGCAACACCCGAATGTCGTACACATGGGAATGAAGCCAAATACTTGATATAGGATGAGATATAGCTACTACTTGCTGCTGCATTTTCTAACTCATGGCTAGAAAAAGAATGCTGCAAGTAATGTGTGATTGCTGCACATGCAATTGGCGTTTTACTGCATTCTCCGTGATGTATCCTCTGAAGCCGGTCAGTGGAGACACCACAGAGAAAGTTGAATTTCCAGTCTAACTTGGAGCGCTGCCCATCTCACCAAACTGTCTAAACGAAGCCGAGGCAGAAATGAGTGGAGATGAAGGGGCCATTTCGATAACTACATCTCGCCATGCAGCACCACTACTACACGTAACGTCCATACCGTCTGTGTGTTGAGAAAGCTTCCCTGTGAAAAACGAACAAACTCAAATTGCCTTTTTCATTCTATATATCTCTCTCTCTCTCCTCTCTCTCTCTCTCTCTCTCTCTCTCTCTCCTCTCTCTCTCTCACTCTCTCTCTCTCTCTCTCTCCTCTCTCTTCTCTCTCTCTCTCTCTCTCTCTCTCTCTCTCTCTCTCTATCTCTCTCTCTCTCTTACTATAGCTATAAGCTCACTCCTATACCCTCTGGTTTCTATTCTTTTTCTCTACATATATTTTTTTTTACTGTCATATGCATTCATAGGTTAAAATATACGAAAGTAAAAAAAATATATATATTACCTTTATATATATAAGTTTTTATAATAATATGTTGATAAGGTAATAAAAATTATTTTTATTATAACCTATAGCAATTCTTACACACTATAATATATATACCCCAGGTGCAAAAATATAATAGGTTATATAAATATATATAACTAATAATTATATCAACATTGTATAATATTATTTTTATCACCTTATATATTATTATTATATTCTTCTTGCGATGGTTGAAATAAAAAGTTACATAAAATCATAACTTACCATTCACAATATAACGGTCGTGAGATGAGACATTTAAAAAAACTTTTTTATTATTATAATTCTTCTTTTTACATGCTAAGCTAATGGACACACAAAAATATTCAGGTAAATATATTCGACTTCCTCTAATTAAAATTATAATAATTATGGTTGTTTTAAACTTTTTTTTTTGTGTTTCACCTTGGTCCTTTAAAGTCATAAAATTTTAAGAGGAGACCACTAAATGCTTTTCCTCGTCGAAAACTCTCGCCTGTCTACCTAACCTAGCCGCATAATTCAAACAATGGTAAACCTTATACGCCAATTAATTTTCATAAATTTAAAATTTATTTAACAATAGAAAAATAAAGCATTTTTATAATGAATAATTAAATTAGTATTATATTTATTTTTTTTCATTGTTAAGTTTTTATACTTGTGTTTAAAGATACACATAATTTAAAAAATTTAACTAAAAATATTGTAAATTTTAAAGCTTTTTGTCTACTGTATACAAGTGTTTCAGTATAATTTATTTTTAAACATTGACGAATAGAGACAACAAATTTTGGCTGGTAAAAATGATGACTCATAGTTTTTAAAAAAAAAAAAATGTCAACAACGTCAGTTATCACTTTAGAAGCGATTGAGGTTTAAAAATGGAAGTGTCAACCGTTCAAAAAGTTGATATAAATATTTGAGTTATGACACTGATGAGTAATTGTGACACTACACTAGTTATTGTGTTACCTTCACTATTAATTTATTAACATTTGTTCACAATATTATAGATTTGAATTCAATGAAACTTACTCATCAATTATATGTATTAATCAATATGTATAATGATGAGAATGAAACAAAAGGTATGGATACATAAATGTATATTAATCTCGTACATAAACAGGACCTCAAGTTTTGTATTGTCATTTTTTTAAGCTCTTTTTAAGCTCTTTTTAACACCTTCAAAATCAAGGCAAAGACAATGTGATATCATAGTCTATGCAACGTCCTTGTTTATGCTTACTTGTTAAATATTTGCATGACTATGACGTCATAGCATTTTTCTCCTCGATTTTAAGGGTATTAAAAAAATACAATACATTTAAGTCGAAGTTTTGTATTCAAATATCAATAAAAAAAATCACTGCATAACAAGTTTTTTGTTCTGTTTATATGCATGGTTCTTAATTATAATAAAAAATTAATATAGTATATAGCTATAATAATAATGCAGTCATAAACTGTAAAAGTATATATAAATAAACTATTTTCTTTATAAATTATAATATGAAGTTCAACTGGTCATACACAATCATATTAATTATTATCTTCGTAAAATCTCATGCAAACATACGTCTATAAACAAAGATACAGTCACTTTGTGATCCATGTATTGTCAATTTATAACAAAATACAACTAAAACACCTGGCCTAAATTTGATGTATAACAAAGGTAAACCTCTTACCTTATTATTATCATTTAACAATCAGGTATTATTATAATGTTATCTTGCTTGCTACCTTAAAGTTACCCCTCAACTACACGTGTACCAGCCTACACGAGGCACAGAACAAGTAAGAGCTTCTTATACTATGACTTTTGTAATGAAGAACTCTCAAACAAGTAATTTCATATTAATATTTAAATTAATATTTTTAACCTAAAGGAGTTTTTATCAATCAAAGTTGTTGTATACATACCTTCTTGCTATGTATTATTACTTGAGACGAGTTTAACAAAAAAGGAAAAGAAAAAAGAAGCTAACAAACAGTCTGACAGAGTGTTGCCTCACATCCTGCCATTGATAAAGCCTTTCAGAATATAAAAAATACTCTAGCAAAATGTGTATGTAATATGCTTGGTTAAAAAGGTAAGAAAAAAAATATCATTATTTGAAAGTGATTTCTCGTTTTATATGTGAATATAATCTAGACCACACACATGATATATTATTATATAATATAGAAATCATGCAAGCATCATATTAAATACACATTATGCTGTGGATATATATAAATAATAAGGTTTGTTGGTTTTACTTCTTAAGTTTATTTTAAAGCAATTAACTTCACGCCAATGTTATTGTTTATGACTCATCATAGTCATCATATACCATTAGTGTGGATAGGATAAAAAAAATATGATGGAGATAAAAATAAATCATCATAGGATATGATGTCATTAAAAATTAAATAGTGAAGTTAGAAAATTATACACCTTGACTAAATTGTTCTGCATGCTTGCACATTGATACAAGTAATTTAAAGAGGTTATTTTACTATATGTATTTTTTTACCCCGTAAATATAACATTGTTATACTGTATGTGTATCAAAATGAATAATATACACCCTGCTTATACATTTTTTATTATTTATTTATTTATTTATTTATTTATTTATTTATTTATTTATTTATTTATTTATTTATTTATTTATTTATTTATTTATTTATTTATTTATTTATTTATTTATTTATTTATTTATTTATTTATTTATTTATTTTTTTTTTTTAAATTTTTTTTTTATGTATTTAGATACCTCGTCCAGGAAACTTTTATTCTTTACGGTAAATTGAGATGGCCCTGCCTCGACTTATTTACGTATTGTCAATTTTTTAAAGATTTTTTAACACCTTCAAAACTCTGTGACGTCATGGTCAAGCAAATATTTGACAGAAAGGGAAGACGAGAGGAATTACCTTACATTTGCGCTAATAGACATAACAATTCATGTGTAATATAATATATAAATGTGAGTAATGGACAATTTGCATGACATTTTTTTATTGCAGAAATGGATAGAGGGTACCAAATTATGCTACTCTGAATTTTTTCAGATTTTTTTGAGAGCGGGAACTATTTTTAAAAAATTATTGGACGTCATAAAATCTACTTTCAATAATTTTTTAAAAATAGTTCCCGCTCTCAAAAAGATCTGAAAAAAATCATAGTAGCATAATTTGGTACCCTCTATCCATTTCTGCAATAAAAAATGTCATGCAAATTGTCCATTATAGTATACATTATGGGCATATCATTAATTATACGTTTATTGTTTATTTAAATCATATGTGTAAAAATTGTTGTATGTTATAGGCTAGAGATGTACTACTACATCGATCATGTATCCAAAGATATGGAAATACTGTAATATATACTGTATAGAGGGGATTGCGCTAACGTCATGCGAGGAGGGCCAGAATGCACGGACTAGCATATAAACAAAGTATACAATAATTTTTTTACTTAACTTAACAATATAAACCAAGTTTAAATACTTTAATAATACTTTGACAGTACACAATAGAACTCATAAAAAAAATATCACCGCCAAAAAAAAACTATTAAAAGTATTTTTTATGATTTTTTTTGTCATTTTGCCTATGCTCACTGTACTAATACTGCCAATACTCTCTTTTTTTCCTCCCTCCTGCGCCCCCTTCGCTTGATATGAGCAGGTATAGGGACTACCCCTCTCCCGCCTCAAGTAAATAAACAGAAATCAGCTCTATTGGATTCAATAAACATCAAATGAACAAATGATTGTGTCAACACAGCGTTATACAGAACGATTTTAAATTTAATTAAGGTGCTCAAAAAATCTGAAAAACACATGAGGTCATCTATATGTAATAAAACAAAACATTGATGTTTGCCCATTGCAAAGACTATACAAAGAAATCTTAAATATCAATCAGAGAAAAGATTATAATGGTATTCCCTGTTTTAAATGTAAATTTTAAAAAAAGTAGAACGTACTTCTGATTGACTATTATTTATTTTTATTTTTTTACTCATTCACCATAATAAATATATGGTTATTTTGCAATATGATATTTCATATATAATTATGGAATTTTTCAGATGAGCTTTTATAAACTATTATTTTTAAAAGGTCATAGGTTATAGGGTCAATACATTATGAGAACAATGCTATAGTACATAATTAAAACAATGCGTATAAATTGCTCTATACTATACTTTTCTATGTAAAATATAACCAATCTTTTTTTATTATATATACGGATAAATAGCGAAAAAGAACAATAAAAAAATATGTTTATAATTACAATATATGTTATATAAACTGCCACAAAGCACATTTGAAAATAACATACCCAAGCTTAAATGAATTACTGCAGCATTATTTTGTGTATATATATTAAAAACAAAACAAAAATAATAGAGAAATAAAATACAAAAGCACTTTTTTTTTAACCCTTTTGGCCTGGCAGCACGGGGCTATAAGGGAGGGGGGGGGAGGGGGAGGAGACCACGTCACCAGCATAGAGCATGTAACAAATGACTATCTAGCTCCGTTGATGCAGATCCCTATTTGTCCTCCGGCTTGCCTTAAACACTCAGTAATTTATTTTGTCTTTATTTTTTTTTTTTTCTAAGAATGTCGCCAAAGTCATGTCTTTTATATTGCAGAGAATTTAAATCTGTTTTGGCTGAGTTTCTTTTTAACTGTCCTGTACGTTCTGACAAATTAACTAGATAATATATAAATATACAAACATGAATTGCATGAAGATATTCATGGTGAAATATATTATTCACCATATTATATGAATGTAATATTTTATTTTAATTTACATGATTTTTATAACAGATTATTATTGTGAAATATATAATATATATATATTTTTCATTACTTTATATAAAATATAGCCTACTTTAATTTATTATTTAAAGATTATATTATGTGTTTATATAGCTTACAATTATTTATTAGAAAATAGAAATATACCAGCAGCATAATAGTCCTGCCTGTCAATACTTCACAGAATATATTAAATTATATTCTTTATTACAGTGTAGTTATAATATTTGTAATTAATATTTATTGCAATCATCGTTGTTTACTCTTTTAAATTTACACGATTGATCAATCTTACTATTCATAATTAAATAACAGTTAAATATCAATTATATACAATTCTTGTTCCAATCAGGTGTGGATTAATTGTGTTTAGTGTTCCAAAATTATTTGTCTCGTTGCTAATTAAGTAGTTCCAGAGATCTCATGCATATGGAGAAACTTTGAGGTAATTTGTGTATATAGGTAAATTTTTAGTCAAGCGAAAAATTAAATAAGGACAATCTCTTTGAAATGACAGCTGATTCTGCGGAGTTTGGAGCTCAGAAACGGCCATTTTTGTTCCTTTTTCGTCTCAAAAGAAGACAAGTCCACACAATGCTTTTTTGCTTAAAATTTTAAAAATGTTGATTGTTGAGCTTTAATTTGATGTATTACATGTTCATGTTACCATCCTGTTTCATATTTTAATTTGCCTGCCAATTTGTGCGAATTTCTGTGGACACCCTGTATAACATTCATACTGATTACATTGAATGAAGATGTAAATTAATAATGAGAAAAAAATATTATATTCTGTTATGTTTTTATGGTGTATTTTATTTTATATAAACATAAAAAAATGTTGCCTGATTTGTCTACTATTTATAAAATGAGTAATTGATTGATATAATATTGACGAGACCTTCAAAGTCACCCTCGCTCTCATTATTTATGTTTAATGCCTGCCATGACCCTCAGGAATTATGGCTGCACAAGCGATCTTCCTCGGACTCAAATCCCAAGACGGCTCATCAGGCAGCAGCGATCGAACGTGTGATGACTTGCGCAGGTATTATAAAGATGGTGAAACAGCAGCCTCGTTACATCACCAATAAAATCAAATTTCTGCCGTGTGGTGAAACCTAATGGCCCTATAATGCTATTTTTGTATATTATAACTCAATTTTGAAATTGTTAAGAGAGGTTCTTTAATTTAATTATAATATAAAATTTATGTTTTTGTGAATTTGAAATACAGTAAATGTATATTTCGAATGTTTTTCTGAATATTTTGATAATGTTACCTGGTGTTAACGATTATACTATAATAATTGTAAGTGTTTTTTTTATCTTATACAGTTAGTTTCGATGTTTGTTTTCTTTCGAATGTTATTCACTCTGATACACAAATACAATGTTCATAATTTTTATAATTGTAACGTAATCGCTTATAAATTAAATTGATTTTATACGTACGTCATATTGTTCTACATATTATATAGAGTGAGAGCAGAACCTATGTCTGTATGTTATATTTACAAGATTTAAATACACACATTTATTGATTAAATAAAAAAAAATCTTTTTCTTAATTCAATAAACTGAAAATATATTATATTAAAAATCACTGTCTTATTTGACAGTAAATTTTATTCATAATATATTATACTATTATAGTATACTGATATATATATTAATTGTTTAATAATATTATAAATTGATTTTTTTTTTTTTTAATTTGCAAAATGAATAATATATAGATATAAAACAAAATAAGCAAAAAATGATTTATTTTCGCATGATTGAAGTTGCATGATGCGATTGAAGCTTATAATCACGATTGGAATATTTACTTTCGGAAGTATAACTTTAATTTAAAATGTAAATTGGAAAAATAATGTTTGAGAGCTTTGATTGATTTGCAATAGTAGCAGCATATTCTGTGGCAAGAAGCGTGTTACAGCAAAACCTTTTATATAGACCTCGCTGTAAGAATATATATATTAGTAATGATATTAAGAAATTGCACGTCAATTTATTACTTGTGTGATTGAACTCTTGATTTACGATGCCTAGTGTACTTTCACATAAAAAAGTGTTTTCTCAGAATTAAAGTACAAATATTTTATTGAATAACAACAACTGTTATATGATTGAATGCTTGATTTATGATGTCTCATGCACACAATGAAACTGACAAAAAGTTATTTTTTAACATTTAGAAATTGGTTGCTTATTCTATTTTTGAAATACACAATATTTGTACATGTAAGAGAACTCCCTGATTGATGGACACTCAAATATATAACATAATAAAATAATTTTAATTTCTTTTCGGATAATTGGTTATTGAAGACTTTAAAAGTGTTGCATGGTGCCCTATGCACATGCAGTATATTGTAATGAGCATTGTATATTTTATTGTGCACTAAAATTAAAGTTATAATAAATTTTTTTTTCTTGACGCCATGCATCAAAGTTTTTACCATCTACGAAATATTTCTTTGTGGCTTACAGTAGTCTATAATAATAAAAGCGAGTTTAGTCATATTCATTTATATTTTAACACGTTTTATTTTGTATTTCTCTTTCTGTTTGACAAAGTATCATATAATAATATTAATTATGCAGTAAAAGTAATTATTATAATAAAATTATACTCGTGTATCCTTAGTATTCTTATTAATAATATGGTTATACATATATATTGCAAAATAATATTAAATTCTCATTAGAACTCCCTTAGCAAATATATTTATGTCACAAAGCATTAAAATATTAAAATGTTCAACACAATTATTGAAATTTCAACATTAAATAAGATTATCACATTTCAAAGTCAACTTATAGAAGAAACGATATGACATTAATTAAGTTTTATATAAATGAGTTTTACATCCTTTTCTTTCTCTCAACTTACAACTCTATCCTTTTTAATATAAGATATTATACATACTATAGAAAGGTAGTAGCTTAGTATATAATATTATTTTAATATGAAGCAATTAATTTTAAGGTATTCAAATGGGAGATGATATGCTTTTTTTTTATTACAGAAAAAATAGGTTTTATGAGAAAATGTATATAGTAAGAAAATTTTAATGAGTTATAAAGGTTTAAAGTTTAAACTTTCATGCAGCAAAGTAGTGTTTTTTTATTTTTTATTTTTTTTTTGAAAAGTTTTACTCGTGTTGTATGTGTTTGAAAGTCGTAATAGCGGTAATGAATAGACACTGCAGCATGGTTGTTACTCGAGGAGCTGTAAGTCAGAGAGTTATTCACATAACTAATTCCCTACTAATGCGAAAGAAGGCGGCTAGCTAGCTATAGAATTGTGTAGCAACAAGCCAGCCAGCACCAGTTTTATGATCGGTCATAAAGAGAAGCAACGTGCATGGGTTGAACATTGGAGAACAAGCGAAAACCTGATGATAGACAAATTGGTATTAGCAGAGATTATACAATGTAAACTTTTGGTATTAGGCGCTTGCATGTGACGTCAGATCGGGAGTTTCAACAGTTGTCCGCCAGTCGTCGATGGTGGACTGGTGGAGCTACGCAATGTATAAGCATAGGACAAAGTATTAAAAAATTATTTAAAAATATATAAAGAAAAGATTCTAAATTCTAAGGTGAGCAAAATTTTGTAAATTTTATTTTAAACATTTTGTTCACCTCATATTTTTTATTTTCATTTTAAGTAATTTATAATGTATTTTTTTAATCTTTTGTCTGCATGCAGAGTTCTCTACCAATTAAATACTCCAGCATGTTTTCACTCAGCTCCTGTAAAGTAGACTGATTGCGTTGCTCATGCAACCGGACGGTTGACACAATTATAATTATAATATTCCTCCACTTATACATAATTTAATTTAATATAATGAAATAATAAAATATCTGTGGTGTTAAATTATTGATTTTTTATTATAGACTGGCGACCAAAGACAATAAAATCTCTTTGATAAAAAATAAGGGGTATTAATTATTATGGTTGTGATATTACAGTAATTTCCTAATTCCTAATTAATTACTACAAAAAAATGTGTTAAAAACCATCATTTTTTAATTAACAAGTAATAAATTAATATTTTGATGTAACAAAAGGTATCATTAAAAATTATATGAATTTTAAATAAAATTGTTATCAATGTTTCCCATTACATTTTAAATTAATTTATCTTGTGATCATTAATGACTTCAGATCGACTTATAAAGTCTTCCCTAACAACGTTACCCCCGCCCCCCTCTCTAGTGCACCAAACTTTCCTTCAATTAGATTAGGGAGGAGCGCCTCCTCTCTTTGCGAACGTGTTCCAACTTGTCAGCACTTCTCCAAGGCCAACAGACCGCCGCGAGCGAGGGGGTGTGGTGACACTTGACTCATTGGCAGTATAAGTCACATGTGAGTACATGTTGTACAGCCTCAATCTTTTGTGGTTGCGTCATTACTCTCAATCGTTGTATATAGAAATTAAATCATAAAAAGAAGAGATTTTACATTAAAATTTGTACCATTATTTTTGTTTTCTTCTGCATGCACTAAAAAATGTATAAAATGTAAAAATAAATGTTATAATAAATAAACAAATTAATTTTTAATTTTCAGATTATAATAAATTTGTGTAAATGCGATTAAGTCTAAATGAAAAAATTAAAGATATCAAGTAAGTACATAAATAAAAATATGGCACACAAGTTTATATTTTATTATTCATAATAAATTGTATATATTTTTTATGCACAATGAGCATTTTAGTCAATTCAATACAAATAGTAAACTTGAAGAAGATCACGTGATGTTATTATTTAGCAAAATAAAAATTCATTTCTTATCCAAAATAAAATATATATAGTAAATATATAAATTATATTTTTTGAGTGATTTCGTTAATGTCCATTGGCATTATTTGCAATTTCCTGAAATATAATTCAACCAACAACTGGGTAGTATTATCAAGTATATCATATTATACAGCAATGTATAGCTTAGAGGCAAAGTTTAATGTCAATAAAATAAATCTCAGCTATAATTCACTTTGGATTGTAAAGTATACAATTTTTTACCCTCATGGTCCAGAACTGGTACAGAGGCATCTCTCGCTTTAGGCCAAGCAAGTATAGTCGTCTTGTCTGCCCAAGAGTAATGCTTGAAAAGGCGATATATTTGTGGTCTGGGGGTCGGGACCTCCTCTTCCTTCTCTGTTATACAAAGTTTGGCTTGCAAAACGACAGCTATTATTCATTGCTTATACTGCTAGCTTGCTTGTACTGTACAAACTCTATATTCTTGTTTATATATATAACGATATTACATACAATATACATAGACTTTGTTGATATATAAATGTTTGGGAGATGTATGTGAACAATTTGCTGTAACTTCTCGTATGTATATTATAATGGTAATCATGCGTATGTATATTAATAGTATTTTGTAATAAAAATATATAACTGTAATTTATACATATATGAGATTTGTGGTGCAGTATTCATTTGTCTTCTATGTGGTGTATTATATATAAAAAAAAAAAGGAATGCATAAAGATTTGTTTGATTTTTTTTTCAGCTATTTTTTAAATATATAATATGTAAAATAATACATTGTTGTGTATAAAAAAATGGTATATTATAATATAGAGGATTTTTATTTTATCTCAATTTTTTTTATGTTTTTAAAAGCTAATACTTTTTTGCTAAAATAAATAATATATGAATATCGATAGAATTATTGAAACAATATTAGAATTTATGATAGAAAGAGTAAAACATATATGATATTTTTTGTGGTATATATCATAATATATATTCATGTTTTATATAAAAAAAAAACTACTAAATAATTTGCAATATTGATTTAAGATTAAAAAAATACAGAGAAAATAAAAATCCATGGATGTTATTTTGTATATTGAAATATGGTTTAATTCATATATCACATAATATTAGCTGCTGCAGTGAAAATAATAATTGTTGTTTTCAGTTATTTTCAATCAGTGACGGTGATGAAACGTTGAACAAATATTTCGTTGTTTTGTGTGAAAACATGAGAGAGAGGATGGGGGTGTTAGCTCGTTAAGTGATGAAGATTAATCTAGTGTGCATGCCAAGATTGTTTTATAAACACATAAGAAGCATTTCAGTTAATATCGTAAAAAAGAAATTAAGGGAGCTTTTTTTTAAAAAAAAAAAAAAAAAGCAATTTTTATAAATATATCAGATTCTAAGAATATTAAGATTATTATCCAAGATATAGAACGTATATAGCTTTAATCATTATATATTATATACTAAAAACATGCTCACGAAACGATTCTAGGGATCATCAAGTATATAATCTGATCTTACATCCACTATAAATATATATTTAAGCATGCAGGTCAAACGTAACATTATGGAAAATTAATTTGTTATTTTATATAATGAAATACCGCTTAAAAATATTTTAACAAGTTAATTAATTATAATTATTAATAATAATAATTATATTTGTATATTATGCTATTAAATCATAATACGTTTATATCGGATTTACTGCATATTGCAAAGAGACTGAAGTCATCTTTTTACGTATCTTTATAAAGCAGCTAATTAACACTATTATGATGATTTTTTTTTTTTAATTTCGAGATAAATTTTAAATATCTAAAACACGTTCAAGAACTGACATTATTGTGACCCAAGATTTTTAAATCTTTATTATGACTGATGCCACATGCATAAATTGGTTTCATCATTAAAATCCTTTTTATTATTATTATTATGGAATAGAGACACAACTCGTATGCTGTTTTATAATTAATTATACACAGTATAATACTTATAATGCAAGAAAACAAAGTCATACATATTTGTATTTATAGATCCAACAACTAAAGTTGCCTTCATTTCTAATATAAAATATATAATACTGCATGTTGTAATTTTGTAATACATATTTAAATGGGTTTGAATTTTTTTTTTATCAATTTGAAGTATTAGCATTATTTTGGCATAAGAGCTATTCTTATATTAGTTTCTTATCTGAATTTGACTCTTATAGATCAAAATAATATTTACTTCATTTTGAAAACAACTTACACCTGATGTGGTAAAGATACTGTCCATACAATGTTTTATTATATATAATGAGTTTATTTTCAGAATATTTTACATACAAACGACTTAACATAATTATATATTATACCGTGTATGGAATATACAGGAACTAAAGTTCCAGCCCACTCATATTAAAAAATCATTAACGTTATACATTTTCCTATTATCATGATAAGTTAATAATTATCTCTGCACTTGAAAACACTTCCTCTTTTGTAACCATATAATATAATCATTGATCTTGAACGTCCACATCCCTCTGATAAAATGACATCAAAAACAACTATCACAAAGAATATGGAAACTCATTGAGGTTAATTTCCTTACAGTAAATTATATTAAAAATTTAGTTGTTGGTGATCGACATTGACTGAGATCACGTATATTACTATCATGCTAATTAGGCTCAGCTCGCTACGGTGTGTAAAGGCCACGCATATAACATGCAGGGGACCCTATATTATATTCTATAGTATAGGCAGGTGTAGTATGTGATGCTTGCTATATATTATATATACCTCTCTCTGCAGGCATAGATAACATCGCGTGTATATATGTGTAAACCGCTACCGTACAAACAATTGACTGTATATGTGAGATAAACTTTCAAGGACGATATAAGAACACCAATATACTACATTAAATTAAAAAAAAAAAAAATAAATATATGTAAATATTGCTGAAATGCAATTTAATGATTATTAATTTAAATTTATGGTACTATTAAAATGATGATAAAAATTTGTTAATGTAGGTGTAGATAATATTTTTATGACTAACGGGATGTAAAAAAGTAAACTAAATTTTGTTATTTTGCTGAGTTTGATTTTATGTTTAGATATATATAAATATGTGACCATGGTTTTTTACAATATCATACTATAATACAACCATAAAAAAACGGTGGTATATCCACAACAATAATTACACCTGCGATGGAAAACAAAAAAGTTTTTCCTTTATTTTTATATGTTAAATTTTAATGCAATGGTGTTGGCACAAAATAATATTTTTTTGTTAACATGGAGTCTGAATTAATTATATATAAACAAGTCGACTAAAATACTCAGGACGCTTTATCGATCAACTTTGCACGCACTGGATTCCAGCATTATAAAAAAAAATAATATTAAAATTGTGTTGCTCATATTAAATGTATTTACAGCGTATATATTTTAGTTCAAAGTATTTGTAATAAAAAATTTAGAACCCTACAGTAATCAATTTATATGTTTTAAATTTGTAAATTGGGGTGGAACATTTTGAAAGGAAAATCTAATAAAGGGATTTAATTTTGTGGTTAAAAAGTTTAGGCAGCATAAAATTGTATGGACAAAAATGTTAAAATAAAAGTTTCATATTAAAAAAAAAAATCATTCAATAAATTAATGATTTGTAAAAGTATTGATTTCCTTTCATGTCATTATTGGAAAGGTGTACATTTACATTTGGCATTGGTATAAAAACGTTACGTTTCACAACATCTATAGCCCTGGTATACTTTCATTATAAACCTGCATGGATTTTACCAATATAATAATAATTCTGCCCTTTCAAATAATAATAATAATTGTTTATTGGGTTAAAAATTTACATATTTGAGAGGGAACAAAATAACCCATAGATTCTGTGACTTTAAAAAGCATGCAGCTATATCTAGCTTGGTATACATTATTTATATGATATGCTTCGTCTATATACGTAAACCACATAGGAAAGAAAAGTAATTTAAACTTTAAAGTTTATAAATTCCAATAGAAAAACACACGTTTGTTTCTCAGCATGTTACTTTTGTTCGTTCTAAACAATCACATCCCTGCAAAACACTGGGACTGCATTCAACTTCAATAGGTCAGTATATGAGCATTAAAATATCCTCCATCATTGTATTACATTTTACGTTGAACTACACAACCAAAATACTAATATTTTTGTATGTTCAACTATACCTGTGTCTAAAAATTTAGGAACTACTTTAGATCGATTTCCCATTGGACAAAAATATCCAAAGAAATTGTCCATAGAGACAATTCCATTGAGTCGGAGCATAACGTGGGCGTGAGTAGGGATGGTGAAGGAAGGAGGGATGATTCCCATGCGATATCTCAGAGAGAGAGAGAGAGAGAGAGAGAGAGAGAGAGAGAGAGAGAGAGAGAGAGAGAGAAAAACGTAAAGGTAGCGGATCTAAGAGGGCACGAGGTAAGGTAATGCTCCAGCACTGTGCGTGGTCCAAACGTATTCAAAAACCCTCTGTGTGTGTTTTTCTCTTTTTTCTCTCATCTTGAAACACCGCCTTCCTCTCTTGCCTACCAGATCAAAGGAGGAAAAAAAATAGGAGAGAGAGAGAGAGAGAGAGAGAGAGAGAGAGAGAGAGAGAGAGAGAGAGAGAGAGAGAGAGAGAGAGAGAGAGAGAGAGAGAGAGAGAGAGAGAGAAAAGAACCCACCTCCGTGCGGTGTGCGGCTCTATCGCGTACGTACAAGCGCGTACACACATACAACTTTTATTGAAGTTTATTTTTGTCTCTCTCTCTCTCTCTCTCATACAAACTTTTCAATCACGAAAGTAAATCTACTTTATACATACATATATGTATAAAAACAACATTCTTATCTTATTTTACAAAGCTATTGGAGCGCGTTACTATAGCGACGTCTTGTTAAATATCAGTAATTCTGCGATGGAGTAGATAAACCAAAAAGCAACCAACTAAGGCCAGCAGGACCAGCAGGGGTTCGAGTGTTTTATTTTATCATAATATATAATATTAGGGCGAGATGGTATAGGGGAGGCGCGGCTTCAAATAATATAAAGAATTGAAAGGGGTTAGTCAAATTATAGAATTGTAATAAAAGCTTTTCAACAAGTTTTTTTATATATAAAATGTATAATAATATACTAAAAACTCATGGGAAAACGTTGGATTTTTTTTTAAAGAACTTTATGTTAAAATATGTTTTTACAGTAAAACTTAAAAAGAAAACAATTGAAATTAAAGTTATGCTTAACATAATATATTCAATTATATTATGTTAAATGGTATATATATAGATTATATATCGCAGGAAGTAGGTGGTTATTTTTTCGTTTAAGTTTTTAATTTGTTTTGAATCTTTTAAACCATAACACGAATTAAACATCGAAAAACAGGCTAAAAAAAAATCACATTAAAACAAACTATTTTCGCAAACTGACATTGATAATTTGGCTCTTTATAGAAAAACTTATTTAAAATTTAAATCATATAGGTTACTGTCAAATATAGCAACCAGGAAAACATTAGTAAAACTTGTCAGAGCAAATTTAAATAATAATTTTTTCATTTTAATTTTTTTTTTAAAGATAAAAGCAGTCCGGAAAACATTCCTTTCAGGTGTCAAAAATAATAAATATTTTTTTTAAACTTAATTCGTTTCAAAAAAAAAATAATAGGTTGAGAATATTAAAATTTACGCCTTTATTATTATAATCAAATTTTACGAAGCAAATGTTAAGTACCAGAAAACATGTAGTCTCAGTTAATTATAATATAAAAACACTCATTTTCAGCCTATATCAGCATATGACTTCACATAGAAACTAACACTAATTATAATTGCTCGTGGCAACTTTTTTTTTCGTAACTACAGTATATATGGAAAGAAGAGTCAAAATAATTTAAATGTGCCATGGGCTCCTAGAAATCAGCCACACACCATGAACATATGCTAGAAAAATTTGCTACAACATGAATATTAATAGAAAAAAATATAATTTAGAGTATATTATGATTCTTTTAATATATGAATTTTTTTATAATTATGTGTATGTTTATACCCGTTGTGGTGTTCTATTATATTTATATTATATTTTTTTTTATAGATTATAACTATATATTTTTTATTCATTACACATATTACTAGAGTAAATAAAACTTTTATAATGTTTAATATATGTAAAATAAAAAGTAATAATATATATTTTATTTTTTACTGTAAATGCAGCAAAGTATATAATGTACTTGGTCGTCTCTCCATGACGATATAATGCGTGAAACTCTCGTTGATGCTGTGAGGACCCGGAGCAATTTTGTTGGTCCTCATGATGAGAGAGAGAGAGAGAGAGAGAGAGAGAGAGAGAGAGACTACATCACAACTCCACATTTTAATTATATCTCGCGGCAATGCGTCTGCTGTGGCGGTGGTGACGTCGACGGCGGCGGAAATGCGGTAGGACGATGAGAATCAGCAACGCTCGTATATATATAATAATATATACAATTTTATATACATGCATTAACTTTTCCCCATGTGCTATTTGCGAGGAGGAGGGTCAAATGTTGAATTCTGTATATACGAACTTTCTCTGATTAATCAGCTTTTTACTACATTAAAAAAAAAATTTAATGTGTAAATAATATATATCTATGTTAATTAAAACTTGTCGAGTTGATGTAATTGGAATTATTAATGTTTTTTTCTATTTTGTAATTAAATATCGATGGTATATATATATATATATATATATATATATATATATATATATATATATATGGTCCAACGTAAATAATGTGCTTGCAATGTGAGCCATGCAGAAATTTTCATATCAGTTCAGTGGCTCACAACACAAATCTCATTTGCCGTTTTTAATCTACTGGACACAAAATTACATACATTTAAGGATTTTTTGAAAAACTAGTCTAAAAACGTGATAATATTAAATAATAATATTATATTAATGATTATACTTTAATGGACACTATGGACAGGTTTGATGAAAGCTGCAAATGACCTACACTTCAATATGAAGTTACTGCATGTATAATATACATACAGGATATTTTCAAGAATTATTTCCAAGTAAACTGTCCTTGGGATCTTTTGGCCCCTCTCCCCTCTTACTCGCAATTCACGTCCCCACGTTCCTCCTATATTGACTGATATTGTCTGAACTCTGAGAAATAATACTGAATTTATTAGCTAGTGTGGTACATTGCATACATACATTGCACATATGACATTGTTTCCCATGTACTAAATATCAATTATCATATCTTATATATTATGTTTAAGTTAATTCACAAACTATAACTAGAAAAAGTGACACTAAAACGGGCAAATCTATGTAATATTCCACTCAATGAAAAATAATGAAGCAGATGCTAAAGACACTAAATAAAATATAATAATAGATTTATATTCCATATCAATGCAAAAGAGAAAATTATATTTAAAATAAAAATTTATAAATGGATTGTTAAAAAATAGTCTTCTGATTTATTAACAAGCAACAGAGCCAAAAAAAATCTACATTGCATTATCATTTTTTAATATTCTATTGAAATCGATTAAATATAATATATTATAAGTTATGTAATTTGACAGGTTCACATTCATAAATTTTATAATGCAGGGAGATATATACATTATGGATTAATAAATTAACTGTACAACCATTTTAAACTTTTTAGATTTCGATCAGCTGCATGCTAAATTTTCATGCAGCAAAATTTATAAAATTATCAGCATAAGATGACGTCATTAATTTTATTATTTTGATTATATCTGATATTTAAATCGACAATGAAAAAAGCCTTGAACTTTTATTAATAAAATATCGTTATCTTTAACACTCAAGTTGTTACTATAAAAAAAATAAAGACAAAGGACTACATATGAATACTTAAATAACTTCAAAGTAGTGTCAGTACATAATTATAATTAAGTTTAATTATCATTTTGTTTTTTTAAAAAGAGGATTGGTGTTCTCAAAGTATTCAGTAAAGAGCTGGGATATAATAATATGGGAAAGAATGTTACATTTTTCTCACAATAAAATACAAAAAAAAAAATCTACATGCTTTTGATGTTAATGGTTTCTACCGGAACTTTGTAACTAACATTAGATTTCATGAAAGTTATACACACGTCACAAATAATATGTATATTTGCATTTTTAATTACTATGATTATAATCTTAAAATGTTTAAATTAAATTCCAAAAGTAAATTATTTAAACAAATTCAGATATTCAACAATTATTATTCTTTTAAGCCCCTATATACGCATATAATAATAGAGAGACCCCAAAAATATATATTATGAAATAAATCAGCCGACTAAAATTATTTAAATATAATGTATAATACATGTTGATCTTCTAAATATAGAATTTGTTCAGTTTTATAATATTCTCTAATTAAATGGAGTATTGACCTCAATTTTTTTTATTGCAGAAATGGATAGAGCGTGCAAAGTTATGCTACCCTGATTTTTTTCAGATTTTTTAGAGCACGGGAACTATTTTTAAAAAATTATTGAAAGTTCTTTCTATGACGTCACGAGACGCCGCTCCTTAAGAAAAAGATAGGACTTGCCGCCGCGTGACGTCACAAAAAGGAATTTCAAAATTCCTGAAAATTCGGGCTGAAAAAAATCTGAAAAAAATCAGGGTAGCATGACTTTGCACGCTCTATCCATTTCTGCAATAAAAAATTTTGAGGTCGATACTCCATTTAGCATGCAATTTTTACGGATTGGAATCTGTAATTAGACAATAAAAAAACTGCGAAATTAACCGTCATTTTAATGTGAAACGTGACATTTATTTATTTTTTTTTTTTAAAGATGAGTGAGTACACATTGTAAATCCACGACAGTGATAATAACTCAATTGCTCTTTTTAACATTATTTTTAACAAAATTTTGTTGCCATGTTCATTATGAACATGCATTATGCATTATACAATAACTTAAACTTATCTGAATCGAGGGAATGCATCTACAGAAAACATTTTAATTATTTTATCCACGTTCCATTTTTATAAAATTCCCCTCATGCATTGATAATAATCTAAGAAATAAATATGTAGCGTTCTGTTTTTTTGTTTATACATTCAGGTTTATTATAGCTTCATCTCTATGTAATAACATACTGATTTACATATTCTTACATTTAATTAGCATAAAATAATGTATAACTGTTGTTGTGACGTCAGGTGAACATCTTGTTGATTGCAGTGTAGGTGAGAGAGGAAGCCGGCTGTCGACGCTTGCAATCGGAGAACATTCAGGAGAGAAGACATCCAGCTAGCCTAGGTGGACGGAGAACTCATGCTTGAGGAGGAAGGGTCAGACAGAAAGAAGAAGAAAAAAAAAAAAAAGTGGTCGTAGTAGCTCCACGCATCATGTAAGATGGCTGACTGTGTTTCATTAGAGACACCACTGTGGCCTCATGTTTTACACAGGTAACATTATTAGTAAAGTATGAAAACCCCCCTCCTTGGTCTGCACACGTCCGGTCAGCGGGGGAACATAATAATAAATACTTTAGACCATACTAACATGAACCAAAAACATGATTTTAATACCAAATGTGTTATTATCATTTTATAAATAAATTTATTTTATTATTAAATGGGTTGTTAAACAACTCCCGGACTCATCATTTTTAGTAAAAAGGGCACAATTGAGTCAGACTGATTTTCTGGTGGTTTTTGTAGGACTCTAATAAAGTCATATCAATGCAAATGTGCAGTATTTAGGGGAGGACAGACACAATTATTACTCTGCGCTTACATTGACTGCGTGACACAATAGGCCTGTTCGTAAACCCTGCTCGGTGTACACTTTCTACACCCAATCGACCTTATATCCCATGTACATAAGGTCGATTGGGTGCAGAAAGTGTACACCGAGCAGGGTTTACGAACAGGCCTATTGTCTCATATGCAACAAAGGGGTAAATTTTAAAATTGCCACATGCAGTATTGTGCGCCAGTAATAAAATTTAAAATTAGCTACACGTACTGGTTCTGATTATTGGAAAGCTGTTTTTTTTCCCCCTCGCCGCTGAACTTCACCATTTTTTTTTTTACACACTGATGTGTCATTTTGAAGCAGATTTCCAATAATAGCTGACTGGAAAAACGACTCAAGTTCCAATATATCACCCCAAAAGAAAAACTGAAAAAGTGTTGAAGGGAGTAAAATGTGGTAAAATTCTGACCTTAAACTACCTTCATATGGGTTGACTAAATTAATATACACCTATGTCCTTCCATATAACTTTTATACAGGTAAAATGGATTATTTATGTTGTTTTTCACGCTATTATTATATGAAATAGAATATAGCCTGATATTTTAAATTTATAAATCATTGTTTATATACATGGGTAGAGTGTACATAAGTCGCAGCTGTGAGGAAAAACGCACTCACCATAAAAAGAACTATCAAAAGATAGACATCACATGCACACACAGCACGCAAACCAAACGCCTTTCCTCTTTCCTCCCACCCTCCTTCTTATGCCAAGTAGCTATACTGCATGCAGCAACCTTTCCTGACGTCGCATTCCATTCGTCTATCAAATGAAATAAAAAAAACTCAGTCTAGTTGTTACTTTAACCCTAAACAAGATAATTTTTAATGGATCTAAAGTGTATTTGCTAATGGTAAAATTCCAATCGTATGCAATTAATAAAAAAGAAATATACTTTTA
Organism: Siphlonurus alternatus; assembly: GCA_949825025.1. Taxonomy (NCBI): domain Eukaryota; kingdom Metazoa; phylum Arthropoda; class Insecta; order Ephemeroptera; family Siphlonuridae; genus Siphlonurus; species Siphlonurus alternatus. The sequence continues at coordinate 14,460,480 of OX463782.1, read as the reverse complement.
AATGTTATTTTATATTCATTTGCAGCGTCATGTAATATAGTAAATAAATTAAGCTACATATGTAGGAAAGTTTGTAAAATACGTTGCTCAATTATACTCTAATTTGATTTTAATGAATATTAATTAACACTTTTATTTTTAACGTTTATAAAGCTTTCAGAAACACCTCGGCGTTGAAACGTTGAGAAAAGAGTCTGTTCGAACGTAAAACACGCACTTTTATTGAACCTGAGGTAATATGCAGTCTAAAATCAACAATCAAAATAATCAATATTACAAAACTACTTTTTAAATGGTCTTCAATTTATAAAAAACATCAAATCAGAATTAATTTTCTTTTCTTTAAAGTTAATTTACATCTTAATAATGATATAGATTGTGTTAATATGGAATACGAACGCATTAGACATGAATAAATCTACTGATCAAAAAGATCCAGGTTCGAAACCCAAGAGTGGCGAACTTTTTACATTTTTTTTTTCCTCGCCCCATTGCTAGGAATTTGCCTCTCATAATTAATAAATTGTTTTCATGAAGTTTCGAGCTCATTTTCATGCCTAATAACGATTTTAAAGTTTTGATCACTCTACTTTAAGCAAAAGTTATAATATAATTTTTATTACACATATACACTACGTGTACATGGTGGTGTTTAATACGTATTCGTTGACGACGGATAATGTTATTCTTATGAGGCGTCATCAACGGATACGTATTAAACACCGTCATGTATAAAAGTAGTGATAGACTTCTTATTTTATTTACATAATTTTGTTAATGATTTTCTTCCTAAATCTTTGATTTAGTTTGCAAATATACAACATTGATAACGATAATAAAGTTAAGACATATTTTTTTTTTAAAGCAGGAAGACGCATGAAAATGTTATCACACACAAGTAATTACTCTATCGTGTTGTGTGTGTTAAATTGATGATGAAGCAATGTTAAATGTTTATGACAAGGAGTAAGTACAGAAATTAACACTCATGGTTTTACTCACTCGCATGTCTGTGGGTAATGTAACGTCCGGTTTAACATCAACTTCATACACAGCTGATGAGCTATACTTGTATTATAGTAATAATACACAAGTTGTTAAGAAGAGTAGTTTTCATATGAAAATGTAGTACACATGAATAATAATTAATGTTGCATTAAGTTCTTGTATTGCATAACATAATTAATATGCACCTCTAGTTTTTATTTCAAATTTAGTGTATTTTTTTTAAAGATTTTTAAGCCTTATTTTTCATACTGTAAAGAGTGTAAAGTGCTTTGACATCATATTCATGATGTAAAGATTTTACTTGTAAATGTATAATTATGTATTATAATATATATATGTACTGTATATGTTACTCTTGCATGCCTCTATACGTAACAGGGTGTTTCATTCAACCTTTTAGTAGTTTTAGTTTTGAGCTAGGGTGTTAGATTAAGATTTTGTTTTTGACGATTCACCTTTTATAGATATGAAAGATGAAAGTCCTATGTCTACATCACCGAAATTAATTAATCAATTTTATTAATAAAAAAAACTTGATGTAGCTTCTTGATCGGTAAAATTTGTCTACAAAGTTTTCTTTTAGAACAAATATCACGATATGGGATATTTATATTATAAATACTTTATGCTTATTTGAAGATATACTGAGGTGTGCATATATATATATATATATATATATATATATATATATATATATATATATATATATATATATATATATATATATATATATATATATATATATATATATATATATATATAAATTATAATCCGTATACACAGCTAATTCATTTTTCTATACATAATATATCATTTAGTTAAGTTATGAATAATATTTGTAAAACAATAAAAAAATAGAATAATACAGGAAAACAAAAATTAGTGTTAAAGCATAGAAAACTGATCCTAATAGAGGCCCCGACGTGAAAAATTTCTCCATAAGCTACCATGTCAGATTTTTTTTTCAGTAATTATTACAGGTATTAATTTGAAACCATCTCCTACCCCCTCCCCATTGAGGGGTCAAGAATCAAGAGGTTAATAAATCAAGAGCTCATTTTCCTCATTTTTTTTCTTCTTTAATGCCAAAAAAGCAACTTCGATTTTTTTTTTTAATAGGTTTGGAACACCGTAAAATCAGCTGACTTGAAGCCTGTATATACTAGAAGGTTATACCAAGATCGGTTTTCATTGTGTGTGCGTATTTATGCAACACGCAGGCGCAGCCATCCTTTCCCCCACTCATAATCATACATACGCAATAGCACTATATAGTACTACCATAGTGTACGCACTCTACACACATACATACGAGGAGGCCTCCCCAACCTCTCATAAACTGACTCCACCATCCGGTTTCCTTCTCAAAGTGAAGTCACATGATCGTTGTTGTGTTGTAGAAAGACGTTTAGTAATATACAGTATACGTGAAATACAAGGCAGCTCCATTATATAAAGAAAACTGATAAATTTAATTAAATTTGATAAGCCTGTCGTGGTTTTCAAATTAATTGTCAAGAGAATTCATTTTGCGTCGATTTTATGTTAATTTACGCATATTTTATTTTTAAGTTGATAATAATTCTAATACATTTCCTGCACAGATGAAATAATATCATAATAAATAATATTTTATGTCACGTGCACCATTATGTTATGTGTTACTGTATCATAATTAGAAACTTGATCCACAACTACTATATATGCATTGAGAATGACTCTTTCCTCTCGAACAGTTAGTGATATCATTGGCTAAATATATATATATATATATATATATATATATATATATATATACCCCCTGGCCGTAATACTAACATTAATGTATTACTTATATAAGTATAATATGGGTAACGAGCTAATAGTGCAAGACCCAATTCTTTAGGATTTAAGAATAATTTTGTATACGTCAATTGCAATGTCACATGGCCAAAAAACGAATCTCGGGAGAGTCCCATAACTATTATACTTAACCCCAGTTTTATTTGCATTAATTATAATTTATTTTTGGTTTGAAGAAAAGTTTCTTCATTATTTTTTTTTTCAATTTTTCGGAGTTAACTGGATGTGGAAGACAGAGATTGAAGGTTATAATAAAAGCATGTTTTGAAATATTGTCATTTTAACTTAATTATAGAACTATTTGGATCGGCGCATACACTCTAAATTAAACACACGACCCTTCCACCTTGCTATCAGCGGTTTTATCATTACATATATATTGTATTACCCACTAATTTACCATAGAGTACAATAGTGTACTACTCGTACTGTCCTACCCACTGACTATAACTTCTCTGGTTCCAAGCACACTCCGTACCGCTGAGAGCTGCGTTATTACATAGTAATGAGCGAGCAGCTGTGACCTTGGTACTTTGCAAGCGGTGCTCATTTCGGCGAACGGCGGTTCAACTCTTGTAATATTATCATTATACTCTTATATCTTCATCAATTCAGTTGTAAGCCAAATAGTTATAAATTCTATTTTAAGATATCCTTTAATCAGTCTGGAGTTCCCAAACGACCCCAGTCTATTCTCCCATTTACAATATTTCTTTTTATCAACAACTCCCTTATCATCCTTATCGAAAATGGTTAATATAATAAGTTCAGACATTAAATTATAAAAATTACTTCTCTCTCCTTTATCTGTTAAATACAAAAAAAAAAAAAAAAAAAAAATGATCATATAAAGTAAGATATTTTTTTAACTGAACACAGTTTTGTTTTAAAAACACATAGTTAAATTTGTATCATGTAATAATGTAAATAAGAATATTAGAGTACGTCATCCTCACTTAAGCTTTTTAAATTTATTTTGATTTGGTGTTAACAATAATAAAATTAAAAAACTCTTCTTCCTAAACCAAATTCTTAAAATATATATATAAAAAAAATGTTTTAAATTTTTTCAATAAAAAAAATGAACCTGTATTTTTCTACTTTTGGATAAATAACTTTTAATACACATAATATTATTATTTATAATAATTATTATAAAGTATTAATACTATATTTATATAGATATCCCTATAATATCTTATTATCTTTGGTTCCCTACTACATTTATTTTTTTACATTAATAAATTCTAGATGAAGACTAAGAAAAACAAAATTTTAAATTATTTTATCTCTTTGTAATTTAGTTTTTTTCGAGAGTAGTAAATTTGATGGCGCCCGTTTCAACCATGTCGATAGCAGCAGGCTGCAGCACTACCATGCAGGGCTGCTGCACCATCAAGGCTGCAGGCGAGGGGAAGATCTGGTGCCTCCTCAAGTGGGGAATTATCACGCTATTTCATGTTCCACGGCGATAAAAAGCTGAAAACAAGAACCTAAAACTAAGCTTCTGCTGCCGCTATATATTATACAGTATATGCCCAAGTTGCAAGCTTTGCTGGCCACTAAACCAGCTGCGACTGCATAATACTTTCACGTAAAAACATCAATAATCTTCAAACAATGTACCTTAATTACTTATTTTGGTAGCAAATTAACAAAATAAAAAGGTAAACCCTTTTTTTTAGTATTCTAATTCAGAAACAGTTTCATTTCAAAAGTTTGTATCATTAATTATCTTTTTAATATTGTTTAAGGGTAAGGTAACGCCACCAATGTTAAAAAAAATCCCTCTTACAAAAATTCTGAAAAAAATTTAAAATGTTCTCCTCTACACCCCATATCAGTAGCTAAAATATCAGGTATACAAATACGATCTAGTTTTTGAGTTATGAATTTTTAAAGTTGACCAATTTAACATGGGAGTTTCATTTCTCCATGTTAAAGTAGTCAACTTTAAAAATTCATAACTCAAAAACTAGATCGTATTTGTATACCTGATATTTTAGCTACTGATAGGGGGTGTAGAGGAGAACTTTTTAAATTTTTTTCAGAATTTTTGTGAGAGGGATTTTTTTTTAACATTGGTGGCGTTACCTTACCCTTAAGAACACAATGATTAATTAATTATAAACTTTTAATTTTTTTTATAAAAAAATTTTTATAAAAAAATTTTATATGCTGCTTAAAATTACGCACATCTTATACTATTGTATTTTCAAAGGTAATTTAGTAATATACGTAATGCATGAAATTGATATGCTAATATTTTCTCTGGCTGTTGATTTCATTAATAATTAAGAAAGACTTGAACATCAATATATTATTTTGTTTACTCTCTATTTTCTTATTTACTCTATAATTATGAAATGTACTAAATTGATATAAATAAGTTATTTATCTATATAGCTTCTTTAGTTTCTTATACTAGTACGTGTAACTGGAACACTATATAGCATTACTTAATACTTGTTCTATAATATCATTGATTGTATCTTTGATACACTTTCGTAGCAAAATGACACGAACCAATGTTTACAATGTTCTATGATATATTTTATACTTCTGAGCTATATATAAAAATAAAAACTATTATTTCAATATAAAAGTGACATTTTGAACTTACTAATTTAAGTATATAAAATAATGTTATATCAAGTTCATATATATTCTGATGTGTTTTCTGCTTGTTTATTATTATTATTAGGAAAGGGTATTATTTTGAAGAAAAAAATCATGATTATTTTCGTCTTTTTCACATTTTATATCTTCCTTCTGTAATTCTGCACATGTCCCTGCATTATATCTGCATGATAATAATGGATCGTTATAAAGCATATATGCAGTTGGCAGGCTGTACACACACTAACACACACTTTCTCAGAGTTTACAAGTTTACATCATTTTTTTTTTTGAAGCATTATCATCTTTCCAAAAAAATGTTCATCAATTAATAATAGCCTCATTTTTTAAAATTATCATTAAAAAAAAAATAATAAGATGGTTATTTACATCTTAAGATTTTTTATAATTAATATTCATCATCAGTATTCATTCACATATATCTGCAATTGGGTTTGTACATACCCAGCATTCAATTTTTTTTGTTTATTTTTACAATAATGACAGTCTCATTGTCAAAAAAATATTGTTGGGATTTTTTTTTTATAGAGAATAAAAAATCAGGACATTTTTGTTCTATATTTATATGTATATAATTACAAGTGCCTGATAATTTTTTTTTTAATATTAAGAGGAAGGTAACGCGCCCAGTATAATACCAGTATAAAATAATACCAAACATGTAAAATTATGAAAAAAACCAAAAAAATTAAAATGTTCTCCTCTACATCCCTTATCAGTAGCTAAAATACCAGATATTATACAAATTCGAGCTAGTTTTTGAGATATGAATTTTTAAAGTTGACTACTTTAACATGGAGAAATTGAAGTTAATTCCATATCAACTTTAAAAATTCATCATAACTAAAAAACTAGCTCGAATAATTTGTATACCTGATATTTTAGCCACTGATAAGGGATGCAGAGGAGAACATTTCATTTTATTTTTTTCATAATTTTCATGTGTGGATTTATTTTTAACCTTCCCCTTAACTGGAATGATATTTACAATTTGAAAGGATTTTTTTTTTATCCCGATTATTTTTTTCTGAAGATACAATTTTTTTATATATTTTTTTTTTATGAAAATTTCTACTCTACTTAAGTCCTGATTTTTTATTAACAAGGGTTTTTTCTAAGGAGCTTGCTGCTCGGGGTAAGGTTTTCTTATGGGGAAGGGTAAAACAAAGGTGTTTTGTACACTCAGGTGCCCACGCGGCAGGCAGACATCTTTGTTAGCACTGGAGAACATAATCTGCATGTTATGTCCCCCTATCCTCAAAAAAATTATTATTATTTCTCCTTCGCTTTCATAACACCACCTCCTTCATTACAATTATTTTAATTAAACTTTTATTAAAAAAGAAAGAAAAAATAAACAATAATAACACTCACTTAAAAATGGAGCATTATATATTTTTTTATACATATTTTTTATACAACATTTTTTTTTCTTCTTTCTTATTTCATTAAAAAACACCCTAGTCTAAAAAAATTACAATTCTGAAAAAAAGTCCAATGTGCCATTGTATTTTTAATTTTTATAATATATATTATATACGGAAAGGCATGTGTGTTTCTCTTTTATATATATATATATGTATATATATATAATATTTTTTGTGTCACATGCATTTAAGCATGATGGCAAAATACACAGAATCATATTATAATAATTGGTACATAACTGCTAAAAAATAAAATACAAATTGGTAACATAACTAAAAACATATAGCATCACAAAGTAGGAACTTCTGATTAGGTTCCTGGGTTCATTTTTATTATTATTATTTTACTTCATTATCATATTTTTAATGTTCAAAATATATATTTTTTTTATGTAATAATATACTTTTATTTTTATTATAACATAATGAAATATCAAAGTATGTGCTATAATAAAAAGTAAAAAAAGTTTGTATACATACACCGGTAATTAATATTAAAAAAGTAAGAAAAAAATACTTAATTATTTGATAATAATCTTAAGGCGAATATACAACGTGCTATATGGAAATTATGTCACCAGTTTATATACTCAAAAAAATCTGACAAGTATTTTTATTATGTACCTTTATTTTTAGTTTACAACAAAGATATTTTTTCTTTTTAAATTGTGTATTATATATTTTACATCTCATAATTATTTTAAGATTAATTGTTATTAATTGTTCAATAAACTACTCTTTGTATTTTTAACTACTTGTAAGATTTTTTCATTTTTTTGTTTTATTTTTTGTAGTTTCAATTGTTTTGTCATTAATAATAATTATTATTCAGACTTGAGGTAGACAAATGAATGCAAACCACTAGCAGTGATGACGTCATAAACAATTCAATTTATGACAGTCATTTTTTTTTAGCGGCGGCCGATATACATTTTTATACATATTTCTTTTTTTTCTGGCAAAACCAAAGAGTAGTAAAAGATTATTTATTATTTTTTTTTGTATGTGTGCTCTTTGAATAAATTTAAACCCGCATTAAAACACCCAAAAACATTTGCGTAAAAGTACATATTTATTTTTCTAGTTCAAAACATTTTTCTAAACATTATGCGTTTGAGAGAAAAGTATTTCATCTTTATATATATTTTTTAATGAAGAAGTGGTTTCTACACACACTTATACTATTTAATACCAAAAAAATCTAACTTTCAATAAGAATTCTCTCAGCCATGCATGCAGTACATATAGATAAACACGTTATGCACATAATTATTATTACTTCTGGCGTAAAAACAAAAACAACTCGTTAATGATCACAAATGAAGTTATTAAAAAAATATTAGTTTATTTTAATCAATTTAAAATGTCGTATTTGTTATTTTTTTTCTAAATGCATTGCTTAAAAATTTTGAGATCAATGAAAAATTTAATCAGTCATTTAATTAAACAGAGAAAAAAAAAACTCGAAGTTGCACTGGAACCGTAAGACAGTGTAATTCACATTATAATTTAAACAACAATTGTGACCTTCACTGAATGTTAAAGGTCAAAGCTATATCTGCACTTGAGAGTGTTGGAAATTAAACGACTACACTTCAGCATTACTATGCATAGTATTGTTGTTTAAATAATAATGAGACAACCACACAGTAACTTACAGAAAAATGAAAAAAAAAAAAAAAAAAAAAAAAAAAAAATCAAACTTTACGCCAATTAATCTTACAATCTCTCCTTTATATTTTTAATTTAAAATTGTTTCTCACGAAAAAACAAATATATATTAACTCTCAAATAATTCTACTGATAATTCTGTTTTATGAAAGTTATATGGTAATTAAAAACGAATTTTATAATAACCGAGCAAATAAATTCAAGAGCAAATTAAAACACAACATGAAGTAAAATTTATTTCATTGAACCAGATTTAAATATTTTACTACTCTATTTTGAAAACAAATTGAAACAAAAAATTCAAATTCCATATATATATTTTTTTAAAGGACACATCAGTCAAAAACATTTAATAATCTTGCCATTCCTACACGCTCAATGCATCTCACGACGACACCCTATCACTGGGCACATTGCAATTAACAATAATAACCAATAGCAATAATAGTAATAATAATTATAAAATGGAGAGTTCACCTTATTATTAATAATATTATTTTTATCTATTAATATAAAAAGTTCATTTTTTTTAAACATATTCACATTTCAGGCATTTTTTTAAACTGGCAAATCATTTTACTGGGCTTAAATTTTTTTTCTCCTTCTTACAATCCCAAAAAAGAAAAATACAATACAAAGAAATCAATCCCTAAGCAAAAAACACTAGAAGAATATAAAACAAACGAACAAAGCATTTATGTAATTATAACCCTACGAGACAAACTTATAATGTAATATAAAATAAAATTTTATATTATAACAAAATCGCAAGAAAAAAGAAAAAGTAAAAAAGAAGTTTATAAACACTATCAAAAATGGAAAACTATAACTTAATTTGAAACAAGCAAGCGCTCGAAATTCCTTTATTTTATACAAATTAAATCTTAATTATCCAAAGTAAAATAATGTTAGTTAACATATATCTCTAAAATAAAAAAATTACTGGTAAGTCATTAGGCTTCTAAAATATATGCAAAATATATACAAAAATGCCTTCATGTATCAACGATCAATCTACCACACATAAATTGTTCATCATTCATTGTTGTTATTTTTACATAGTTTTTTTTTTAAGTATCATTATTATAATTATTAATTAAATGTGTCATTTAATCTAGCAATAAATTGATGTACACATAGGTTTGCCTTTTTTATATTTATATAATTTTTAACTATGGCTCAATTACTTAGTGAAAAATACATTTATAAATTATAAGCTTTTTTTTCCCATTAGGTTTACACATGCCATGAAAAGATTGTTATTAGTTTTTATTAGTAATTAAATATCCACCAATTTTTTTTTATATATATAATTTACGGAAATAACTGCTAAATCCCTGGGAATAATCCTCTCATATACATTTGTTATTATATTTTTTAATATTATTATATATTCATTTTTTTTTTCTTCCCTCTTTAAAAAAAAAAAATGAGGGTTAATACAAGATTTGCATGAGAGGCAGAGAACGATTGGGGGCGTGGTACACAAATGGCATTGTTTAAAGATTTAAATATTATCACCCTAAACTTGTCACCCGCTTTTTGGACTGAAAAATTGATTTTTATATTTTTGTGTTTATTTGTATTTATACAACGAGGTTGATCAAGGAAGAATATGTCTATATGTATATATATCATAAAAAAAAAGAAAAAAAAAAGAAATGTACCAACTTTTTTGTTTTCACTTAAAGATCAGCTAAATATAATATTATTGTTATTCTTACACACAAACAAAAGGTTTTTGACATTTTCTATTTTACAATCACCTCGTTGCATTTCTAAAATTTTGTACTGTAGAAAATCACACTTGGTCCTAATTATTTTATAATACTTGCAAATGTCATCAAATATTTTTCTTTCCACCCGAAAATTAGAAAAAGACTATTTTGTTAGTGTTTTTTTTTTAAATAAATTTTCTAATCAATGACAATTGCAGGATCAGCAATAAATAAGGACTTCATTTTATTATAATATTATCAATGGGGAGTCTCAATTATTTTGTAATAATATTATTACTAACCTGACGACGTCGCTAATTGTTAATGAGTGACTCCAGCACAAAAAAAAAATAAAACTAATTTTTGATGGACACTTTTATTAATATTATTATAGTTATTTTACTTATTTTTCATTCTAATTAACTGTAATATTATGTGTGTATGGTAATTAATGGTACGAGAGGACTGACTGATTACAAATGTAAACTGCAGAATATGAGACATGACCAACTGTGTGAAATGACTATTATTATTATTTTATTGATTATGTTTATTATTTTTTTTTTAAATGAGACGAGCGGATTATGAATGTTGCTGCTGCTGAATTACTGTATACTATATTATTATTATTTATTTTATGCTTTGCTTGTATGTGTGTGTTGTGTGTGTGTAAAAATGTAGATGTTGTTTTGTTATTATTATTATTGTTTGTTTTTTTTTGTGTTATTTTTTTAAATATAACAATAAACCAGAGATAGTAGATAGTTAGAGACAGAGACAAGATAGAAGTATGTTTGCGACTTATTTTTATATAATTATATATATATTTATTATTAATATTATTATTTTATTTTATTATTATTATTTTTTTTTGCACACCAAAAAACCTAATTTTATTCATAGGGAATATTTTTTCTTAAAGTTTACAGTACTTATTTTCGTGTTATCCATCATTATACAACAATACCTTTTTTTACACATATTTTTTTAATAATATATATTTTTTAAAAATATTCCATTCTTCTAAAATAAAAACTTCATCCTTCAATAATTTGAAAAAAAAACAAAAAAAAAAAAGCTACCAATATTCGTTTTCTTGATGTAATATATTTTATCCATTCTTTTCACCATTCTAAAAAACCATCTTCTTCGATTTCAATTAACATATTTTTTTTTTTGCAACTATTCACACACCAATTTGAAAAAGAGTTCAATTGTTTTAATAATCCTAAAAATTGTTTTAGTTCATATTTTATATAATATATATATAACTTTTTACAACATCTTAGTTTCAATGTTTCCTTTTTTTTTTAATATATAGATATTTCTTCTTCACGTTGTTATTTTTCGTTAGATTGTAATTAAAAAAAAATCTTCCCGATTCTCCCCCCAACACTCCGAGCAAAAGATGTCACAAGGGTGGGTGTGGGGAGATTATGGGGGGATGGTAGACTGTAACCCCATATAGGGGTAGGCGAACCACCATCTCACCCCTGATGAAAATACCACCGCAAGGGCACACCTGGGCAGTGACGAGAAGAAACAATCGAGAGAGGGTGGTCACCTCTGTCCCCTCACCAGCAGAACACCGAGAGTTCTCCACCGCCGTGTTCGCCGCTGTGACGCCACGCAGTCACCGCACGGGCTTTCAACTGGAACAAAACAAACGAAAACGTTAGATTGGTAATATTTCAGCAACACGTCATAATTTAGAACCCCTTTGATGATAAAAGGATAAAGCAAACGCTCGTCCCATGCTATTTACATGAGTCAATAACGTTTTGCACCATTATTGCATGGGTAGATGAAAAGGTACAATTTTCTTGTTTTAGAAAATCCCCATAAGACATGCTTGTATCGTAGCTCATAGTAAGATTCAGTGATATCAATTTTATAATCTCCAAATCCTTTTTTTTTTTATGTTTTTTGTTCACGGATGTTGTCTACGAGTTATTATCTACACAGGTATTATAATTCATAATCATTGACTTTTGAATAAATTTTCATAATTCTGTCAACTTCAAATAATATATAACAATTTTTTAATATAAAAATGTCATGAAAATTCTCCTTTTTTTTCTTTTCTCTTGTGTATGTTAAGCTATATAGCGAGGAGTGGGTTATAGTATTATATGGTTGACATCGTCGTATCTCTTAAGTTTGCCAACATAAAATAACATTCTTGGCATCAACATTTTATTTGAAACAGTCAAGTGTTGTCAAAATTCCAGCAGTACCCCAGATGTGCACTAGCTATCTGCTGGCTGTTTGGTTGAGGGGGTTGGGGACACAATATATGGGCTTAGGGTCTACTTTTCTCATGGTGTGTGGAATGACGCAAGTGTGAGAGTGCTACTGCTGCTATATAGCAGAAGAAACATCTCTAGTCGCCTGCTGCCTATGAAGCCCTGCTTGGTATATAGCAAATACTATACCCTGAGCCCTTCTTCTTCTTCTATATAGTATACAACAAGCCATCTCATTACGTGTTTCGTGGGGTGGAATGTGAGAGAGAGGAGGCCTCCTTTCCTGCTAAGCCACAAAGACGGGTTTTCAGAGCTCGAGGATGCATGCAAGGCTGTTGTATGGGAGAAAGAGCTTGTGGGCGGGGTTTAGGAGGGGGATGAGTACAGGTTAATTAGCCCAATTTATGGAGCCACACATTTCCCCACTCTGCACGTTTCATTTGCCAGCTCATATATATACGAATTACGAATTTACAAACTATTTTACTGTTGCTAAAGTTTTTACAAACGCACAAATTTATCTTTATTTTTTATGTTTTGTTTTATATTTCAAAGTTAGCTATAAAGGTGATATTTGGTGAAAATTCCTTCTTACTCTCTCATTACATTCATGTGGGTGTGTGTGTGGTCTTTGTTTTTATGTTACTGTTGATGTTTAACTTAGAGAGATACACAAAAACACACAAACGTTGTCCTCAAAATAAACTACTTTGTTTTTACATAATATACATATAATATAGCTTAATAACATTTAACATTGTTTAAATAGAATTTCTCTTTATTATTATGTAAGAATTTCAAATGGTTGAAACATAATATACCTTGGTGGCTATATAGCACACCATCTACATAATATTATGCACACAGTTTTGTATGTGTGTGTGACTGCCGTGAAAAAAAGAACCCATCTCTTATACTAAACGTCATATCCTGTGAAGGTTTACATTAGACAAAAACAAGAAGAAACTTTTATATAAAAATGATGATGATGCAGATGTACTTCTTGGTGTGGGTAGCTAAAGTAATCATATTTCTTTTTTTCATTATCATTACAATTTTTTTTCCTCTTTCTTTCCTTTTACTCCTAATTTGCAAGATGAAATAAAGTAAGAAAAGCTTTTTCGCTCACTGGCTTTAAATGTAAGAAAAAGATTTCTTCTACTTTAAGATCTTCTCTTTTAATTAACACACACAGTAGCAGCCGGCGCAAACAGCTAACGTCACCAAGCTAATGTTAAAGTGCACCGAATGCACCAAAGTAACAAACTTCTTCCTCTTATTATTTTTTTTTAACCCACACTAATGACTATAAGACTAAATTAAAAGCTAAACTAACAAGAAAGAAAAAAAAAAAGTGTATTATATCATATAGGTCACATGGTATAGTGTCATCATGAGGAAAATTAGTTTAAAATTACTTCAAACTTTCATTTCTAATTAGTTAAGTATAAAAAGTATGTACAAGAGTTTGTATTTTGTTAAAACTTTGTACTCACAGATGGTGCACGCGTGTGGGAGGAGACATTACGTGTGTGTTATTGTGTCACGTTGTGACAAGTTTACCTGGCTTATTATAACAAACTATTAATAATATATAAAGGGAAGATAGGGTTTAGTTAAGCATTTTTTTTTTAGTACGTGTGTGTAACCTTTTTGAACAAATATTAGCTCCTCCCACATCCTTATATTCCCTGTGTATTAAATTCAACCTCAAAAATCTCACTTTACCACATATCACCACCACAAAACTTGTGGTGTAGAGAAAGCAATAAAAGCACTTACTTTTAACACCGGAAATACATTTTATTCGTATATATGCTAACTTAAATTAATAACATTACTAGGCTTACATAGTAATAAAAAAAATGAAATTAAGTTTAACAAAAGAAGATTTTTTTTTCTCTCTCTCCCCTAAAAGTAAAAAGCTCAGACTAAGGAATATGAAGTTACGGTATAAAAAAAAAAAAAGACTAAGAAGTTTATTTCTTGACAGGAATGAAAAATCGCACGCTGAGTAAAGAAGACAGCTAGGAAAGCATGCAGGCAGCTAGCAATGATGTAGAATATACAAAGAAACGACGAGTTATGGATTTACTCAAACATCAAGAATATGAAGAAATATATAATATATTTACTTGAAAATTTTACACGAAAAAAAAAAAAAAAAAAAGAGTAAAACTTTTATTATAAAAATGTTAAATTTGTAAAGACTAAAAGGTAAATGACAGATGTCGGTTATGTATGACAATAAGTTCCAGTACCTCGCACAAGTACAGAAGTTCACCAAACAGCTTGCACTAGTATAATGAATGAGGTGGTGGTAAAGGGTCAAGAATAAACATTTCTCACCCTAGATTGTTTAGTATATATACGGTAGAATACAACAATACATTTGGTACAGCAGTAGAAAACCAAGCAGCCTTACATGTAATAATAATAATAATAATATTCCCCACTGTTGGTGGCTACAAAGAGAAGTTGAAGCATGTACACCAACCACCGGCATGGGGAACATACAGCAGCAGCAGCAGCAGCAGCAGCAGGACAATAGAGCTCTGTAATACCCGTAATGGCAGTCGCAGTGGTGGTAGGAGAGGGTGGGTGGGGAGAAACTTTCATCATGTAGTCCTGGCATCGAGCTTATACCGGAGATCAATACCACAGTGTCACATAAAGAGAGAATTATATAAAAAAAAAAAAAAAATACACTGAAAAAATAATTCTCATGCAGAACTTTGTATTTCCATGGATTTTAATAATTTTAATACTGTATATTTAAAGTACTTTGGTTATACGAATTATAAATGTTATTTAAATATATAATTTGCAGGAAGTTCTCTAATCTTGATAAGTTATATAATATATAATGTATAATATATTACTTAAATGGATTTATTATTTTCAATTTATTAATTTAAATTTGAGAATATAATTAAATTTCTATCCGTTGTATAAGCTTCAAATTATTAAATGATTAACATATTGTGTATAATTATAATATTTCTAAATAAGTAATTATGTAATTTGTGACGTCATCGTATTGATAAAATAGCTTGAAAAATACAATGGTACTCTTCTTTATCATGCATTATTATTATCATTAAAATTTTTTTTTTCATACCTTTAACACATATGTTGTTGGTGTTTTTTTTACCTATAAATTGCATTGCTGCATTATTTTACTTTGTATTCATGTTTAGTTTCCACCATATATATATGGTTATTGCAAAATATTGATTTTAATATATAAAAAAACAATGATTGAAAAACTGGGTTGCATTCAACTATTGTTTGGAATAACGGAACTACTGTTTTGTTTTTTTACAATATAATATTTTTTATAGATATATATAAAAAAACAATAACAACTAAAGGTAGATGTGTGACAATGCATGAAGATAATATTGTACGATATAGATTGCTTAAACATTATAGATTCGATACGATTATGAAAAATATAAAATTTCCCCATTCTATTTTATGATAAAAAAAACTTTATATTATATTTACACCATCATCAAGTTATCAACCCACACAGTAACGAAACAAATATCTTTATCTAAAATTCACATCTGACACATGTGCGAATAATGTCAATAATGCCATGTTTAAAATACGTAACATACAATAAATCACATATTTTATTAACACTTTGTAAAATAATTTCTTAACAAGCATACCAGCATTTTATAAAATAACTTTCACGCAAAAAAATAACCCATGTATAATGTCTAAAAATAAATAAAATTGCAATGTAGTACTAGACATTAATAGAATTCTATTATTAATTTTAACCTTGGGAAAAGTTTTTTGTTGTTTTATTATATACATTGCATATTCATGTTAGTTTAAGAGGCCTAACTGGTCATATCATTTGTATGTATGTGTGTGAGACATAGGCGAACAGAGAGAGAGAGAGAGAGAGAGAGAGAGAGAGAGAGAGAGAGAGAGAGAGCGGTGCGGGTACCCACTTTCCATATACACAACGGCTTCAGTATTATAATACATAGGTGAAAAGAAATAACTACCGAGGCTGCTGCGACGCGTATATATCTCTCATGCAGTATAACATTCAATATACGATGAGGGCCTCATAATACAAACAATACGTGCGAATGTCCCTTTCTTTCATTAATGTTATTACTTGAAGAACCTTCATTAGTACTGTATATGTGATATAATAACAGTTATTTATATTGTACATACATGCAGGTAGTTATACAGCCTACACTCGTTGAAATTATGTATATGTAAAAAGGAAACACCTCATTAAATAATATAAGTTAATAATGTACGAAAATTTTAACAGCCATTGTAATTATTTATGAAGTCTAATTATATATATTATATATTTTAAAATGATATAAAATGTGTCATTAAAAATATTTAGTTAAATAAACATTTTGAAACAAAATTTGAATAAACTTTATTAAATTTAAGGAGCGTGGGTTTTTATATATAATAAAATGTAAAACTCTGAAGAATATATTGAAATGTTCTTTTCATTTTGTTAAAATAAGACTTCTAAATTTATTATCATTCATATTTATTTTTACATTTTTTTAAAAGTTTTAATATTAGATAACCAAAACTTTAAGTGCAAATATTATATTCCTAATAATTATAAGCTTTTTACTACTTACATTTGTAAAATTAGGTTCATCATATTATTATATTTTATTTATATATTATAATAACATAAAGCTTATAACAAAGAAATTATGAGAAATTTTTAGAGAAGTTTTAGTATTTACAAAAGCTTTAGGTGTATAAAAGCGGAATAATAAAACAAGAACAAAGAAAACGAACTCACTCCGGAAGTATACGAGCTTCAGGGTGAGTTTTGCTTGAACGTTTGTTGGCAACGAGGATGTGTGCGGCAGGAGAGATGAGATTTATGATATCACATAAAACGTAACCAGCATTTGCACACACATTGCAGCCTTCACAAATCATTAACGTCCTACTTGCACTTTTAAAGCCCCCGCGCGTATAGACTTCCCTGCGTTACATCAATGTACAAAAAGTTGCCTATACTCCACGGCGCTTTAAAAAAAAAAGGATTATATCTTAAAACTTTTATTATTATTATTATTGATATAATGCGTTGAAACTTTTTTTATCTTGATGTCTGAATTGAAAGTGATTTTGTGAAAGCTTAACACGATACAACGTAACCACAAAACGATAGTAAGAAGGGAGAATAAACGCACAAGGGTATATATAGCTTGATTTTTGATCATTTATAATTTATATTTATTTATAAGAAAGAAAAAATATATAAGGGGGTGAAATAGATTGCGTGAGAATTTTGATTTTATTTTAATCGTTTTATAATACAAATTTTTGAACGAGAGAAAAAAAAAAAATGCAGAGAAAAATTGTGTTATATATATTTTAGAAGCATATAAATTCATTGTAAGCTTAAACTATAACATATATTTCTCACAAAACTTATCCTTTGAAAAATGTCTTTCCACACACAAGCACCGTGACCTTTCTTTTTTTATTTCTTATATAATATATAATATATATATTTTTTTGTCTCTTCTGCGGAACTTTTATAAAAGTCATAATTCTTTTTGTTTTAATAGGATATAAAAATAAATATAACATAAACTTTTATATTTTTTTCCCTCTTATACTTTTTCTACGAAACTCATATAATTTCAATATCATTCCTAGTATTTTTTTTTTCTCCCTTTGCTCTTTCACTTTTAGGGTTTGCTATATCTTACGTTAGGGTAGGTTGTGTTAGATTAGGGACATTGTATAGTGGTATATCTTTCTCCTGCAGCACTGTTGGTGCCACTCCCCTGTAACGTTGGCAGGCAGTCTGCATACACTCTCCTGCCTGCCGACACCACCATATATATATCTATACTACAACTCGTCCGTCTTTCGGATCAATGAGTGCTCGCTCGTTCGCTCTCACTACAGCGTTGTCAAAATTACTGACACACCACGTACAAAAAAAAAAAAAAAAAAGAGAAAAATACATATAAAATAAAAATGCAACGTTGCCATATATAGTAGTACATCAATCTTCTTTTTTTTATATCATCAAGAAAGTAACACATTTATTTTATATAATACTTTCTTCCCCAAGGCTTCACTATGCCACTTCTTTTGTCTCAAGAGTTTAGTCGTTGCGCCTCCTCCTCCTTCTCTGCCTGTCAAACATCAATGGAGGGGGCCCGGCTGCTGGAAGGCTGCGGTGATGTGACAGAATGCAACCAGCGAACAAGGGGACTTTTTCCTCATTAAAACCACGGGTACCTCCCAAAAATTTCCTCAACTCTCTTTTCAACTAAATTTATTCTCATTAAATTAATAAGTATCATATCATATCTATGGGATTATTGTAATATATTATATCTTATTGTGTTTAAAAGATATAAGATTAAGGTATAATTCAGTCAAAATATTATGATTCAATTATTTGTATACAACATGTAATTCAAATTGCGGTTTCATTTTTTTTTTTATCATTACCGTTAAAATTTATTTTTAGCATTGTTAAGCTTTTTTTAGTCATATTATAAAGTATAAATAGTATAATTTTCTTTTTGTCATGCACTCGTGAACTATCTTATAAAATATACATAATATATTATGCAGTTTTTCCTTTGTTTCATATTTTAGTTAAAGAACATTTGTCAAAAAAAATATATATATATATCATAAATTAGAAAATTAAATGCGTGAAATAAATTATGCATAATATAAGGGGAAAAAAATTAAAAAATATAAATATATATAAAATATAAGTTTTCTTTTCTTTATAGCCGTTTAATTGTTATCTTAATTCTTAATATATAAGAATGTGAATTCATACATAGTACGACATAATAATAATATTTTGATATGTCTACTGTCAACTGCTTATAATAATACCGTCATGCATGTTCATATATCATGCGTGTGTCACGACAACGCATATATGTGCATGCATGACTCTTTCAGTGTGTACCGGTTATAACGTATTTTATGTAGTCACACAATATAGTAGTATAGTATTATATAGTATGCCACAGTATACGGTTATCATTCTCATGGTCTATATAATATCATGCAACTATTATACATTAATATGACTTGAGTAAAATGTGACATTTAATATTACATTATTATAAATTACAATATTTATTAGTAATAATAATAATAATAATAATAAAGTGATGATCATAATTACTTTATATACTTACAAAATTATTTATAAATTAAAGCGTCATATATAATGTAATATATATTTTTTTACTGCATGATTTAAGTTATGTTCCTTGAAAGTATAAAAACAAGATAGGGGCTTTAACAAATGTTCTATTTTGTTTACCACCTATTGAAGCAAGAAATGAAGGTATAGCAAAGTGTATGTTGTACTATACATGTGTACAGTTATAATACATTGTTGCAATCTATATCAGGTAAAACAAGAGTGATTACTTAACCTTCAAAGATAGTAAGCGCTATTTTTTTTCTTTCATACCTTCAAGGTATTGCTACAATTGAAAAAGCACGCAGAGAAGAAAATAAAGCAAGCAAACTTTTCTACTTTGCAGAGTACTTCAAGAAAACAACAAAACATTTCTCTATACAACTTGTTCAACATGTTAAAAATAGAATAATTTGATGTTGAGTGGAGCTTGGCGGGGCGAGAAAAGCGCACTTGCTTCAATCTTGTATGGCGGCCATGTTGGCGATAAAAATGGCTCCCTGCAAAGCGAGGAAATCCCGAGTCTCTGATTGGCTGCGACACGCGATTTTCTCGCTTTCCTCACTCCATGGAAATGGCCCTTAATTAATGAGCTATCTGCTTACCACGACTTTCGTTGTAATGAGCAATCTGCTATTTCAGATGAACACAATATGAGTGATGCAAATAAGTATAAACTCATAATTGCGCGCTCACCTGAAATAGCCGATACTTCTTATTGCAACGAGATCATGGTGGGTAAAATAGTTCATTATTCTGGATGAAGGATGACATATTGTGAGTTTGTGCATTAACAAGAAACATTTAATTCATTTGACAGGTCATGTTGTCTTCTTTACTAAATTTTGACAATCCATGTTTGTTATTATTATTTTTATAATAATGTATACGTGACTTTTATAATATACAAAGAATTTAAAATCTCAGGTAGATAGAACCTTGGTTGAATGTTTTCTGTATAAAGTCCGTCATGCCGTGTTTGATGCACGTCAGCGCTGTGTGCATGGCAGCAAAGATTTCCTCCTGGTCGACCATACACAAACACAAACCGGCCGCCACTATAATACCACCGCGGTTTCTCACTTTTTATCATGATCAAAAAGTAACCAGTGTCCTGCAACGTTTTTTTTTTGTTTGTTATCAGATCCTCAGTAAAGAAACGAACGAGCGAGTTCTCTCGACTCTAACGTTAGATAAGCAGTATATATAAGATGCTTTGCTTGGTCGTACCATCATAGAAAACCTTAACGAACTAACAACTCAAGTCTGGCCAAGGTATTTCCGTGAGAGAAAGAACACCTCAAAAGCTATAAAAACTACGATCTAGGATGATAATATTATAACGTAAGTCTTTCTCTATATATAGCCTTCTTTATATTATTCCTTAACCTATCTTCTCCTTATAAACTTTATTTTTCATCAAAATAATTAATCTTATAATATATAATCAACACATATTAATGAATTTATAGCGAGAAAATTAAACTCATGATAAAAAAAAAACACATTATATTATAAAATGTAATAAAAAGATAAAAAAAAAACACTAAAAGTTTTGGTTCGTTTATTTTTTAAAGTATAAATTTAAGAATTAAATAACCATGCATGGCAAAATTTAGGTTATAGGTCTTGCTTGAGATAAACATAATACCATGCAAAAATAGAATAATTATATAATTACACTGTGTATAATTTTAATTTACAATAGAATAGCATTCATAATTATTTTCCATTATTTTTTTTAAAAGATTTTAACTTACAACATTAAACCTTCACAGGTTATTTCTATTTCTTTATTTTTGTTAAAACAAATCTTAAAAAAATATATAATTGAAATAAACGTCAATTTTTTTAAAAGTGTGGGAAGAAACACTTACATACTATAATAGTTTAGACCCAGCCAGTATAAAGCATTAACGTTTGCGTGTTCTCGTACAGCACCATAGCAGCTATATTATAAGGAAACACCAAAAGCAGAAACGAGAAAAGGCAGCTAGCCGTGTATATACCGTAAACCCTTGCTTGCTTGCTGGCTAGGATACATATTATTACCATTAACTTTGTTGAATACACGCATACTCCCTATAATATATCCGTCCGCCTTGTATACTTAATACCTTTTATAATAGCTGTTCCATGCATGCCATGAGAAAACACATTTCAAACTTGTACACTTTATACCGTTAAAAATGTACATTCTTATTACTTATTACATGTTTGATATACGAAAAAAGTTATTGGAATTAACAAACAGTACATTATTTTATATTAAATTTACTTTTCTTTGGAGATGAAAAAAAAAAACAAAAAAAAAGTTAAAATAGGAATATTTTGGTATTATAGGTCTTAAAAGAGAACCATTTCCAAGTCATAAAAAAAAGTATGCAAATTTTTTGTAACAATGGACCATACCGACACGGACAATATAAATTTTAACAATGGTTATCCAGTGACGTCATCAAACGTATAATTTCAATAGTTGGTGAACGATGGACCCCCCCTGCCAGGCCGCCCACCTAATAGCTGGTGTATTACGTTATATGTGTCTTAACGTTCCAACAGAACTATAATTAAACCTTTTCTTCTCAGTCACGGCTAAACTGCACAGCTGTTTACAACACAAGCCAAGTTATTGCAATTAAATTTATATGTGTTGATATAACCTTCTGTTTTATGTTATATTTCAATGCCACATATATTTTTATCTTAAGTGAAAACATAAAAACTTAATTATTATATAAAAAAAAAATTTATGGCATGTGATATACAAAGTACAAATTTTTAACGTTTTCAAAAAAAGAAAAGAAATAATAAAAATAACATATATTTATCACCGTAAATCACCTTTGAAAACAAAATACTGCATGATGGTTAGATGGTAAATATATTATTATAAGTAATTGTGACCTATAGAGACGCATTATGTGCTAAGAGACAAAAAAGAAAAAAAAAAAGTCAATAAATATAATTACATTTACAAACTTTTAACTAGAGTTTATAAAACTTTCCTGTTTTTTTCTACTAAGCTTTTTTCTTTCTCTCTCTTCTTTCCTCTTTCGGCTCTTTTCTTATCCCGTAAGTAATCAATAAGAAACCATTTAAATTTTTCATTCCTTTTTAAAGAGTTAACTGAAATAAAAATATTAAGATTTTCTTTGTTTTTTCATTAAATAAAAATGAACTTAATGCACCATACCAAAATAAAAAAGCTCTCACCATTTTAATTTTTTAAAGTAAAAGTTAGATTTTAATTTCCGATTATAAAAGTTAAAATTTTATCCACAACGGTGGCATATATACAGGGTAAAATTGTGATGTAGATTATGAAGAGGGTTGGGGTACGTGTGTATACAAAGTGCGTGGTAAATTGTACATATTTGCAATGCACGTACTATGCGTATTTTATCCCCAACAGCAGCACACACAAAAGGGAGCTAGAAAGATATCTAACAGCTATGTGGAATGATATAATATAAAATAGAGGAGGGGGTGGTTGAAGGTATGGTAGTGACGTCACTAGAGGTTAACCACGCTGATGACATTTCTGTAGCCCCCCAACATATATATTTGTATTATATACATTTCCCTTGCCTGCTGATACCAGGCATGTTCATATAATATTCCCTGCCTCCCCTTGTAAACGCTATAGATCGTAACACTTCACACATGCATGAGTCCAATGCATGCAAAGCTAACCTCCCATTCTATTTAAAAAAAAAATAAATAAATAAATAAATAAATAAATGAAAAAAAAAATAAAAAAACACATTAGTCTATATAACATAAATTAAAACACACACATTTACAATAATAATTGTATGTAATAAAATTGTTAATCGTTGCTTTGTTACTAATTAAAATAAAAGAGTATCAAATAAAAAATTAGTATAATGATATTCTAGATTTCTAGATAACTTTTTAGGATAAAAAAGAGTACGGAGGGAAAGAAGATATAATATTTTTTTAAATAATATCAAGCAAATTTTTTTTTATGCTATTACCTCAAGAAAGGTGGGGGTACGCACTAGTAAAGGTTAGGTAATGCAAATTTGTGTGTTATTACTGTAAGTAACCAACAATATAAAATTAGGAGAAGAAATTAAATGTAATTGTTATTACGGTGAACATAATAATGGTTATACGCAGAAGCCAGGAGTACCAAACCAAAAAAAAAAAAAAAAAAAAAGCATAATAACAACAAGTGGATGAATAAAAAACAATGACGAAAACTTCATTAGCTTCATGACTATGCATAACATTAAAAATTATACTATTTGCTTTAAAAATTATACTATTTGCTTTAAAAATTATATTGTTACAATAATAATATATAAAGGGAAGCAAAAATGTTGCTATATGAATACACTGTTTTCCATTTTATAATATTTAGTCAAAAATTTGAACGGCTTTTATTATTTTTCAAATATAAATTGCGCGCGTTTTTATTATAATTAAAATAGGTTTCCACTTAAAACTTTTTAATACACCAAATTTAATTGAAGTTAGTGTAAATATTTGTTGAAAGCTACGAATAAGCTTTGAAATGATTTATAAAGCTATATATATAATTATATATTCATTATTTTCCTTTATTATGAGAGTTAACAACTAAAAATAACATTTCAGTTTAAAAAAAATCGATCGAGCTCCCATATTATAGCTATTTATATTTTATCTCGTTTGAACGTAAAAAAACAACTTAAAAATTTTATCAATGAAAAATAAATATAAAAGGTAATATTAGTTAAGCTCGCACATGCAAGTAAAGGTACGAGGGTGCTCGTATATTTATTTTACAAATAAAAATCAAGAGCTATTGTAAAAAAAAAAAAAACGCTGACTATTAATTTATTACTTTTTTTATTTTTTTGCAAGAAAAATTGACGTCATATCTGATGACTTGTTAAAAGTAGGAGTTATGTCAATGATTTTTCTGTACTTGAAAAGAGAGTGAGAGTATTATATCGAATAAACGTGACGTCACGTTGCGTGATCTGAAACTTGCCTGCTTTATATTGTACACTTAATATAACAAGCAAGTAAGCGAAGAAGATAAAAAAAAAGCTTGTTACTGCAAATATTCAGTGAGAAGTTTTAATTTTACTATATTTTTTAAAAACGAAATATCTACTTTTTTTTTCTCTCTCCTTGTGTAATAAAAAAAAAACTTGAGTTCTGGATTAACCTCTCTCATCTTCATGGATTGTATGAGAAGAAGGATTTTTATATGCAAAGGGGGATTATAAGTATCTGAGAAACCGTTTCCCTCTCATCCTCCTCCTACTATACTATACTTGAGTCTCTTTCCATATCATACAGCAGGGGGTGGTGCTAAAAATGAAGACATCGTTATAAGCAAAGCAAGGTACGCGTGAACGCTCTGCATATACGACAGGGCAGGTTACAGACATCGCCACAGAAGAGGGTGCTGTCTGTAACTTTGCATGCTGATATTGTAATTTAACCTCAGCACAATCAATAATCTCTTCTTCTTCTCAAACTAAAGAGGGAGGGAAGAGACACCCACTACCACCTTTCTCTTCTGTTTTTGACTGCGTGAGACTCATATATTAAATACTTTGTATAATCAACTTTTTTTTATATCATAACTTAATCAATAATAATTATAATTTAAATTTTTATTAAAAGTAAAGCTATATTATACAAAAAAAGTGAGAAAATTATAACAAAAATTGTAATTAATAATTAATATGATTTTAATTAACACATTATAATTATATTACTGATTACGACAATTATAATTTGTTATATCTTTGCAGCATGCAGCTAATTCTGTGTTCTATTATTATTCAGACATTTCCTCCTTTGGCCTGCCACCACTGCCCACATCTATACTGCAACAATCTCTAAGACGGACCCTTCTTCCCCTTCTTGATATCAAGGAAGGGGTCTTCAGCAGCCTGCAAGCTATGCAACCAAAACTCCTTTATAATATAACTATACCACAATGGGGAACTGCAGCTAGTGGTTATAGTCAAGTAGATAACGTGGCAATATGTGGGCTCACTGATACCAAAACTTGGCTATTATTCTCTCTCCCTCCCTTTTTTGGTTATATCTTTATATTATTTCTACATGAAATAATAAGAGGGTCATGAGTTGATAATCACTGTCAACTAAAAATGAGGTGCTGGTTTAATACACCTCGTTTACCCGTATAAAATGTAATATCAAAAAGGGGGTAAAATGAAATAGAACATATAGAAGCTAAATCAGCAACTTTTATATAAATATATATTATATATACATGCCATGCATTTTTTTCTTCCGAGCTATTTTCCTAGCATTGTCACGATCGACATATTGTTGGGTCAAGCGTGTTAGATAGGAGAGAAACGAAGAAATAAAAAGTTGAACGAATAGGACAAACGACGAGAGAAGAAAATAAGCATAAAAAAAATACAGAGAGCTAACATGCAGCAGAGTGACGTTCGTTGTGAGAGACGAAGCCCTTTATTGTGAGCTGTGCTGTGCATATCTGATCGAGAATAAATCGTTGATACAACATTTGAATTCTCAATGTGTGATCGTTGTATAGCTCGCTTGCTGGCTCGTCATCGTTGTCGCTTGCTTTTCTACCTTAGTTCAATTCACACTCAAGTGTATGAGAGAGAGAGCAATAAAAAATATATATGTGTATATTTTTTGCTTACTAGTATAGTATTATAACATTCTCTTTTTTCCTCCCCTTTCTCCTGTATCTTTTTCCTCCAATCTCTCTCTTGGTGTATTTATATTTTAAGGTAAATAAAAACCATGAAAACCTCAATCAAAAAAATCGTACAGTAAGGTTATTTTTCTTACTCACTCCCTTTATCACCTTTTTAAATAAAAAAATGCAGCTATTTTCTCTCTACTAATATATTATGTAGTGAGATAGAGTGAAAAAACGAAGTTTTTTTTTTAAACCTGTAAAAAATAAATAAAAAAAGTTTTAGCCGATGGGTTTCGAATGTTTTTTGGATGGACACGATGAGGAGAGAAGGTTGGGTTGCAGCAGCCTGCAGCAGGCATGCCAAAGGGAGTGGAACCCAATGCCTGCCTGCATGGCTACACGACCAGCTACGTGTAAGTAGGGGAGGAGAAGAAGTCCGTCCGACGGTCGGTCGGGGCGGCAAAGCATGCAGAGATAGAGAAAGTAGAGGGATGTTTGTGACGTGCTCTGCCCACACACAGATAGTGTGCACACCACCAGAGTTCAACTCCACGTCACTTTTAACTGCAGTGTTTATTACTTTCCACAACTGAAGGTATTGTTTTGTCACCGATATTTAACTTGTATTCATCAATGACATACCATCAGGTTGTAAGGATTCTACTGTATTATTACACATTAATAAAAAATATTCATTGATGGATTTCTGTGACGTCATCTGTAACTCTTGTTAATTTTAGTTTCAGTTAAATGTACGACAGCAGGCGGCAGTTACGAGGGGATCGTCACTCGTATGCAATGACTGTCATGCATAGTATACACATACATAAGAAAACCCTAAGTCTAGGGCCAGGCTAGAAAGTAAAGTAAGCTCATCCGCTTCTCAAATAGCACTCGACGCCGCTGCCTTTGGGAAACATTCCAAGATGAAGCTGCTGGGAAAAAGTCCCTTTTTTTTAATTATAACTACTGCAGAGACTATTCATTAATTATCCAAGTATCCTTTGCGTGTTAAAAATATTCATGAATAACAATTTAGACAAACAACAAAATATATCTTGCTATTAAGGATTGAGGATTAATACTTTTACAATTAGACAACTTTTTGCTTTTAATGTAACCATTTTTAATAACTTTTTTTTTTTCATCATTTGGCTACAAAAAATTATGAAACGAAAAAGAAGAAATACTCATCTTTTGATAATCCTTCTCTTCTCTCCCTCGTATACTTTTAGTAAATTGCAATTTAAGATTGAAAAGTATGGCAATTAAGTTTGAAAATAGTCCTATACACACCAAAGATAAAAACTCTTATATAAGTCAAAAAAACTTAAAGAAAGTATTATATATATAAAAAAAAAGGAGAGAGGGTGAAAAGTTTCAAGTCTAACGGTCAATCTCTTGATAAGAGCTTTTCAGCTTTCAATCTTTCAGAATAAAGTACTTTGCTTTTTGCTAAAAACTTCCTGGCTTGATCTCTCTGCTGCTACTGCCTGCACATTATTTAGCCCTCTCTCATTTTATACTCCCTATTTTGTTCATTCAACTCCTCTCAAGTTTCATTCTAATACTAAGCTGGCATAGAGCATGAACATGATATAAATGAAAGCAAGCAAAGCAGGCCATTAACTACGGTTTATTACGGAACCCCGCGAGCCGATTGTCATCCACAGTGGGACATATTATTATGAAAGTCAGTCACTCATACGTTGCAGGGACCATATGCCACCAGTGAGTTTCACGACCTCCCTTCAGGAGCAGCAGGAGGAGAGAAATTGCAACCCAACCAAAATCTATTATTATAGAGAAAAATTATATATATATATATATATATATATATATATATATATATATATATATATATATATATATATATATATATATATATACATTGTAGAGAGGGAGTTCCAATGACTTTTCCTGAACCGATAATAAAAGCTTTATTTTTTTTTCTCCTTTCTTTTGGCTCAAATTCGATACTTTATGACCTATAACCAAACTACAGCAGTGGCAGAAAAGTCAGTTTCTTTACGAATGAGTGGATATTATTAGAAACTTTTTTTTTTCCTAACTGCAGAGAGGAAAGTGTACAGCGCTAGTCATCATCATTCGTTCTTTTCTATTGAAGCTGCAGCTAAAGTCTGTCATTATATTCGGGGTGCGGTTAGTGAACGTGGAGGCAGAAAGCACAGCCAACACGCTCGCCGAGTGATAGAAGAGATGCAAGATTTATATATTACGTGATCCTATATTTTATGACGATAGCTTCTATATTTTTTATTTTACTTTATTTTTTTCGTTGCGTTGCCGCAGCAGACTCTAAGGAAGGATCGAGAGTAGTAAAGTGAATCTCTTTACAAAGAGAGAAAAAAAAACTTAACATTCAAATTCAATTCTTATATAGAGAAAGAGAATGCAAGAGGAGAGAGAGTAAAGTTTTAAAGAGCAGAAGAGGAGTTTTAGAGTTTTTGGGATAAGAAAGGAAAAGATATCGAGAGAAGGGAGGCGTTTAGATGTGTGTAAAAACGAAAATTGAACTTTTTTAAGTAGGATGAGAAAATCTTGAAGAGGGAGTGCAGTAGAAGAGAGTATTTTGTGTGTGTGATGTAAGGGAGGAAGGAAATCGAAATAAGACGAACGAGAAGACGGCAAGCAAGTAAGCATCTATAGCACCACACTGAGGGTGATGGAGTGAACCTAAGAGGGATGATGATTCTCGCAAGTTTTATACAGCAAGAGAATTTGAATTTTGAGTCGTCCCAAAATAAAAAGAGAAAAAGAAACCCCGTGGAAGTATGCGTATATAGTGGAGGCAGCTTGACTTGGCTTGAGTATAACGGGAGACAAGAAATTGAATGAAAGTGCTCTAGTAGTCGTAGTGAAAGGGCGCAGGCTGGGAAGTAAGGGAGAGGAGAGAATATAGTAAGGGTAGTAAGGCATTGACGTAGCTAGCTGGAGCTTTTGGGGTGGGGGGTGATAGTAGTATGGAGCTAGTAGTGAACTGCTGCTGCTGCTGGGATAGGATGGAGTTTTGGGGGGGGGTTGGAGGGGGTGGTGGAACGACAGCAGCAGCGAGCACCACAGCGAGTATCGATCTAGAGAAAGAGAGAGCAGAGAGAATCTCTACTACCCTCTCTCTACCCCTGCTAGAGCTGAGGGGTAATAATACGTACTACCCCTTTCTCTCTCTTTATATATATATTATATATATGGAGCACACAGCATGACACGTAGTAGGTACATACATAAATATATATAGAAAGAGAGACAACACAAAATACAATGACTTTGAAACTAATACAAAGCAGCAACATTTTGATGCTTTTATGTTATATCTACTTTAATAAAAGTCAAAGAGCACCCCTAGGAGAAGTATAGAAAGATGCAGGAGAAGGGGATGAAGGGGGGTAAGTTTAAGAAAAGAAGGATTGGGATGATGGGTTTCTATATAGAAAGTGGTTTAGCTAGGCTATATATAGGAGTTTGTACTTTCTTGACGTCTTTCTTGATACTAGTAGTTACTACTAAAGCTAAACTATAGCTTAATGAGTCCCTATGGTTACTTTATAAAACCAGTATACCACATAGACTTCTGCATATAATTATACAACTTCTATATAATATATATAATAATATAATACAATTTAACCCTCTCGTGCTACAGGGATTTCCGAAGTCTCATATACATCTCGTATTACGATATTCTCTCTCTTTATATATAATATATTTATACATATATATATATATTATTTTAATAAAATATAGACCCTTTACCCACCCTCTTACCGGTTTTATAAAACTTTTTTTTAACATTTTTTTCTGTTCCAACAAAAAGTTTTATAAGTAGTTTTAAAGTAGGCCTAATGGACTTGATTTCCCTTTAAAGTATATTCACATTTATATAATGTACACGCAACCAAATTGTAATGGGATTTGCAATGGATAGCTTTTCCCTAAATAATAATAATAATAAAAAAAGTAAAGCACAACAAGAAACTCGCTCCAATCGATATTAAAACTTAATTTAGCTGACAGTAAAATTGCTGTATTTATTGCTGTTACTCTATTGCTAAAATGTCAAATGTCATTACAGTTGAAAATTTCCCAGTTTTTTTATATATTGATAATATTCCATACATGTGAATATTGTACAAATTATATTACAGCATATATATGTCAATGGTAAACGTTAATACCAATATGTAATCATACTATACATTCAGTATTATATGTATATATTATACCTTCATCAAAATGATATTAATAAACACGGATTATATGATCTTAATCCACTAACAATAAATCAATGTTTAATACTTAAAATCCTCATATATGAAAGGTAATATTTAAATGAGATTTCTCTTTTTTTTTTTTAATAATAGACAATTATGAATATAAATTTATAACTGTTATTATTATTTTTTTTTAAAGAGATCGTAATAAAGAATAGTAGTAGACATATCTGTCATGAGGTTAACGTATAGTTTTGTTTCAGAATTTTAATTTGGTTGTGGCTGCTGACGGCGTGGTAGAGATTTGTTACACTGACGTGTGGTTGGTGGTGATATACAGTGATAAGTTTAACAGTTGCTACTACTACTACGATTGTCAGTCTTTTCTAAATTGTTTTACGACATTCGTGACGTGTCATGTCAAACTTGTAACGACTTTACAACATAATACATCACCTACAGCAATACTAACATAATTACCTTATATATTATATATATTATTTCAATTTAACGTTACTTTTTTTTTATATTTATATTCTTGTTTTACAATAATTTATGTTGTACCTTAATAAGAAAAAAAAAAAAAAAACAGTTATAATATGTTCATATCATTGTATTTTTCTAGATCGTGATCTATTACAACATATATATTTTTTTTAATACTCTCTTTTGCTCTGAATACAATTGAAATCACGCATTGAAATACGTGACTTGCAGAAAATAATAATGATCATTATATTAATATATTTTAAATTACACAATAGTATAAAAAATATTTCCGTATATTATTTTAATTCTACAGTCATTATATTGAGAGAGAAGGAAACATACAATTGAAATCAATAACTGTGATATGTGTAATATTATATATAATATATATGAATGTTGATTGCGATTCATCTACTTTAGTTAGTACATTTCTGTGGGAGGCAAAAAAAAAAAAAAAGAGGGTGGAAGTTGGGAGGGTTGGTGGGAGGGGGATGAAGTCACGTGTTTTCTGTAAGGGGCGCAAGCGCTGTGACGTAAAACCATCGAATCCATGAAGCAGCCAACCATCCCTGCTCTACACCAAGCTGCCATGTTGTTGTACCCTTCCTTACACACAAATTAATACAACCAAATTAATTATTTTTATGCCTTAAAAATATATATACTTTTATTATGACCTATATAATATAAAAGTATTGATTTATATAATATGGTAATTCTAATGTGTTCAGTGACAAGTAAGATGGTGTGATGTTGACCTGACCTTTCTTATGATGATGTGACTGATGTCCTCCCCTCTCTCATGTAACATCTACTGGGAATTGTTCACTAGAGATGAGGAATCTGCTACTGTCGCCCCCGGCCAACAAGAGTACTAACTCAGTAGACACCGTAACGTAGTGAGGATAGTGGTAGTAGCAGCTACTGTAGTAGCGGTCTAATCAATATGCAGCACATCATCTCTGTGTCAGCTATAGCAGTGGGGATATAATATACAGTATTATAATACCACACTGCCTGTTATACACTAGTCTTGTCATTTTTTTCACTTTATACTTTTGCTTGTTTTATATATTATTATTATTATATATAATAAAACTTGACTACAGAGTATATAACTAAAACACAATGTTTTCCCATGTATTATGATATATAATGATTCAAGATTTTATATAATATAATTTATATTCATTAAAATGCAATGTTAATCTAGTTTTATAATCTAGAGTAATAATTTTAATTCATGTTACGTAAATAATTGTTTTTTATTTATGTTGAAATTTATGAAAAAAAAAAAAAAATCTCGACTTATGTCGATTAAGTTTTTTAAAAATCAGATTGTCTCACAAATATTTTTTACTTCTTCGAACTTAGTTTTTATATTAACATTTTCATAAATTGAATTTATAAAAAAATTTAAGATGATATAAGAAACAATAAAATTATTATGATATTCTGTTTTGGATTTTGCAATTTACCTTTTGTTCCAACAAGAAGCACTTTAAAATATAAAGTCCATAAATATGTATTATATCCTCGGTAATAAAATATTTATAAAGGTTTTGTTTTATAATTTTTTGCTACCTTTCTTGCAAGGATGGCCTTTTTTGTTTATTTTCTATAAAATATTAAAAAAATTGTTTTTGTTATACTTCAACAATCTTCAAATTTAAAACAAAATCTGCTCTAATTTTGTTTTATCATTCAAAATATATATACATATTTTTTAGGTATTTCAGCATGACATGAAGATTATTTTTTATTTTTACTGTATATATAGTTTAATTACAAAAGAAAGTAAAATTAACAACATACAAAAACAGTTTCATTACAATGAGCTTATCATATAGTACTACACTTCCGTAACAACAAATTCATGTTTAATTCCCGTTTTATACTTTAGAAAATAGCAATCTGACCCTTAATATAAAATGCATAAAAAAATCTCATCTTTTTATAGTTTAGCTTTAACACTTCCTGCTTTTGTATATACCATAAAATAATAATGAAAATCATCACTGATGGTATTAATATTTTAATATGCATACAAGGGAAAGAGAAAAAAAAAGGAGAATGAAACGATTATTATATTAGAATAGGGAAATCTATCTTAAAATGTTAAAAAGGAAAAAGAGAGAGAGAGAGAGAAAGAGAGAGAGAGAGAGAGAGAGAGAGAGAGAGAGAGAGAGAGAGAGAGAGAGAGAGAGGGAGAGAGAGAGAGAGAGAGAGAGAGAGAGAGAGAGAGAGAGAGAGAGAGAGAGAGAATGGAAAGGGAGAGAGAAGGCGAAAAAAGATTACAAACGCATAGTAAGCAAGCAAGCAAGCGAACAGCAAGGAGTCCCACTCTATCGCTCCCTTGTGGCTTTTACCATTTCCCAATTCACATCACGAATATACATTGATTATTCCCTTTAGTTCAGCAGGGTGGGGAAGGTGGTCGTTGTGTCGTGAGCACCATCAACAGAAGAACAAGAAGATAGTTCGGAGCAGCACAATGCAAAATAATAATAAGAAAAACGACACCAACACATTTCAGAGAATATAATTATCTTTCGTTTGTGCTTGCGGGGAATCTATATATACTGCTGCGAGAGAGCTAGCTACTTGTTTCGGTTTGCTCTATAATACTTAGAGAGAGAGAGAGAGAGTCTCTGTTTTAGACGGAAGTATAAAAAGATATAATTCTTTCCACACTGTAATTCAGGAATCTTCCATCATCATGTCAACTCTATATAAGTAATTACAAATAACACTCTAGTGATATTACAAACAACACTGCATGATGATTTACAAATACATAATTAATGTAACGTCATTTTGATAGTTTTGCTGCTAAAGGCGTGGCTTATTTTCATCTAATATAACTAAAGGCTACTTTTATCAGTACTGCAGTGAGTGAATGAACATTAATACTATGCATGCATACTGCAGCAGCAAGCAAGCAACGCCTTTTCCTATCTTATATTAAGGTTAATGATTCTTCTCATTAATCGCCTTGACTTTAATATTATACACTAATACTCCTAGCTTCCTTATTATATAACCAACATTATATTATAATAACTTTTAAAGAGTCTTAATACCTTTTTAATTTTTATATCACATAAATCATTACTGCAGCCACAACTTTAAATATTATTATTAAAATATGGTTGTATTATTTCGAAGTCAATTTTTTTTTACGGTAAATGTATATTATTTTCTCACTCCTTGCTATTATTAATATTAAACAATTTTATTTATCATTGATGCGTAAAGAATAATATTAAAAGTAACAAAAAATTATTATAACAATTTTTTTGTTATGTACTCACCTATTATAATAATAGTAATACAAATCTCACGCTCTAGATTATAAAACCATTCAATAAAACTAAAACGTCATGATGTTTTTTTTTTCTACATATTGAAAAAATAAAAAAAATGTAGCAAAATTTTAATCTAGTTTCAAGACACTTCTTCAGTCGTAGCTATGCATTGATAAAAAGCCTGGCATGCATCAGTGTCAGTTTCAAGAGGAGCACATTATAGATTAGTGTTTATACTTCTTCAATGACAAAGCTTACGCATGCCACGACTTGTGTTTTACGTTCTTTAAAATCCGTTTTACAAATTGAACAACTATAAAATATAGAACAAATTTGACAACGATGTATAAAAATTATTTATTTTTAAAACGTGACATAATAATTTTTTTTATATATATTATAATATATAATCACGATTATAGTATAAAAAAAAACTAACGGGTATAAATAAATATATTTTCCGTTCGTCACCAAGTCAAGCTAAAGAATAATATACAAAGAAGGATTTTTTTTTTTTTTAGTTATTACCAGGCATTTTTTTATACATCAGAAACTTTTTTAACTTTGTTTAAAAAAAAATTTACGATGCACTAGTGTCAAAAGGCGTATTGCAGAGACTTTTTTTTTTTGTCTATACAACACTGTATGCATCATAGGATATTATTGACATTATAATAAAGCATTGCTATAATATACTACACTGTTGGGTACACTGCTGATCATATAAATGCGGTATATTATACAACTTATTATACTGTATGCGTAACTTTTTGGCCATAGGGCAACATATATTATATTTATAAAAAAAAAAATACAACCACTGGGCATTGTGCCATAAAAAAAAGAAAGAACTTTTATCCTTCTTATAATATATTTTGTACCCCCCTATTATTCTTCTCCCTATTTCATATAACCTTTTAAAATATTTTTTTCTTGTGTATGTTATCCTATTCATACTTATAAGCTAATGACAATATATTGTATAGTAAAAGATTTTGAAAAAAAACTTGATTACAAAAACTTTTAATAAAAAACAAATTAATAGCCACTAAAAATAAATTTATATAAGTCTGTTTACTATATTTTTGTTAAGAAAAGTTATAAGAACAAAATATTATGGTACATGTTAAAGATTTTTTTGTTTCTTTTTTTTTTTTAAGTAGTAAAAGAAGAGAGCGAGAGAGGAAGTGTCCCCAAGTTTGGTGTTAAGGGATGGAGAACGAGTAAGGGTTGCTTGCAGTAGCAGCAAGGGGGTGTCGAGTAGTCTGTAAGGGCTCAACAAGTCCACCACTAGACTACACAGACTGCAGCAGTCAGAAGAGATGCTTGCTTGCTGCTGCGACTTGTTCTCCGTCCTCTTAAAAAAAAAAAAAAGTTTAGATGGAAGTAAGTAAAGAGAGAGAGAGAAAAAAAAAGAGTAAAAGTGGAAGAAAATCGATGTCTCTTGGTCGTAGCTCAATTAATGTTCTTTCCTCTCTGTATCCCAGTCTCTCACCAGCAAACTCGACTCTCTCATATACTTCATCGTATCCAACCAAACCCCCTACGGCTTCCAATTAGAAGCCATCATATACCAACCACGCTATACTACTACCCCTGATGCCTCCAAGTACCAAAAAGCCTACAGCAACTCTTGCTATACTGTATGATTTTTTTCCCCATTTCCCTTTTTTTTTTTTTTAACTTTGCTATATCAGACACGTAATTTTTTACCAGTACGTGCAATATATATATATATTTTAAAAGCTAACATATGAAGGTTTTCATCAAATCGTGATGGCATTGGTATCGACATGTGCACATTTTGTTATCTTGTTGCTGCTTGATGAATAATGTATGACATTGTTGTAATGTTATAAAGATTATACTATTTACAATCTATATAACTTGTGCAAACTTTTAGACTTCAAGAGTTTTTATTGTTAAAAAATAATATTCTTATATTGTTGGTATATAACAAAGTAGTCATGATAAAGCACCATATGTAATATGTGTATAATAAAATTTAAGTATAGTAAAATTATGAGCAATAATGTATGTAGTTTTTCACTAGATCCGGCAAGGATTTTACTTTTTAAACTTTATTATTGTCATAATACATTATTAAATTGTGCTGTGCTCATGGCATTGAAAAATGTTAGAATATATAATATTATTTTCATAATTTTGTATAAAATGTTTCAGCTCTAGCGAACACAAAATACAAAATTACACTTAAAAAACATCATTACAGTTTTTATTTTGATGATTAGGCAGAAAAAAAAATGTACGTAGTTATTACTACTTAAAAAAATATAAAGATGATGACAAAAGAATCTATTTTAGTATTGAAAATTAATTTAATAATGTATATTTTAATTATATATCTATAAAACATTACTGAATATCGTAAATTATATATTAATCATAAATTTCAAAATTACAATAACTCATTGTGTATAACATGGTATTGCATTTTATTATTTTATATTAATTAATAAATTATTCAAATCTTTATCAATATAATAAATATAAATACGCAATATAAACAACAATAATAATAATGAATATGATTGGTATAAATAATAAACTGTACAATACATCAGGACTATATTATATAGCCAGCAACCAACTACCAATAAATTACGTCTGGTGTTCTATGCTCGGCTGATTACTATATAGTAGAATAGATGAGTTGCACTTACTATCATTATAAATATGCAGTATATAGAAGCAGCAGCTATAGATTAGAGTATACTATACAATAGTATAAAGCTCATTGGACAAACAGTTAAGTGAAAACGCCCATTTCTTTTTTTTTTTTGTTCCATCCTTTGCCTATCTATAATGTTATTTTATTTTAGCCCGGTTGGCCGCTGCTTGCTGCCACAAACTATAGGCATGGCATTTGCATACAAAGGACAGGTAGAGATGTGCATGTGGCTATAAGTATGGGAGTGAATATTTTTGTACTCTCTTAAACAATAATACCAAGTTCATCATTATTATATAACTATCTTCTAATATTTTTTAATATATTTAAATAAATTAAATAACAATTTATTAAAATTTGTATAAAAGAAGTCCGGAATTATTCCACTTCCGGCTACAATCTATATATTTGTGGAAGTTTACTGATGTCAATAATAATTTTCCACACGATAAATACATCAATTTATTATTTCGTATTTTGTTATTCCATGATGACTCCGAGAAATAATGACGACATTACGATTTGCATTACTATGCTAACTGACGGTCACACTACACGAAGCACATCCATGTTATAGTATAGACTTTTTTCTACGTCCTCCATACAGGAAAAATAAAATGCATAAATACAATTGTCAATTGCCTTCAGCATTTCCTTCTCTCAATTTTATTATTACTATAATGTTATTGTATGCGTTGATACTTATCTCTCCCCATAAACCTGTAATTACATTTTTTTTTTATTTATGTATATTCCCAGCTCTATGTTTCATGCAATTTGAAACATCAAACAAGAAACCGGCATACTATAACACTTGTATAATACTTCAACATCACGTTTACTTATTTAAATTCACTTTCAACAGCAGCTTACAAAGAAAAAAAAGGAGAAGTAAAAAGGACTAATAGATTCTTGTGTATGTAATATTATAACAAAAGGAATTTTTAATGCTAATTAGTTTTCTTTAAAATAATTAACATTAATTAAATAAAATGTCGATTAATATTAAATAATAATATTAACAATTAATGTTATGTATAATAATATTATATTATATGAGAATAAAAATATTAAGAAACTACAGTCACCTGACATAAATTAATTAATTTGAGATTAGATGATAAGATAATTAAATATTAAAAATTAGTTTTCTATTCTGTAATAACTTTACACGTAAAGTATACATTGCATTATAACTTCATTTATGTAAAAATACACAGGATACAACAAAATATAAAGATAAAACGCTTTAGGGCAACTTATTTTATAATACTTTATCAATGAATAAATTTATCATGATATTTAAATTAAAAACAAAAAAAAAACATGTACATAAAACATACAAAAATGAATATTAATTTCTTGAGGCTTATATTTAATAAACTAAAATATTATTTTTAAAGAGATAATATATAAATTATAATATATTTTGAGTTGATGGGTTTGGTCCCATGCAATTTACTGTGACAGTAATTGTATAGTACTATAAGCTTGAGTGATTACAAAAATGATGATAGCCCAATTATCATATGATGATATTCGATGATAAAGTTACTGCTGATGCTATGACGTCATCCCCATGACAGTCGCCAAGCAGTCTGAGACTCTTAGCAGCAGCAGCAGCAGTTTCGCAATAGTACACAACATGAACTTGCAGACTCCCCCACCTCTTTGCTCGCATGATTAGAGAGCCAACTCGATGTTCAAGAGAGAGAGAGAGGGAGGCACACAACACACAAGCTGTGGCCGGAGGATTGCGTTATCTTATCATGCTAAGTAAACAGCTAACAAACCTACAGAACTAAAAGTAAGCATTATACATTACGTATAACTACAGTAGTATAACTACGTATATAGTATATAACAGAGAGAACTCGGAAAACATATACTATATAATATTTCAATGATACGTTAAAATTTTGTCATAATAAGTATGAATTAAATCATTTTGACAAAATAAACTTATTTTAAATTTATCATATATATAATATAGTTTTGTTGTGGGTT
This sequence comes from Siphlonurus alternatus, assembly GCA_949825025.1. Classification (NCBI taxonomy): domain Eukaryota; kingdom Metazoa; phylum Arthropoda; class Insecta; order Ephemeroptera; family Siphlonuridae; genus Siphlonurus; species Siphlonurus alternatus. Next base: position 14,421,308 of record OX463782.1, on the reverse strand, counting down.
AACAAATATCTAAGTAGGCCTAAATATATAATATATATGACCGTTGTATGGCCCTATATACTCTCATGGGTAATACTGAACGTGCCTTTACATTAAACAACAATTAGCATTCATTACCAACTTTGTAATCAAACCCAACTACATGTACATACAGCTAGAAGCTATATATAGTAGGCTTTTACAGAACATAATATCATACCCATAACAAAGTTTTAACATAACAATAGCTCAATGTATATAACAATTCAGAAACATAAAATAATATCCTTTGTTTAAATTTTTATAATATAAAAATTTTAATTCAATCACCTATAAAATATTTTAGAATAAGTTTTAGAATAAATAAGAATAAATTTTTATCCAGTTAAAATTATAAGAATGAAGGACTTTTTTTTATTATTCAGGTGAGACCGTGACTTTAGTTCTAAAATCTCTTACAATCAATGTTGTCATAACATATATTGGACGAAAATTTTATGTAACTTTAATTAAAAAGTATGGCAGAAATGTAATCCAGCCATTGAGTTCAAGTACTTTTGAATGATAATATATTGTTGTCCACCCTGTGATATTCGAGGAGGTGGAATTAATGTGCGAGCAGTCAGAACAATAGAAAACGTAACCCAAGGGCGTTCCCAACAAGGCAGAGTCAGATACACAATAATACGAGAAACGGGCGGACACATTTAATGGCACACTAAAAAAAAAAAAAAAAAAAAAAACAGATAAAAAAAAATAACAATAATATATCAAATTATTCTACATATAAATGTTATCCATATTTGTATATATCACTAAAAAAAGACACAACAATATTAAATTTATATGCCAATTTTATTTCAATTTACAAAATATTTTTATGAAATAAAAATAATGTAGTAAATGATTTAAAAAAAAAATAATTTCCAATTTTCACTAAAAATAAAATTTTATAGAATATTATGTAGTATTATAAAAGCATAGTAAGCTCAACACCAATGCAGATTAATTACGTTTATTAATTAAGAGCTTAGGGGTGAGAGGTTATACGACGAGAGAGAATAAGAGTGTGAGGGTGGATGAAAAAGTAGTAGGGAGTAAGAGAGGGATTGTCAGTCAGGCAAACGCGACAGCAGCAGTCACTACATCGTCCTCTATCGTGCTGAAGAGAGAGGCGTCGAGTCAGCAGTAATTAATCTAATTGTTGATTCTCTCATACCAGCGTCTCACGCAATTGAACTCTCTGCTGCCTGCTGCACGGTATATATGGCAGCGAGGCGAAGCGTGCAAAGAGCCAGCAGTTCTCTGTATAATAATATATATACAAGCACATGACAAGCTGCAGTAGGTTGCCACTGAAAGGGTTCACCATGTATATACGCCGCCATAGAAACCTTACGTTTGGATTATATATAAAAGAGACGTATACTGGACTTGCATGCTATTAAAGTCTACTGACTGGTGAGGGAGGGAGGGAGAAGGTACATACTACTACGATGCTTGATGGCATGCAAACTTTTGTGAGAATTGTTTTGTATATTATAATATTCAGGTTTAGGTTGTAGGTGTCATACATAATAAATTATATCATGAAGTTTTTGTTATATATATTATATAAAAGTAGAGTTATAACAATGTAAGATTTCTTTTTATTATATTTAAAGAAAAAAAAAAATAAAGAACATTTAAAATATTGCATGGATATTAAGATATTTTTTATAAAAAAAATGAAATCATGTTAAATCGTTTGAACAAAATTATAGCTATTATTCATGGTAAAAAAATAAAAAAATAAAAGGAAAACATTACTGTATGTCTTTATCTATGGTTAAGACTCAATCCTGGCAAACACTACATAAGAACTAAAATGAAAAAGATTTGCTGGACCATTTGATCCAATTCAATCAGATATCACCATACTTTTATAGCCTTGTGATGGCATCCAAAGAAATTAAATGACCGACTATCTTGGCATTCCTGTTGGCAAAATATTCAAAATAAATCCTACAATATTATCTCATAAGTCTTAACATAAAAAAGTCAGTGTTTGGATGTTTTTTAAAAAAATTGTAGTGTCATTTTGTAAATTAAAACAAAAATTTACAATGAAAATGTCAAATTTTTTGTAATATTACTCTAATATTACAAGAATATTATTTTTTAACTGTGAAAAATGAATAATTTTCAACCATACCATTTTTCTCAACCCCTTTCTCTCTCTCTCCCTCCCTCCCTTTTTGCTGGGTATTATAAAGTAAGGGTGAATACCTCAGGGAAATAGCATAAAAATGCATGACACTGTGGATTAAAACTGCTCTCGTGTATACAGAAAAGTGCTAGTGTAAGATCCACTCAAGTTTTTTGTTGCGTCACGTGCAGTACTACAGCATATATTGCAAAACCACCGGAAATAAAACCACACCTTAAAGATACACGAGTACTGCAGTCATACAACGCAATATTATTATTAACTGCCGAAATCAGCACTTTTTAAAATGAGGATAAATAATTACGCATATAATTGAAAAATTATATACGACTCAATGTTGTAGACAATAGCTTATTATAATTTTCCTCTGTATGCTATAGTGAGAGCAATTATTTATATATCATACTGCAGATATTATAATTATTATATTGTTACTTATTGCAAACATGAATTTCTTATTATATATATATATATATATATATATATATATATATATATATATATATATATATATATATAAATGTGTACCAAATTCAAATCACTAAAAATAAATTGTTCCAAGGGTTATAATGTGGTATCCGAAATGAGATTGCCTGGCTGTTTTTATCAATGTCGGTTGTAGCGTAGGATGTTGACTGAACAGGGATAGCCGCAGCGGCAGCTAGGCGAGCTATATTTTATATACGATACCACACCAAGGTTTCAAAAAAATGGTGCTCATTGTTGCAATGACACAGGAACAGATACAATATCCCCCCTCTTTCAGTCACATTGCATCTACGAAAATGAATTATTAAAATTTTTAAAGCTTATTTCCTTTTAAAATTCAATTTGTAATGCCATTTCTAAAAACGTTCTTTTTAAATATATATTATTAATAAAACAAAGTTCAACAAAATAAAAACTTTTTTTTTAGCATTTTAACACATTAACGATAATTACGCACTACATTATGTTAATATGCTTCTATTAATATTTAAAACACATTAATTTGATAAAAATGTTTATGAAATATTTATGTTTTAATATGTGTTTTGTTTTTTTTATGTATTTTTTAAAGGGACATGAAGAGATAAAACAAATGCAAGAGCAGCAGCCGGTTGATTGATACCCGTATGTATGCAAGTCTGGCGCTGCTGATGTATATAATATAAACGAACGAGAGAGATAGAGAGAGAGACGACGTGTGTTTAGCTGCCGAGGGGGACTCTCAGAATGACAAAAAGCTGCCAGGCCACTAAGCAAGCAGACAACCATGATTGTTGCAAGTTTTCATTTAGAATTCTAACAGCAACCGAGGCACATCGAGGAATGTTGATGTATTATAGTATATAGCAGAAGTAACAGCAGCAATAGCTGCAGCATAATAAGACTTCAAAAACTCTTTACTCAGTCAGCCATACTACGTATATTGCATTTAATCAAAATTATATACTTAATAAAATAAAAAAAAAAATACATGTTATAATAATAATTATAATATATTTGAAAATTTCTTAGAATAAAGTTTTTATTTTTCTGTTAAACCAGTTTATATTTTTTTTCAAAGACTATTACAATTTAACATGCAGGAGCAATACAACTTTAGTATACACCAGGTCCATGCAAGTATAAGGTCCAAAAGAGTGAATTGTTAGCAAGGAAGAGATTGGTCACGGTTCAACAATGGACGCAATAATGGAGCAACAGAGTGAACGACGGCGAGTATTTCGGAGTACTAAAAAAAAAACTTCTTTCTTCACTATACTTCAAACCTCTTTGTAAGGAAGTATGGTCCATACAATATAGAATTTCTCTCAAGAATCTGTGAAGAATAGGCCGCTCAAGTTTCACATTAGATGGGAAGCAGTTTAGAGAGAAAAGTGCTCAAAGTCGTCGTTGTTACTTCAACTTTGGCAATTTGTGCACCATTGTAACATGTGATCACTTTCAAGCAAAGGCATTTAATTTAGTTGCCACAAAACATATAAAAAACGTTGGCACAAATTGTATACTTTTAAAAACAGACAAAATTAAGTTTAAGCTATAATCTATACTAACAAAGTTTAAGTGACTTAATATAATTACGTTTTGACCTATCCAAACTTTAAAAAAAAAAACTTTTAACTTGTCAAGTTGCTACTGCATGTGCAAAACTTTTCAATAATATTATACTGCATTTAAAAACTCATTTATCAATAATTATACTTCATTTCTAATTAAAATATAAAATTCAATGAGTTGGAAAGTATCCGCATTGCGTTATATATATCCAGTGTATTGAGAATACATTAAAGTATTAAAACACATAAAGATTAAATTAAAAAAAAATCGTAAGTTATATCTAGGATACAATAATTATATTACACTAATAAATTAAAAGTTAAAAAAATACTAAATTACATATATATTACGTCATACGTATAATATATATAGGACAATTTTGGAATTCAAATATAATGTTTAATAATGTTATTCACATATTAAATTTTTGGCATTAATCCAATATGTTAACGTTGTAAGTTATAGATCAACTATTTTAATTCATATAATGATCGAATATACGCAAGCTGTGGTCATCTAAAATTCTTTCACAAAATATATTACAATGACGTCACTATATCGATACCATTATATAGACATTTTCCATATAATACCAGCATATATAATATTATGCTATTATAGATTATTGATTATTAAGAAAAAAAATTTATTTAATATTGCACAGAGAATAAGGATTATGTTATAAAGAATCCTATATATTAAGTATATATATTAATATATATTATACTATCTTATACCTTGGCAAGTTTCCAATTATACATGCATATAGTAAACTTTGAAAGTGTATAATATACATTGCACATTATACTATATTCTATACAATATAGTAAAAGCTATATATAACATAATATGTACCGTATATACCTCTCGTATAATATATAATACATAGTTACATGCAGGTATTATATCAAGATAATCGGTTCTCATGTTATACCTCAAGTTATTGGTGAAGTCAGAAGGAGAAAAAAAAATCTGTATTATAAATTTTATTCGATATAGTAATAACAACGAAATACAATTTTATTTTATAATAAAATTTCTTTTTATTGTCCATATTGACAAAAATATTGACACATTGATTGTTAATATTTTTATATAAAAAAAAGACGTGCTGAGAGGCTAAAGACCTACTTTATTTATAAGAATAAAAAAAATAACTTTATTTTTAACAATGGCTAGAATTTCTCAATCTCTCACTATATTAACACGCGGGATGGGTGAGTGGGTGGTATAAGGCGTTGCGTTTTTCCTTTATAGATAATGTATAATGTAAACAAACTACTACTATACTGCATGCTGCTGCTGCTGGTTGTTGTTGGAGCAAGCATAAAGCGAGAAAAGAGATTCTATTATTATAATATATTATACAGTTAACATTTTCTGCACCGTTTCACACATATCAATTAGCTTTAATGTATACTTATTTCAAAATAGTACTTGTATGTACTGTACAGAGACTAATAATATTATAACGTTAGTGATAATTATTGTTAATATTACAATAATATTATTAACAATCAGAAAGTATACAACAATTTATTTTATTTTTCTTATTAATATTGTACATAATGTTTATACAATATTAATTTTGTATATTTAAGTTTAAATAATGTATGTGCTGAATATTAAGGAAATGAAAAAGTTACTTTGCAGTATATAATAAGAAATTTACATAAATTTGTTTAGCAAATTTTGTATCTTCTCGTTGTTTCTCTCTTCTTCTTAACTTTCTAAAATATAAACAAAACATTTCCATCAAGTTTGAGTAATTACTTTGTAATTGGCGTTAAAAAACATTTAATATGTATTACGTATTTTTTTCTTTTTTTTTTACTTATTATGGAAATGCATTTTAATTCATACATATTTATAATGTGGTTATATTTTTAATAAAGATATGTTTTTTCTTTCTCATTTATATAAAAAATTAAGATAAGGATTTTATTTAAAAAATTTCTAAAAAGATTAATGTAACCTTGTAGAAAATATTTAAAAATTTACCTTTTGTATATTTATAAATAATGCAAATCTCTTTTTTTTTTTTCCCTCCCTTCTTTATAGCGGTCTGAATAATATATATTTTTTTATATACCACTTAATTGCAGGCAGATGCAGAAGGAGTGTGTTGAAAAATGCGGGTGTTAGAGAATGCAGTAAATATCTTTGGAGAGCCTCAGTTTATGAAAAGGGTTATTTTTTCCTCCTGATATTTTTTCTTTATGGCCCACGAGTAATTTGAGGCCTCAGACCGATATCAGATGATCATAATAAGAAAAAAAGAAGCTCTTGTAGCCGCTGATGATGGTAGGACTGTTTAAATTCTATAACGTTTCACCGCCGAAAGGCAACATCTAACAAAGAATACTATAGCAGTGTAGAAACTTTATTATAAAAGTAAAAATATATTAACAAATACTATTTTTCTAAGAAAACAACCATTGTAATAAATAGTAAAATGAAAAAAATCATTACAATCTTAATTCGTTTTGTAATTACGTGAGTATGCAAGTTCATGACGTCATTATCTCAAGTATATAGTGATGGGAAATGTTACGATACGGATGAGAAAGCAGTCTAGCTACCCTAACTTTACAAGAAGAGGGTGTGTGTGTGTTAAAACTACGGGGGTGATGGTTAGTTGGAAGTCTAGTCAAGAGGGGTTGGAGTAAAAAAATAAAAGTGAACCCTCTTGTTCGTTGGTTGCACAACATACAAAATTATGACCAAGGACTTTTGAAAAGTCGTCTAAAATGTGCATGTAAGTATGTTATACAGTTGCATCCTGTAACTTGGGTAATAAGTTTGTTATAATAACGAATATCCTGTCATGACGTTTAAAATGACTTACAGATTTTTCTATACAAGAATAGAGATAAAAATATAATAATATAACATTTACTACTATCATTACTGTATGTTGTATAAAATGAATATTCTTTCAACAAATTTTATAAGTAAATAATTATTATATAGGAAGTGTTAAGTGATAAGACAGAAAAAAGATGGCAACAAAATCAGCTGACTTTAATAATAACAAAACACATTTCTTATTAGCATATTAAGTCATGAACAATTAAAATTTCTTAAGCAACACTTACTTAAATTTTAATATATTCAAATGACAAAAAAAAAAAGGAGAGAATATTGCATATTATTACAAAATATAACAGAACAAAAATTATAACATGTATTACATACATTTTTATTTTTTTTTTTGCATGAACTCTGAAAGGCTAAAAATTAAAGTTTTGACCTACAGGCTTAAAAATAAAATGAAAAAATAAATAAAATGTGTTTACGATGATCTCAGTGGAGCACGTGACGTTGGGACGTGCTTCCCAACTAAACTCACAACTTCTGCTAAACGCCATTAAATCTCCTGCAGCTCATTCGACTGTAAAAATTACCAAAAAATATCGGCGCATATTCACAATACATAAAATATTACACTCATGACTTTTAATTATGTTTGGACAACACAAAAAACTGAATATGAATGTAGATTTTCTTTTGAATTTATTCATATTATTGATTCTCAGCAGGATTCGAACCTTGTTCATGCAGTTAAGCTTTTGCAGTGGACGGTACAAAGCAGCAGTGGCTCGCGGCGGCACCAGAAAACTCGTTCATCACAGACAGAGAACAAGTGAAATAGGAAGCATGTTACGAAGGGCAAAAGAGAACAATTTTTTTTTTCTCCTGTGCAGTATAATATGGTTCTCTTCAAAAGCACCAAGAGAAGGAGCACAAACTTGGAGCAAGCGCTATTACCCAACTATATACTATATTATACTCCAGGTCTTGGAGCCTGATGAAATCATTAAAATACTTTTAATATCTCATATATTGGTATAAAATTTATTATAGCAAATATTTACTAGTGTATTAATCATGTTTTATGCTAAAAAATATAATATATTTAACAGACAACGATGTGCTTAAAAAAATTCAGAATAAGAAGCTCTTTTTGCTTGCTTTTTAATATTTTTTTTTTCTCTCTTTCTTTTTCTCTGTCATTTGCTATGATGGATTAGAGTAGACTTTATTAGCAAAGTGAACGAAGAGAGAGAGAGAGAGAGAGAGAGAGCTTAGCACGTGTAATTTCTTGTGTATTTATTACCCACTGATATTAATTAACTGATAAATGACAGTATTTCTCAATTACAATTAAGTTTTTTTTTTAATTTAACTTTGTTATTGTCACTATATTATAACACCTATAAAGACATTTACATTAATGATATATGGAGGATGACCTATATTTATATTATAGGTGCGTCAATCGGTGCATTTTTAATAAACATGTTTTATTGGTGAAACCGCTATGTTGATGACAAATTTATGCAGTTACGCACGAAACAAAGACGCAGTTATAATCATTAAAGATAGCTATACAACTGCAGTGGTTGCATGCCTTGTGTGTGTAAGCTATGAATAGAACTTTGGTTTATGTATATTATATGCATAGTACATGCCTCTTTTTCAAAATGGGTATTAGCAATAAACTAACACCATGCAGTCAGCAGTTCGCCTTTTTTTTTAACATTATTTTTTTCAAGCTGACGTCAATGCATTTCGAAATACATTCTTTTAAGAATATATTACCAACTATCTATCTTTTTCTTTTTTTTTTTCTTAATCACCTATTTTGAACTAAGCAATTTATCATTAAAACAAACTGACTAAGTTACAAGAGATGATAGTGTTTTTTTTTTTTATATTTCTTCTTTAAAAAAAATATCTGTTCACCCAGATGTGTGATTGCGTCATTGTATATATATACCCATGTGGTATTATTTAAGTTCTCCCATTGGTTAATATGACATTGGGACTAATTATCACTAACGAACAGATAAGTTTAATTTTCTGAAGCAATCCATCAATTAAGTTGATAGCCTGGCTCTAAGAATATTTCATGATAAATGAAAATGTTTATTAGCCAACGAATCTAAAAATAAAAAGATATTAAGTTCGTTTTGCCATTATACTATTGAGTGGTCCCAATAAAAAAAGAATATAGTTTAAGGGGGAAATGTAATTTGGTCACGTGACTAATATCATTCAAAGTTTCTATGATAAAAGTGTGACGTCACTGCAATACATTAAATACTTATTATTCTTTTTGCAATAGGAATGAAATTATACATTTTTTTTTATAATTATACTTCTTTTTTTATTATTATTTATAACAATACCGTATTTCTCTTTATAACTTGAGTTAAGTATTTTGTGGTTATATACAATAGTAAAAAAAGAAGAAAATTGGAAACTCTAAATAATATAAAATACGTGACAAAATGCGTTGCAAGAAAGTAAATGAAGAAAACGCGAACGAGAAAAACTATAACAATAGAATGAGAGAATGGAATGGGAGGGGGGGGGGGAGAGAAATAAGTGGAAAAAGGAAGAAATTTTCTGTTTTAAAAGTTGAGAAAAATAAATGTTCGACGTGGAGTGTGGTATAGTAGTATAGCAGCATCAAGGGAGGGTATAGGGTAGTGTAAATACTAGTCTTTCACTCGTGCTTGTGTGTGTTAGCTGCAGCTATACTTTAGTCTAATAAAATTGGAACCCCTTAAAGTAAAAAATGTTAATATTATTATAATATATTATAAACTTGTTTCATAAGATACTATACTATGGATCAAAGTATAACATCTCTCAAGCCTAAGCAATTGGTTGCGTGCCAGAGCTTGGCTCAATGGAATACAGCCAATATACATAGAAATATACACATTTCCTCCCGCTGAGAAAAGAATCCCATACTATGGGTAGCCAACACCACTACTACTACATAGGTCCAGCAGATAGATACAGTATATACAGCAACCATGCATGCAACACCAAGACCTCTAAACTCTACTTAAAGTCACATTACAAAAACATACTTCACAACAATATAAATAAATTCTAGTCATGGATTTTTTTGTTTAAAAATTAAAGATAATAATATATATTTCGATATAAAGTTAGCACATAATTTATAACATAGACTTAAAATAAATATAATATTAATTGTTTCAGTTTCTATCCCATTAATCAAATTGAAAGCTGATAATTAAATTTCTTATCTTAATTATTTTATTTTCAATCGATAAAAACACTTCGGTTTCATTTTCACATTTCAACACTTCACTTCTCTCCCCATAAGTTAAAATGTCATGTATTTTTTTACATGTATATTTTTTAAAGGTGCGCTATTTTTTTTTCTGTTTTAAAAACATTATGAATAATTTACAAAATAATTTTTATATATGAAAAAAAAAAAATGCATTATACCTTTTTTTATGTGCATAACATATAATACAAGAGGGAAAAAAAATGTTACAAACGCGTACATTTGATGAAACAAAGATGAAAGCTAAAGAGTAATATTTATATTTCCATAAAAAAAAAAAAAAAAAAAAAAAAAAAAAAAAAAAAAAAAAACGATCGAGCTTACAAAACTTTAGTGGAGTAAAGTAGCATGTTGACAGTAGGATGCATTGCAAAAGAGACCAAGTAGCTTGTTGGGAGTACATATAAGCAGCTTGCTTATATGTATATGCAGCTACCTAACCTGCTTGGCTACGTTAATACCATCATCACATGAATATATTAATATATGTCTCAACAAACATCAGTGCGACAAACTGCATATTATTTTCTCCTCAACTTCACTAAATGCGTATACGTATTTATATATTTTTTGTTTAGCTTTATAAAAATGAGCCTTCGTGCAGAAACCTATTCAGAATTGTACACGTGCTATATAACGTAGTAAGTTCGTGCAGCTATATCTTGTATAGTGAGCATGCTTAGCGTGTTGCTCTGGTGCCAACACAAACTTACAACTTTAGCACGTGCACACTAAAACTTAAGCTTTTTTTCTTCTTTCTTTCAAAAATTTATTAGAATTTATAATCATTATGATAAATTAGTATATTACAAAAAATATATAACCAAAAAATAGAAAATTTAATAACCTTTTTTAATAATATTATATATAAATTCAAAATTCAATTTTTTAATCTTTCTTAAAGACAAGTCAACAATACATCATTAATTACAAAGCACTTTACAATTTTAATAAATATTCAGTCTTTCTTAAAAAAATAGTCAATCTTATACACATTCCTTAAAAACAAGTAACACTTCACTTTCTTCTTGTATGTAAAAATATTTTCTTCACTTTTAATATCTTCAGGTAAACCATTATAAAACAATTGGGCTGAGTGCATAGAAAAAAAAAAATATATAGAAAATTGGAATAATTTTATGAAAAATTATGAGAGAATATTATTTTCTTGTTTCTCCATAATTATACTCTGAATACAGAGAATTTTTGAGATGTCAATTTTTATTTACATGCATAAAAATATTGTGCATGGGTTTGAAACTCGACCCCATAGAAAATGTACACATAAAAGTTAATATTTTTAAAATTTAAAATTTTAGGGTATCCTAAAGACATACACCTAGCAACAACTTGAATTTGACACTGAAGATAGTCGATTTTCTGATATATTAAACATGTCCCATATTTTTGACATGGAGTTTACATAGACCCACACACATACTGGGAACGTCTTGCTTGTTCTTCCATTCTCTCTCTCTATATTATATACTTGAGTCCGTCCACATGTGGGATTACTGAATTACCATACACAGAAGCACTTACCATCGCGTCAGCAATGGAAAAAAAATATATATATATAATATTTCTATATCTCTGTAACATAAGCTTGGTATAATAATAGTTAAGCTGAATAAGAGAGAGTATAATATATATATAGAGAGAGGGCGAGAGAGAAGATTCTGTATATATAGGCTTATGATTATAAAATACAGTATTACATGCATGTATATATACCACGGCATAATTATATCCTAACTACAATACTCACTGTTGTATTACTGTATACAGTATAAGACTTATTAAATATGGATGTTACAACAATTGACAAAATAATAACTTTTTAATTTTCCAAAAATAGAAAATAAAATAAGTTAGATTATAAAAAAAAGCACTTTGGAACAATTTTGATTTTGTATCAAGGAACCATTAAACAAAAAATTTATTTATAATAAAAATCTACTTCTTGGCACTAACTATTATTATAATAAAAGAAATAAACTTAAAAATTCTTTTTTTCTTTCTTCCATATATATATTTTTTAAAAAACTACCATTAAAAGAATAAATAAAAAAGATGTGAAAAAAATTTGTGCTATATTATAGTTGTGAAAGAAATTAACACCGCACTGCTGTGAGAAGTATGACATAAAAAAAGTGCTGAAATAGGATGGTTCTACAGCGAGGATCACAAGAGTGGATGTGAAGGGGAAGAGGAAAATATGGAAATTTCAAGAGCATGGAACTTTGATGGTATTAAAATTCATGTGTATTCTATTCCCAGACACGAACTACGGACTTTTCGCTTTTTTTTTCCTCTCTTCTTTCCCTTTCCATCATGGTTATAAAAGCATCTTCATATATATAGTCATGCCAGAAGGGAATATAAAATACTAAAAAAAAATTTATACTCCTGCTATAACAGCTTCTCTCTCATTAAATATATAATAATACAGAATAATAAATATAAAATAAAGCAGTTCAGTTAGAGTTTACAAGTACATAAACTGTAGCAAATGCATTTCTTCACTACAAAAAATACTAACAAAAAGAAATTTTGATGAATAAACTGGATTTTTTTTTTTACAATTTTTTACTTGTCAACAATAAAAACAATAAGGGTTTTCAAAAAAACATGCACGTTTCACTAAAAAAAGAAAATATGCTCTTATATATACAGTCATGGAAGAAGCAAGATATACAGTATAGCTAAAGCTTCTTTGAAAAATATATAAGAGCAAAATTAAAACTTCATAGAATTTTTTTTTCTTTATAAACATAAATACACAATTTTAGATTTCCATCTCTAGGTTCAAAAAATTCACTCTTTTGGTTTCCATATCTAATATCTATGAATGACAACGTTTCATCGTCAGTAAGGATAATACAAAGTTTTTCGTTTACTGAAGAATATAAGCAAGCATCTATTCATTCACTTCATATTTCAATATTCGTCTTACAAACGTACATAATATTCTTTAAACAGAATATTTCAGTATACTTTTTGACATTCTCATTTTCCTTTTAAGAGAAAAAAAAATCTTCAGGTGTACTTTAAATAAGGAGAACAGACCTTATCTTATACTTGTAAAATATTTTTCATACAACTATCTTTGGATATAGTAAATAAATATATTTTATGAATGCGTTCTTTTGATGACAGATGATCATAGAAGAACGGAGAACGATAGAAAGAGAGAGAGAGAGAGAGAGAGAGAGAGAGAGAGAGAGAGAGAGAGAGAGAGAGAGAGAGAGAGAGAGAGAGAGAGAGAGAGAGAGAGAGAGAGAGAGAGAGAGAGAGATCGTGCATCTGCTCGCCGTCGTGACTAACACGGTCGTGGTTCGAGTGACCTTGCTTACCCGCGGCTGTAGCCAAGAAGTGAGTGAGGGTATATAGTTGTTATAGAGAAGATAGTAGTAGTATGGTGGTCCATGCAGCAGCATCCATCGTAATATAGCGAAACTACATCTGCAAGGAGATCTCCTGAGCACGTTCTCAAGAGAGCCAAGCCCAACCAGTCCTCTTAGCTAGCCGACCAAGCTTATAAGACAAGCCAGTCCATACCCACACTACGCCCTTACATAATAAATGATCTCTTCAGCTCTATAAGCTTATTCACTAGAATGGCACATCTTCTATACATGTATGCTGATGCCCGTTTCTCCTACAGCTGTATAGCATGACTATTCATATTATACACTTTCCATAGACCTTAGTTTAAAATTTTCTCATTAAATACATTAATTAAAAAGCTTCATACATTCACTTCATAATAAATCGGCAAAATATATATATAAACGATCTCAATGCATGAAATAATTTGTTTTTTAAATTTTAATAGTTTACCAAAATGATTTTCAAATGCGACTTTCTCTATAATTTTAGTTCACTTCCTCCTTTTTTTATATGCAATTAGTAAAGTTCTTGAAAAAAATGGAGTGAAGAAAATTAGAATTAGCAAAATATAAATTTTTAATTATTTAAAAATATTATTAATGCGTATAATGCGTTTCATGTCAATCTAAAATAAGCAAAATTCATTAAAAATACCCAAAAACATCAATCAATTCTGCAACACGTGAGTTCGTTTTACCTTTTTCTAAGAAATATTATACCGCACATCCATTGACGATTATTTAGTTGAAAACCAACATCATTAATTTTAATTTTTATGGTTTAATAGTTAGCATTTAAAAACAAATTTTTCTTTGAATTTCCTCTAGCATGTTGATTCAGGAAGCGAGACTGAAAATTTGAGGAAAGCTCTCCTTGGCGTGACTTTGACAACATTAGATAAATTATGTACAACTTCTCGAGCAAACTGACGTCACATCTCACATATCGTTTAACGAATTCATAAAGTTACGAATAAAAAAAATTAATCTACATCAATGTACATTCGTTTGCCTTGGAAAATTTCCCACCTGCAGTCTTTTTAGTCACCGTGTGTGTATTATTCTTACGGGGCACGGTGATTAACAAGGCTGCAAAAGAAAATTTTTCGAGGCGAATAGTGTACATAATTATAATGATTATGCAGGTCCTTGATAATATATATTTTTAAGATTTTATCTTCTATATATTTTAAGATATTTTTTATGTTATATAGTGACTGACATAAAATAATATCTTAATTTTAGAGAATGACCTAAGCTAGCATTAATAACAATACTCGTGAAGAGGAAGGTATGGAATGATTGTCGTGAGTCGACATTTACATTGGCACAGGGTACTATTCTCTTGAGTGTATGAGACAAGAAGGAGACTACTGCTACTGTATTCCTCCTCATCTCTCAGCAAGCCTGGGCCATGCATTGTTGTTTCAAGCACGAGGGCGCAATTAAAGCCCGCCCTCTCTGCACCAGCCGCTAGCACTCCTACGTAAGGTCGTGCTCCTATGTATACCGCTCGGCGGCGGCGAACCCATTGTTGGAGCAAACCCGGCTCCGGCAAACTTGCATTGTTGAGTTATATCATCTCTCATTCACTATCATTTTTTTTTTCTTTCTCTCTCCACTCTCGCTTATAATACAAAATGTTCATGTATAAAAAAAGAAAAAAATCAGAGTAGAGAGAATATTATACTCTTTATATATTTACATTATTTTAATTACTCTCAATTGTTATTAAATGAATAGTAGTTATATATATATATATATATATTTGCTTTCTTCGAAATTTTTAAATGTCTTCAATATAACATTACTTTTCATGAAATGAACATACTTGCTGCAGTAAAGATAAATTACTTTCAAGTTATATGTCTTTATAGTTATTATAGGCCTTCTTCATCACAACCACTGTACGGTGAAGTATAGACATATGATATAAAAAGAAGAAGAAAACACCACCAGGTAGTGTCGTAAAAATAATTTAAGCATCCGGTTATTTGTGAATTTTTATTAAACAATTACAACAACCAATGTGTAAAGCAACAAAATAACACGTATTAAAGTACCGTAAAATTATGCTAACCTTTTTAAATATAAATAAAAATATTCTAAATAATAATTTTTTATAACACTTGGCTATTTATAAAATTATATGGATACACCGTCATGTCTCTTTTACTACTAATGGATATATTTTTATAAAATCTATATAGTAAAAACAAAAATTTAAACTTTATTTTTTTAAGATTTCAACATCTGGTATTTTCAGATTTTTTTTTTCTTCTTCTTTACTGAGCTGACTGGTTGGTTGGCAAAGCAAGCAAGCAAGCAAACGAGAGAGAAGGCTATATAGGCATTATATAGTATTTGGCACCATGACAAGACGAGAGAGAGAGAGAGAGAGAGAGAGAGAGAGAGAGAGAGAGAGAGAGAGAGAGAGAGAGAGAGAGAGAGAGAGAGAGAGAGAGAGAGAGAGAGAGAGAGAGAGAGAGAGAGAGAGAGAGAGAGAGAGAGAGAGAGAGAGAGAGAGAGAAGAGAGAGAGAGAGAGAGAGAGAGAGAGAGAGAGAGAGAGAGAGAGAGAGAGCTGTAGGGAATATTAGTTTATTTTGCTTGGTGTTACGTGTACCCCACGTGAGGGTTGTTTCAAATAGTGGTGGAGATGTGACGAGGATGAAAGGCCAATAACAATCCAAGCAGCCTGCTTGAATCGAAGTCACATCACACATCACCATACAATATATTATTTTACTTTTTTAATGACTCGTTCATATTAAACCAACAAGACATTGTTGAAATACGAGTTATGTTTTTTTTTACACCTTATTAACAAAACTCTTATTATGTTATAAAAAAAAATCTTTCACACTTTTTTTTGTCTTCTCCTGTCCCTATTCATTTTTCATACATAATTATTATCATCAATAATAATTAAAAAGAGAATAAGAAAAGAAATTTTTCTAAAAAAAGAAGTCCTTTTTTTTACATAATATTTTTATATGCAAAAAGAAATTGACATAAAAGGAGATTATTAAAATATCATGTATGAGAAGTTCTGATTTTTTTTTTGTATATATATATCATGAAAATATATATATTATATATAATATTAATATCTTTCCGCTATAACGCCAACTAAATTAAGTCAAGAACGTTGTTATATATATAATATATAAAAATAATTAGAGGGTTGAAAAAAGAGAATATTTAAGAATATAAAAAGTAGAGAATTAAACAAAATATAAAAAAAGTTGTTTGGAGAAGGAAAAAGAAAAAGGGGGAAATATAGATTGGAGGACATTCTTTAGCTTAGTGAAATTGAAGAGAACTCGCTTCTCTGTTAGGGTGGATGCGGGGGCGGGGTGGAGCTACACGTCACGCCATCGGAGGCAACAGAGGCTCTAATAATCACTGGACAGGCAGCAGCAGCTACGCAGTAATAAGCAGTCATCAGACATTACAGAGGCCTGTTGATTGGCTCGTACCAAAAACTCCTTTCAAATTACTACGAGGAAAAAGAATTAAATCGAGTTGGCTTCAACATCCTGAAGAAACAACCAACTCCCTGTTGGAATCTTTTGATGGCATTTTTTAGGGGATATTATTATATAATTATATACTATAACAAATTAAATTAATAAATGAAGAGTAAAATTAATTTATAACATTTTTTTAACGTAATTTTTATATTAATTAATCTATTTTATTATTGTAAATGTGCATTCTTGTAAAACGAGATAAATAGATATACATAAAATTTATCATGTTTGCCACTTTTTTTATTATTTTGAAAATGAAATTAAATTATAGCTTCAACAGTTAGTTCTGAACAGCACAATATGAATACAAGTGTATATTACAAAAACATATTATTGCAGAAAATATAAGATTAACTTGCAATTATATACAATGATAAAAAATATAATAACAAATTTTAATTACATTTTTAATGATATATTTCCGAATGTGTTTCACCCAAAAATTACGTCAAAAATTGAGGCCAATGCCCTTTTGTATAGTAGTTTGAATTGACAATACGATCCGTCATCATCATCATCATCATCATAATAATATAAAACAGATACGCTACGGGTCGGGCGGCGGCTCCACTATACAACAACCAAGTTCTTTGTATGAACATATATGAGTGCATGGTATATCTAGTGCATGGTATAAGAGGAAGTGTTGTATAGCTGCAGCCTTCTCCACCCTTGCTTGCTATACTATCAAACACATACAGTATGTGCTTAACTGTGACAATATTAGTGATGTCACCTTCATGTCACCTTTCTTAACTCCCCCCCTATATATATATCTGTGTTTATATATATATATATATATATATATATATATATATATCTGTGTTTATATTATTCATTGATATGAAAGAAAAATTGTAAATTTATATACAAAACAATATTATTATAGGAATTTAAATACTTTTTTGTATGCTCTGTATATATTATACATTGTCAAATATTAATATTAGTAAATTGAAATTTTTTTTTTTTAGCATTTTCATATTTATATAAAAATCCAAACAATTTTTTATTGTTATTATTCGTTATTGTATAAAATATTGTTATATATTATTGATACGGTTAGTTAAGAGGATTTTTGGATACGAACTATTGATGTGAACAGAAGCATAACATAGATATCACAAATAATAATAATCGCTGTATGTACCCATTCAACCCTCATATATTGTGTGTGCTGTAATATGTGAATACCAATAACAAGGTGATGATAGCAGGAACCAAACCACCATGTATGAAGGGAGGAGATTTAAAACACGCAGCTGATACCTTTAATTGAAATATACATCTACTGTGGCCCATGGGTGTATATATGTACACTTTTTTTTTTAAGCGCATTCGTTTCGGTTGATTGAATTTTGTTTCAAACAGGCATCAACAAAAAAAAAAAAGGGATTTTATTTTATTATTTTTTTATATTTTAGTATATAAAAAATTAAATTTAATACTTTTTTGTTTAACGATAACGCAATATATTTCTGTTTCAAAAGAAATAAATTTTACAATCACACACAAAATAACAAGTAAAGTTTAATGATAAATTATTGGAATGTTTTTTTTTGTGCTATTTTATATATTATATATATATATATATTATATATATATACATTTACTAATTTAAATATTTACCAGGCGACTTGCCAATTATTTTCCTTTCCAATTACTCTACACTACACCATGCAGTGTAATATATAAAATGCCAATGCCCTGCAACATTTTACCAATTTAATTAAAAAAAAAAAATCTACATTCTATATAAAATCAAATTACTCTCTAACAATTTTACATATAAAATAGTAATCATTTTAAGATTTTATTATTTTTAATCCTAAACCTTTTCTTTTGCAATAATATTCAAGTTTATATATTATACACTTCCTCTAATAACAACAAAAATTCCATCCTGTTGTAAAAAAAGAGAGAGAGAGAGAGAGAGAGAGAGAGAGAGAGAAACATTGCCAAACATCCTATATTTATATTACATGGGCGTCGTTTTTAAGTCATTATTATATCTATTAAAATTTCTATATAAAAAGAGGCGAAGTATAATGATACTGTGAAATGTAGTATATATGTATATATACAATATAGTAGGCAGTTGCAGGTATGCGGTAAACATAAATGCTAATATATTGTTGTGCAAACAGTTGATACATAATAAACAAGCTAAGCCCGCCTGTATAGACCGTCATCGCTGCAGTAATGCATCAACACACGTGTGTGAGTGTAACGTCACGTGACTGCATGTATAAGTGCAGCAACATGCATTTAGAGACCTTTACTTCCCATAGTGCATGCACATTAATGTTGCATACAGCTGTAGTTGCATCCCATAATGCTTTTGCTTGTTATATATATGTACGTACGTATATACTCTCTCTCTCTCTCTCTCTCTCTCTCTCTCTCTCTCTTGCTCATATTATTAAAACAGGTCACAAAGTATAATATAACTAACAAGAAAAGAATATTAAAGAAATTGAAAAAAAAAATAAATAAATGAACATTAGTTTCAAACTTATATCAAACAAATTTTATATAATATAGCTTACTGTAATCCATTTTCCATTACTTATAAAGGAAAAATTATTTTTATACTATTATTTATTGCTATTACAATAACATTTTATAAATAATAACCTTGATGTAAATAACATTAACATGACTTTTTAAGTGAAAGTTAACAATAATTTATTTTATTTCTTCTTATTATATTTTATGATTGATTAATATATTATTTACTTTAATCCAAGATATTGTTGTACAATATTTTAAAAAGCATTTACTTGTTAGTAATAATATGATTGACATTTTATATTATATATGGCACAAGAGAGAACACATTTTTTTTATATATATATTACAAAAAGTCCATGAACTATAAATATGAACCTTTTATTATAATTTATAATATATCGTTAGAACAAAACATTACTTCCAATTACATGATTTTTTTTTTTTTTTTTTTTTTTTTTTGCGATAATAATACATATACACCCTTTTCCTTTCATCATCTTGTATAGAAAATTCTTGAGTATATTTTGAATCTCTTGATATAACTAGTTCTCCAATTATATTAGTTTCGTGTTCTCACGCTTCACACCACTGTATAAGGGTCTATAAGAGTGTGACAGAATATAGCTTGCACTGAGAAGTGCATCATGCATCGTCTCATCTAGACACTATACTGTATAGTAGTGTATAGTAATTGTATGTAACCAGCGCAGCGTAAAGTCGGCGACAGCAGCTCTTCTCCCGTTATGTATTTTATAATACAGTCATACCTAGCACAATCATTTAGGGTTACGTCAAGTACAATTTCACACTACATGGACACTGACATGAAAATTTAGATTGACAAAAATTACACAAAACCGGATTGAATTGAATTTTTTTAATACTTTAAACACTATATAACAAGATTAGTTAAAAATTTAACCGGTACAAATTGCAAGAGCTAGGCATTTTTTTTTTTTTTTTAATTTTCTTTTTGCTATATACAGAAGGTCATGAAATTATAATTGTATACAGCTACAATTTCTTATCATTACGCCCATTCTGGTATCGTAACACCAAGTACAAAAAAGTGATAAAAGTTATTATTTTCGTGTGATAGTGTGGAAAAACATTTTTCCATGAACTTTCCTACATGAGCACAAGTTTTTAAAGTAAAAGTCCATTGACAATCCAACAAAATTGGTTCACACAAGTTATGTTCGAACATAATTGTTTTATCTACATGATGATTTAATTATTAAGATTATGACGTCACATTAACCTAAACTAAATCTCATTGCAGTGTTAAAAGAAGTGCATATAATGCATATGAGGTGGCAATGACTAATGAGACCTAGTCAGCAACACTGCTTTGCCACATTATGCTCTCAGCATGCAGTGCAAGCATCAGCAACACATTGCACTTGATGCTGCATTGAAAGACCCATGGTCATCCATACAGCTGCACATAAACGTCGTCCTGTCGGGAGGCGATAATGATAACGTACAACAAAGGAACGTGCATCATGACAACAACAATAACAGCTAGTGCAACCATTGCAACAATGACGATGATGATGATAATGATAGAAGTACCGTATACTATTATTGCAACACGACTTACTTACAGTTTGTATTATATACAGTGAAGTTTCTCTAAGCATCATCATCTGATTTTTTTTTTTGTTAAAATCTTTTGTATCAATAATACTCGTCCTACCCAAATAATACGTGCAACTTTATGATTATACTGTTACTCTTTTAATAAAAAAATAAATAACAATATAAATATAAATCTAAGCTATAAAAACTATGTTTTAGATTGTCAATTAAATTTTTTTAGCACTATTATTTCTTTCATAAATTTGTAAAGCACATATTTTTTTTAAAAAAGTGCACGCTTCATGCATTTGTAATACGAATCTAATTAATCGATGAAGCATAGAGTGAAACTAGTCTGATAAGAACGCCGCTCTGTTGCTTTCGTCGCAAAGTTTTAGAGGTGGTAGTAGAGGGGAAGATACAATTTAATCACATCCTAGGCTGTTAGTGAAATGGAAAAGGGAGACAAGGATTTTAGTGAACGAAGACCCTGTTTTTATAAACCATATAGGAAAAATACAAAGATTACGATAAGAATAATAATAAAAAAATAATAATAATATCAACCTTTAAGAAAAGCTTTAATCATAACCGTTAGAAATTATTTTTTATTAAGGTACTTTTTGTATATAAGCTTAAATTATAATATATAAAAATATGAATATTTTTTTTATCTATATCATAAAAATTTAAATCATAAAATTATGTAAACTACATTGAAACTACGCGGCTGCATCATTGTAGTAACAAATTATAATAACTGAAGTGAGCATGAAATTAAAAGGAACGAGAGAAAAAAAAAAAAAAAAAAAACTTACTTCAAATAAAAAAAAAAAAAAATTAAGAGGGATATATTTTTAAAGAAAATATTTTTAAAAACCGGTATATTATTTAACAAGGCAAACTGGTTTTTTAATACTTGACCAGATATAAGTTGAAAAGGGTAAAGATAAAGGGGCAAATAATGTTGTCAACCCCCCCTCCCTCCCCTCTTATCCCTTGAAGTTGGTCCAACTCTTTTTTCTCCTTTTTGTCATCCACCCTGTGTTAAATGGAAAACATTCCAACATAGAGAAAGAGAATAGAGGCTGTATCACTATTACAACAACTCACTATATAATGTTTGTATTTGGGGTGGATAAAAAAAAGAAGAAATAGAAGGACATGGACCAAACAAGCATGACGAAGGAAAAGTACTTTTCTACTACGTGTAAGGGAAAACTATATAAGAGCAGCTATATATATATATATATATATATATATATATATATATATATATATATATATATATATATATATATATATATATATATATATATATATATATATATATATATATTTATGTAGTAGTACTATATTATAGTTTATAGTAGCAGCAGCAAAGCATGCCGGATTAATTACATCTGCTACCCTGAATCGCGATGAAGAAACGAGGGTGGATATATAGAGGAAGATGACGCAAGGGGTGTAATTATAAAGTTACTCCTTCGTATCGTCGTAAACTCCTGACAAGCACCAAGCATTCTGTATACATTAATTACAGTATAGACTTTATCAAAATAAAAGTTATGCAAGGGTGGTTAAAAATAGCTCACTATACAAAATTATCTAAGTTAGTATATATAAAACTAGTTAAAAATTTGATATGACATTTGTGATATACACAAAAATATAAATATATAATTATATTTTCTTTCAATTTCACTTAATTTAATGTAATAAAAGTCTTATTACACTGTACATAAAAACGTTACAGTAAAAAAAGAGAAAAGAAAATGTTTTAAGACAGAAAATAGTTTGTAAAAACTTTTTTCTCTTTTAACCTGTCACTGAAAATGAAAGGATTGTTATTAAAAATAAAAATGTATTTTGTTATTGTCGTAAGAAAAAAAAAAAAAAAAAAAAGTAAAATACATTTCAGTCAGTCAGAAACTGTTACTAAAACCAATTACAATCATGTCTCTAACATCAAGTATAACTAACCCTTTTAGTTTGGGTTCATTTTTTTTTTTTTCTGTAATTTGTATGTGTCGTGTTTTTAACATGCGACATCAAATTGAGGCGCCTGGTGCCTACACTTTGGTCTATATAAATTGATACTCTCTATAGTACATTTTGTAGCTTATTTTGACACTGGAAATCATGCCTTAGGGGGTTCCAAAATGTATGTCCTAGTGTTTATCGTGGATCACGCTGCCGCCTGGTATGAACGTCATCAACAATTCAAGAGCATTGATTGCCAACAGATGGTGCCGAGAGACCAAACGGGCCAGCACCACCAGCTCCTATCTGGCGAGGGCAACCAAGCTTACACCACTCGGCAGCAGCACCACCACGGTGGTGCCGGCCAAGTTTATCTTTTAACTTTTTTTACGTCTTTTTCTAACACACGCGCGCGTGTGTCGAATTTTTATAATAAAAGACTTTTGCGGCAACATCATTATATATAGAAAGAAGTAAAAACTAAAGAAAAAAAAGTACCATACAAACTTTTATGGTCCTTATGGTTTTAATATTATATAAATATATATTTTTTTCATTATTTAAGTTTTCAAATAAAATAAACATGAGAAAAAAAAACTATTTCATTTTTTAAAAAGTCTTTTACAAAAATAAAAATTTTTAAATAGTTTTTTTTTTTTGTAGTGATTAATGAATAACATCAAGAAGTGTAAGATGTATTTGACAAGACATGATATGTCTCTCTTCAATGTGATTTGTGCATCATCAAAGCAGATGATGGAACTAAAAAAAGTTTTTTTTTAATGTGTCGTCGTAACTGCATTAAAGCTTATGCAGAGTGTTGTCCTGAATATGTCCTAGCATAATTGGCTCACTGAAAAGCTTTTGATGTATGCAGCTGGGTTGTTGCTTACATACTTCTTTGGTTGGCTGCTGACCCCTAAGTCAAAAAAAGATCTTATAAGGAGACACGTGTCTTTCTTCTTTTAAAAAATACGACCTCATGTTGCGTCTTTGCATAGAATTTTGTTATATATTAGGTGCAGGAACTGCTTTTTCGTTATTACAATATTTTTTCACAGTCACTAAATATTGACAACGTGGCATATGGTTCAATACTAATGTTCCCTTGATATATGTCGTCACTGAAGTCATTAGCAAAAGTGTCAACTATAGTCATATCAATCATGAATACATTATCAATCTATCTTGTATGTTTACTTTTGTCAAAAAACAACAAAAACTTTCTTTTTCATTTTGTTATTTACACAAAGAGGCTTTTAACTAAGATTTGTTACGTGTATATGTATTATTAAATATTTTAAGAGGCATTCACGAAGCCTTTAGGCCACATTTAGGGCTCGATAATTTAAGACCAGAAAATTTGGGTCTAAAAAGCATTTTTAAAATCAGGCTTTAAATTATCGAGCCCTAAATGTGGCCTAAAGGCTTTGTGAATGCCCCTTTTTATGTCTTAATGTAAATAATATATTGTTAAGTCACTACCAAATTAGTAATTAAAAATAGTGTGGCAAGCTTCAATAAAAATCACCAATACATAATTTTTTCATTTTTATAATTATAGAATTTTTTTCTTCATATACACTCCGATTTCGAAATTTAGTTTTAAAGCTTTTGAACAATATCGTTGATTGGGTTAAATTCTGGTCCAATTTTTTCTCAGTACTCAAAAAATATCGACATCTACAGCTCTATAAGCTATAAGACTTGGCTTGGTTTCGCTTGAGCTACTTTGTTCCACAGAGAGCTTCATGCTATCGTATAACATAATACTATAATACTTTACTATTTAGTAAAGTTTACTATTGCACGGACTGATGCTGATTGTGTGTAATGGTATATAAGAGGGAGAGGGCGTGAAGACAAGCAAGGTGATGATCAGATGCTAGTACAAAGAAACTAAAAAAAAAAAAGAAAAAAAAAAAAAAAAACAGGCTCTTGTTCATGCGAGCAAGCAAGAAAACAGCTGTGGCAAGTAGAGAGGAGAAGAGCTTTGGTTTGTTCAGAGAGAGAACGTGATCTCTTCCATTGGATGCTGTGAGGAGCCAGCAAAGACGTCTTGCAAGTTTCACGTAAGCAAGCATACAGAATGAATACTATACTACACTGCTATAGATCTTGATTTACAGGCACGATACCACTCAAGGTTTATTTTGCTATAACTAAGCATTGTAAAAGTGGAAAACAACTGTCAATATTTTATACTTTCGGGATTATAACTTGGAATATTGCCAGCAAACTACGTATACATATATTGCTATAATATATACATACAACAGAAAATAGTGATACTGTTTGTATATATACGTGTATGAATGTTATTTTTTTTCAATCAATTTTATGAATTAAAATAAATTTTATATATAATATTATAGTCACGCAACAAATGAAAATTATAATAAAGGCTTCAAGTCAGCTGATTTTTCGGTGATGCCACCCGCTATACCAACCCTATGTAAAAAAAACGTGAATTCGTTTTTTCACCAAGAATAAGATTTTTCAGGGATAATTCCTTTACGGAACTGTGGTCCAAACTGAAAAATAAAGTAGATAATTCAAGATTTAGATTTTTTACTTGATTTAAAACCGAGAAAAGTTAAAAAAACACTTTGCTTCATTTTCAAGTGCAAGATGGACCTTAGCGACAAACAGTTGCGCAGCGAAAGCGCATCACTTGAAGCCTCCATTGACTTTAAATGACTTCTAAATTTGAACTTCGATCGTCTATATACATTTCGGCATGGATGGTTCCTTATGGTGTCAAGGCTATTTTCTTTAAAATAAAAATTTACTTTTTTGCAAGACTATAATAAATAAAAGTCAAGTATGGAAGATTATTTTTGTATTTCATAATACAAATATTATTTTTAAATAAATTTTAGCACTTCTCTTTAAATAAAAATTCTTGGTACGTATACGAAAGAGATTTTTCTTTATTGAAAATTAATCGTGGTAAATTTGGCAACTGTGTATACTATCTTACACATTTCTCAGAGAGTAGTAAAACTTATGGACCAACCAAAACAACAATAGTTGTAGTGGCACAAGGTAATAACTTACACCACACAACACCGAGCACTATAAAAAAACTTGCCTTTCAGATACATACTACGATATATATTATTATACGTGGAAAAAAAAAAAATATATATATATAAAAAGAAATAGTTTTTTTTAATACCACCATGTTGCCAAATATTTTCAAATTAAAGTTAATATATATTTTATTTGGCAACATTGCAGATATACAGTATATTATTATATATATATTTTTTAAACTTTAATCTTTTTATAAAAGGTCTCTCTCATCAATCTTTGAAACCTATTTATTAACACTTCAGGTTACTTAACCTGCATTCTAGAAAGATGAAACTAAATAGGAAGGTCGTACCTACTATTCATTTTAAAAGTATAGAAACATATATTTCGTATATTCTTATTGGCATTTAGTTTTGGAAAGTTGTGTATGGGTTGTGATCGTCTACTTTTTTAGCTCCACACACCACGGGTTCCTCTAGCAGTAACGACGCTTTATTTCAGTGGGTGTCAGCTATAATGAGGGTCTGTAGCACGATTTAGTGCGTTTGCCAGAGGGGAAAATGTGGCCGAAATACTTGCGATAACGTAAAGCAGCAGCTATACTAGAAGAAAGAAGAAAAACCAGAATCTAGAGCCCATAAACGAGAATAATAATACTCTCTATAGTTTTTTTAGTTGAAAAAAGAAAAAAAAATATATAACGACACATTGATAAATCTATTTCGATTTACATTTACTTTTTTTTTTTCATCCTTTTACAGTAGCCCCAATGATAGCTCAGTATAAGAAATCTTAAATAATAGGGTAATATTTTGTAGTGTATAGTGAAATAATGTTGACAGTAAGAAAAGTTTTTTTTTTTTTTTTTTTTTTTTTTTTTTAGAAAATAGGACCATAGTTGAAGACACTTCGCGGTTGTAATTGCTGGCAATGATAAGAAACTTCACACGCATGTAATTATTACGGTTCTAAGTTTCAACACAATTAACTTTTATATAATAATTACAGCATAAATATATATATTTTTTTACGTTTATCTTGAATTTTTTTTCTGCATATAATTTGAGTGTAAATTTAATAATCATAACAAACTTCTGTGAGCTGCACCTGTCATAAAATATTAAAATAATTTTAATGAAAGTGACCATGACCAAGAATAGGCTGCTCGTGGTAAAGGCTTGTGTAGATAATGAGTGCATGCATGTACTTGCAGCAAGAGTACTTTCTGACGAGGTGAAACTTTATCTCAACTTGATAACAATACAAAAACTACTCACTCGCATTGTAATTAAGCAAACAATAAGTTAAACAGCTTTGAACTGCTTGCTGTTTGTCCCTTTTATATAATAATATATTTAATATTATATGTATATATATTTATATATTATATTATATAAAATGTGAGTGAAGCTTATTATAACAAAGTTTTGTAAACTTGGAGCGTTGAAGATCTTAAAGTTTTTGTGCTCTTGCTGAGAAAGAGAATGGAGAATGAGAGAGAGAGAGAGAGAGAGAGAGAGAGAGAGAGAGAGAGAGAGAGAGAGAGAGGGAGAGAGAGGGAGAGGGAGAGAGACGGGGGGAGGGAGGGAGGGAGAGGGAATCGGTGATGCTGTAATACTGCAGCAAGAACACTTTTCTTTGCCTCTGCTGCTACTGCCTTTGCCAAGCAAGCTGGCGTAGAAATCGTTTTGGAATAAATTCAACTATCGAAATCTTATTACCATAAATCCTTCTTGTTCTCTATGCCTGTGTGTGTTATATAGAATAGAGAGAAGAAAAAAAAAAAAAAAAAAAGGAAAAAAAAAGTTACATAATTTTTTTAAATCAATAAATCTGGTTAAAAAAATAATAACATAAATTTATGAGTTTTTAAATTTTTTAATATAAACCTAAATTGATAATACAACATAAATAATCAAAATTGGTCATATTAAAAATACGAATTTTAATTAAAAAGTAATTGCGCAATGGTTTATTTTATACCTAAACATAATATATAAAAGTTAGTACGTGGCTAACACCATCTGCTGTATAATGCAAACAGGACCGGTCTAAGATCGGAAGTAGTGATGTTGGTGGTGCGATCACGGATCACGGTAAAGTTTAAGCTGCTTGCCAAACGAGCTTACCTCATGTGGTGTGCTTACTTGCACTATGTATGTATGTAAGGCAGCAGCAAGCTTGGCTTACATCAACGTATTGATAAACAGCAAGCGAAGTAAGCAAACCACCCAGCAGCAAGTACACAAAGTATAAAAAGTTTTAAGACTAGTTTGATCGTACTCGGTAAAGAGAGAGGGTTGTACGTGCCAGGCACTGGAAGGAAGGTCTCAACAATTGAGAAGAAGAAATAAAAAAAAGAAAGAAAGAAAAAAAATCAGGAGAGAAGACTTTAGGCGAGATGACGTCAGACTAACTGAACGCATCCAAGCGTGATGGCTTGATGCGCGAACTCGGAGGACTAGGTTCAACTCTAACAAAAATATTTTTTTTTTCTCTTTTCCTTATTCTATTATTATTTGACACACAAAAAATATATATATTTTCTATCTCAGCAAGTTTAAGAACATTTGTTAGGAAATTCAGCACTCGATGTCAATATTGCTCCATTCAACATAATAAATTTTAAATAATCATTAATTTTAAAATCACATTTTAGCTTAATAATTTATTATTGCTTCAGGAAAAAATACGTATTCCTTGTATTTTGACATTATCTAAATTTTGTAATATTGTTGTTAAAAATTTATTATGACTACCCTTGAAAATATTCCAATACTTTATTTGCTATGTTTAATTTTACTATTAACCAAAATTTAGTTTGGTTAACTTATTGAACGTTTTATTAAAATTGCTTGATAATTTGTCACCTAACAAGACAGTTCTTGTCATACGGGATTGATAAATATTTTCATAACAATATTATAATAAAAATGACGAGCTCGCCGTATTTGATAAAATTTTCTCTGGAATCGATTGTCATGACGTCATAAGTACTTTGGTGAGTTCAAGTATAGCAAGATTATCCATGCGGGGAAACATTAGGAGCAGTTTGTGTGACACAATTCCCTAGCCAAGGTAGTAGCAAAAAGAAACGACGAGTATCAGAATCTAAACTCCTTTGTGATCACCGGCGTTACACCAGCAAGAATTACTGTAAATGGATTTTCACCATTTTTACCAGACACTATAATAGGAGGGAGGTAGAGAAGAAAAAAAAGTAATTTCTTTCCCCGACTTTAAATTGAACATCTCTGAAACTGAAAATAAAAAGAAAGGGAAAAGAGATTTTGTTGCTACTCTCTCTCTCTCTCTCTCTCTCTCTCTCTCTCTCTCTCTCTCTCTCTCTCTCTCTCTCTCTCTCTCTCTCTCTCTCTTTTCACTGTTGCTATAATTTCGTTACTTGTAGAATTATAATACCCTTTTTTTTTTACTATACATTATATATATATATTTTTTAAAAAAATGATATATTTTTTATCATAAAAAAACTAGAAAAAAACGTCAGAACGAGCGGCGTTTTAGTTGAGCCGGCTTCCGTTATGGCGCTGTACACGGTAACGTTGTGAACAGCGGCTGAATGAAAGGATGAAAGTGTTTCTGCTCAGGCCGAGGTGGAACGGAATCAATACACGAGCAGGTCGGCCGTAACAACTATACACTGCACATCACCTAGCATACTAGTGACGTCATACTGTACTTCAAAGAAAGTGATACTTCATTCATTGAATCAATCACCAAGTAATGTTAAAAAAAAATTCAGTGACGTCAGAAGAAATTCACATGATTTTTACTTTATAAAAGCATTGATGCAACCCCGCCCAAAAGGACCGTCGGACGAGCAACCAACCAAAAAACTTCGTTTGTTCTTTCTTTCTTTAAATCATTAACACTTAAATTTATCTAACAGAAAGGTTGTCGCCTAAAGCTTTTATACATCTCATGAATAATATCATTTCTGCCAGCACAATACTATCTTAATAATATTACACAGCGGGGAAAAAAATTGTATACATTATAAGATCTAAAATAAAATTAACAATCTATCAGTTTTGCGTAGGTTGTTTTAAAATGCATATATAAGAAAATCCTATTAGTTTGATTACGTTATTATAATATCTCTATATAGGCTATTTGTATATTCATATATACTTATAAATTGACAAACGTAAATACATTTTAAAAAGTATTTCTCTATATATATAAAAGGTATTGATAAAAAGTAAAACTATATTTTCTTACTAAATATAGCTTGAAGATATCACGAATCTTATTATGAGCACATATATAATAGATACATATTGCTGAAAGGCATGCGTGGTAAAAGAGAGGAAATATGTTATTAATTTTATTTTTGTCTTACCTGCTGCATTTTCTCAAAGTCAAGACAGGGCCGCTGAATGTGATGGGCTCTTGGAGTACTACGATGATGTCTTTTTCTTGGAGAAACGTCAAGAGTTGAGGCCGATGCAGATGCAGTTAACGGAGTTGGACTATAGTGAAACAATTTCGGTGGAGGAGACAATGATCTTACTGGTTTATGGCCAGGTTTGTGCGCATCTAAAGGTGGGGAGGTTCGGAATTCAACAGGAGTAGCCATAGCAGCCATTAAACCTTGTACTTCTTCATCAGAGGAACCTGAGCTTTCAACTCTAGTTGAACCATTAGTACCATTAACAGTAAGAACTACAGGTGATAATAATAATAATGATGATTCATTTGAGATCGTCGGAGTTGTTGTGGTTACTACTTGAGACCATTTTCGTTTTTCAGGGTATACAGAGGTAGGGTCCCTGATAGTTGGAGCAGTTGACACAGTGGTCGATGCTCCGGCAGTGGGTGTGGCAGCAGTGTCACATAACGCAGGTACCCCAGCAGGTACTCCGCAGGCGGACGTTGAATGTTTTCGGTGATGGTGATGATGGTGACTACGATGATGTAAATTCACATGAGAATTTATTACTTCTAATTCTTCTTCAGAGCTGTGATGGTCATAGTTATGGTCAGAGTCACTTGGTAATGCAGAGTCCAAGAAGTAAGGACTAACTGCCACAGGGGGTGCTGGAGGATGACATGCTCCCCCATTAAGGACTACTTCAGGGCTGCTACTTGCAGGACTCGCGGGCACAGATTGTTCAGCCTCGCTCTCCATAACTGTAACAACAAGAACACAAAGTTGGCGGTCAGATAACGTTTTTTTTTATTCACAGGTCAAGGTGCAATGTAAAAATAAATGCAGCAGCTGATGTGAATTAATACGAAACACATTATGGAGCATCGGTTCAGCAATTAAAAATGCCAGAAATTACAAATGAACTTGTGCCCTTTTCCATTTTTTTTTTTTTCTGTTGAACTACAATCATTGAGGTCAGATTATGATCAGTTTACGATGCATCTCATACATAATAAATATGTTTTAATATACCCGTCTGGAATAGATTTCACTATTTCATGAAATCATATATACATAAAAATCTTTTTAGTCTCCTCCGTTTTATTATTATTATTTTTTACATTCTGTTTCCTGTCATGAGAGGTTAGTTAATTTCCGCTGGGTTGTGTCCAATTGCACCGTAGCCTGGATATCAATTCCCTACGCCCGTCCTTTTGACTCTTTTTCAACCTCCGGAAGTATAGAAAGATATCCCTTTTTTTTCATCCTCAAATTAATACTTTACCTTTAAAACTGTATCATGATATTCTGTGACCAACATAAGAAAAAAAAAATTTAATGTGTTTTGTGAAATTTAAAAAATTATTTAGGGTCATCTTTTTCTTATTCTTTTTTAAAAAAGCGGTAACTACACATAATTCTTTTCTTATATTTTTAGAACGTGCATGCTTTTATTGACCATAATAAATTTCAACTATATTTTTGAAATATAACTCATAGTTTTAACTTTTAGTCTTCTTAAAAAAAAAAAAAAAAAAAACATTAAAAAAAAATAAGAGACGAAGTTTAATGTGTTCATAAATAACCAAAATAACCAGAACACGAATATCGTTTATTTTGATTACAAAACTTTCACCTTTAGGGTCAGTTTATGTAGTTTAACTGATATATAAGAACAACATTATATTTCAGGTTGCTATTTTAAGATTATTTTTTTGTTAACTACAACTTCAACCCTTCTTTTTTTTCTGTACACAAGTTTTGCATGGTAATATTATTTTGAAACAGCTCACGCGAGGTCTAGACATAAAGTAAGAGGTCTGGTTGGGTTTTACTTGCTTTATACAGTTTAAGGGCTGATGATATATGCTACACCAACCATCATTTTAGTATAAACTTGGAAATATAAGGCACAAGCAAGCAGCAGCAGCTATCTCACCCAGACCTCTCAGTCTTGTCTCCTACAGCAAGTTTAACCATCAGGAAAGGAGGGAGGGGGGTATACAAAATTGTAGCGTGTGTAAGTTCACAAAACTGTTGGAATAATACAAATTAAGAAGATGTACTGCATGGAAACAATTAGCAAAGTATGTTTGTATAAATTATAAGAGAAAAGCAGCGTCAAAATTTTACATAAGTAATGCATGGGGGGGAGAGAGTGCACTGTAACTTGTTGTGCTGTTTAAAAGAGAAAAAGAGTATATTTTTACTGTGTGTGGGGTACTGCATGTTTTTATAAATATAGAAATAAGCAAAGGGTTAAAAAAAGAAAGCCGTAGAGATACGAGTTTAACAAAAAAAAAAAAAAAAAAAATGTAGAGCGGGATATTTTTTTATATATATTTTAGATAGTCACGAATCCCCAGCTGTTTCAGAAGAAGACCACACACATATATAAATGTAATATATAATGTATGTAAAACTGTGTTCACCATAATATTTGATTATCTCTTATAAAACGGTGGTATAGATACTTAATAAAACATCAATGAAACTGATAAAATTGCTATCTCAATTTTTATATTATATATATGATAGATAATGATATTGGAAGGGGGGAAAAAACAGGAGGAGTATTATAAAGCACGGTAGCGACGGTCTCGCGAAGTGGGTATGATGTACGAGTAGTACACACATAGAGGTCAAGATCAAATATTATCAAAATGATTAATAACTGCAGTAGATAATGTTTTCATCTGAGTACGTGCATGAAACGTTATCACTTTTATCAGCATAAAATAGAGTTTCACTTTTATCGCAATAAAATGCATTTTTAATTTTAAATCAAGTTAAAATTTATTATAACACATTAAAAATAGGAGGGGAAAACTTTCTTTAAAAATGTAATAATTCAACTTCCATGGGTGGCCTTGCAATCAGTAAATTATTAACTCTGAGAGCGAGTGAACCTTTGCTATTTATAAAACAGCTGCATACTGTTGTGTAATTTAATAATATTTATAATAGTATGATATTTTAAAATCTTAAAATGTTATGCTTGCATAATAGTATATGACAACCAAGATATACAAACTTTTGAGTAAAAATAATTTGCATACATAAATCAGTTTCATTAAAAAACTTTTTTTTTCGTTTTATTTTTACATCATTAACTAAATTTGTCATTTTCAGAGTTAAAAAAAATACATATATACATATTATAATATATATGCAAATATTTATATAGAGAAATTTTTTTTTCTTCTTCTTCTTCTTGTTTTTTTGAGCACAAAAATTCTTTGGCATCATTTCAAAAAACCGTAGCTCATGTCATGTGTGGTAGATAGCAAGGAAACCAGAAGGCTCTTCTTTTTCTCTGCATGCTAAGGCTGAATGTATGTTTAAAAATGCAGCACCATTACTACTACAGCATGTTTGCTTACATAGATCGTAGTGTGGCAATGGTTTCAGTATACTACTACTAGTAGTAGCAGGCTTTGGCAAATTTCCTCACACTGCTATACATGTGCAGTAGGGGTATTCATTATATGAGAGAAGGAAAAAAAAAAAGGAAGGCATTGGAATACGTACTAAGTAAGGTGCATATATAAGATATGTTGAGAAGAGGCAGCAGCAGCGTATTGTGCAATATACAAGAATGAAGTTAGTTACTACAACTTTACTACTAGTAGTGACGTAGTTATTATAGTAGTAGTATAGTAGTAACGCCAAGACGACCAAGAGTGGTGGGACTTGACCTAGAAAAACAGACGTCATCGCTATATAACTTAGCAAGAAATAGCCACACTGTCGATCTTCCCTTTTTTTTTTAACACGAAATTTATATACAACAACATATGACGAGTAATAAAAAAAAAGTTTACTAACTAGAATAGCTATAAGAATTTACATTATATATTTTTTTAAAATAGTTGTATTTTTTCAAGTTATTAAACTTGCTCATAAATATAGTTTTACAGTTTTAAGTTTAAGAGTGATCAAAATCTTTAATTAAAATTATTTGAAAAGAAAAATTTAATTATTTTTATTATAACATGATAGATTTTAAATACGAGATCACAATTTAAAAATCATTATATATGTATTTAAATTCAATGAAGATATTAAATTTATAAATAAAATATAGTATTATAAGTATGATAACTTCTATCATAGACCAAATTTTTATAGCAAAATTCTGTAAGCATATACCTTTATATAGAAAACGTTTTAAATAAACCTTTCACTATAAATATAATATATATAGAAAAATTGCTTGCTTAATGGTTATTTAACGTACTTGCTGATAAAGTTATATAGTTCTCTCTCTCTTTCGCTCTCACTGTAATAATGAAATAATATTCTAGTCAAGTTAAGTGATAATAAAATGTATACCCTTTGTGCTAATACTATAATATAGTTTCTTGATTGTTGTTGATTTTACTCCAAGGACTAAAGAGGTTATTTTTTTAATATAAAAATTTGACAACAAAAATCCTTGTCGGTTTTTGCAACGTCTAATAAAATTCAAGACTGGTAGATTATACGTTGTGATAAAGTCATGAATACCCGATGTCCTTGGCGCAGAGAGACATATTTTTGCTATTTTCGCTGTTCCTCCTCCACACCATTCAACATTATAGCACAGCGAATCAAGTTCATTCAAGCGTGGTGGCGATCACGTGAGTAGAATGTGATCACAGGCAATTTTTATCTTTTGTACTTCAATTAATGCACTTTTAAAAAAAAAATCACTAATTATTTATATAATAAAAATAATATATACAACATAAAATTTAAAGCAACATAGATATTATATATCCGCTATATTCATGCCAAACAATTTATTTTTCTGCTTTCTCTTATCATAATAGGATATAAATGTCCGCAGGATTTAAAATTATCATTTCTCATACATGCATGTGATATTTAAAATAAACATTTATTTTATTAATATTGAATATAATATATTATTTAATTATATTCATTAAAAAATACATCTCAATTTACGATCGGATAAAAAAAATATTGACAAAGAGCTATAACCACTCCCCCTTTTCACTTTAGAGTTGCGTGTTAATTTAAGTGGTTCTATATAATGTATATAATATATACTAATCCTATGCAGTAATACAGTACATATGCATACATAGTAAGTAATCAATAATATATACTGCTATAACTAAACTGGCTACTGAATTGATTCATCATCATTCTGATGCGGTATTGTATATAGATTCAAAACTTGTCTAGCTGCACGCACTATTATAACGTTACCTCATGAATAACAAAATCAAGTTAAGTACGTTGTATAGCCAAGTGCTTACTTACTTACGCTTCACTGCCCCCCTGCGCAATATCCACCTTTTATTAAATGTGAATATACAACAATACAATTGTCAGCTTGTAGCTAATTTACGCACAGCTAACAACAGGTCAATGCACTTTACAATCACTTTAATATATTAAGGAAGTTAAAACAGAAACATTACACACATTTTAAAAAGCATTAACAATTTTTTTTTATGCCTTGTTAATGTGTTAACTGTGAAAATTAAAATTTTAAATGTGACTTCAGTAAGAGCGTATTGTGAATATTATTATAGACTTCAATACATGCATTCATATACGTAACTGGTTGCATAATATAAAATATCGCTGGGTTTACGATGTAAAAATGCAGAAGTTATGAACGTTGATTTACTTTTTTTTATCGCTTTCATCCTTCTCTTGCATGCACTATTCTTAGAATCTGAGAAAGAATTTAATATTGCTAGGAAAGTTGGAATACCTCTCAAAAAATATATGTATAATATAATAAGATGAAAATTGTAAAAATTCCATTCTATTTTAGTAAAAAATATTAAAATAAAATTCCACTTTTTATACCTTTTTTTATGAAAATTAGTATTACAAAATTAAAATAATAATAATATAAGTGTATTTTAACTATATTTTTTTTATCACAACAAAACTGAAACAATAATAAATTATAATACAAAAATATATATTAGAGCATGTGTAACAAACTTCCTTATTCCCATTAACATATCTGTTTTAGTAGTAAGACAGCAAGAAGTGTTTTTGTTAACACGACGTTTGATACTCATTTATTATTTTTCATGGTCCTAACTACTAACAGCTACAGTAGCAAGAATGCCTCAAGGCGTTTATTCTTGATCACAAGTACCAGCATCAGCTAAACATCTTGAAGCTGCTCCTGCAAGGTTTATACTGCATCATGCAGGGGACCATAGCAACTGTTTTCAGTTAAAGAGCTCATATTTCAGTTTGCAGCTTACAAACATAGAGAGGACTAAAACTTTTTTTTTTTTAAAGTTTTAAAGTAAAGCACGTCGTCGTCTTCATCTCGTTGTGAAAAGGCAAAAAGCATACACCACAAGAGAAAACCATTGGCTCAAAGCCTAGTAGTAGATATAGCAGTTATATATTATATACTTTAAGTTTGGCTTTATAATTTAAAACTTTTAAAAGTTTTAAACTTTAAAAATTTATAATATATTAGATTATTACATATATAAACAAAATTTCTAAGCACCACTTAACTTTATATGTATAACAAAAAAAAAAAAATGCATTGGAGATAATATTCATAATATTATAATATAAAAAATAATAATTTTCTTTGTTTTGATAACACTTATAATAATAAATCAATTCTAAAAATTATCATAAATTACATTAAATTTAGAAAAAACAACAAAATGAAATACAGAATTTGTAATTATGTTAATTTTAGAAAAGAACATCAATAAAAATATTTTTATTAATAATATACTCAAATATATTATATAGATCTTATTATTGCGGTGACATCAGTCACATCAGAACACCTATATACCTCTAGGAACTCTGAGATATAAAAATATGTATCGTTTTAAATTACTACCAAGTATAATAATAATGTGATTTCACAAACGCTTAATAAATCATTGTCAACGGAGTAATTAAACATATATGAGATGGAAGAGAATGTTTTTTTTTTCTCAAAGTTTCTCTCTTTTAATATAAATCTTCTAGGGAATTCTAGTTGAGTTGATTTTTAGTTCACATATATTAAACAGACAGTGGCTGTGTATGAAATTTGAGACCTACACCCGTAAATTGGTTGACAGGCTTAAATTCAATACGGTTCAACTTTTGTGAAGATGAGTTCAAGAGTGCTAGCGGAACCATACATCATGCCACTTGAAAAGTTTTTTTTTTTAGCTGCTGCTTCTGCTGCATCAGAACATCATCTATCAGCATAATATCATGAAAAACATTATACAGTAATAGTGCTTGCTGCTGGACTTTTAACATGAATTTGACCTTCTTCCTATCATCTATAAATAATATACCATGCACCAGGACATGACTATCATCAATGATTTCAATCAAATGTTCAGTCAGCCATCAAGTTATAAATCTAAACTTAAAAAAAAAAAAAAATTACTTCAGTAAATAATCTGACTTTTTATTTCACTTTTTTTATTTTACTCCCATTTGTAATGATGGAAAAAAGAGAGTAATGTTAATAAAAAAACCTACTGTGTGCAGTCATCGATCTTTTTCTCCTTTTTTAATGTATAAGTACTTGACAGTGGTGGTGTGTTTCGATGTGGAAATTTGGCAGCGGTGTAAGGCTTGGCAACATTGTGTACGAGAGAATCAAAGCGAGAGCGAGAGAGCAAGAGAGAGAGAGAGAGAGCAAGAGAGAGAGAGAGAGAGAGAGAGAGAGGCCGTGACCTGATGCCATGTCAGGCGTGACGTCATTACCTACACTTTGGTGTCACACCCTCAGAAATACCCTGGATGACATTATTAAAGAACTAAACTAATTATATTGGACTAGCTAAAATCGGGTATCAATATCAATTTATTTTATGAAGCAAATTGCACTCATCGCTATATAACCAAATCGAAAAGTCATATATTAAATTAATTCTGATTAAACGGTCATCAAGCATCAAGCGGTTTCATTATATTTGATATTGACTGACTCAAAGTTTGACCTAACTGATGCTGCTTCAATAATTTCATATAATATGCATAAAACTCCCCTTAAGCTCTTATAAATAACTACTAAAGTCATGTCTATATTATTCTATATAAAATGGTGCAATCTTCTTATATTCATTTACAAAGCCAAAGCAATCTTCTTGCTAGCTTGTTCTTCTATGCATACATAGTTAAAATAATAAAACTAAATCCACAACTTTTATAATCCTTAGTATAGTATTATTATATACAGAGAGATGTACTAAAATATATATAATCTATTGATCGCAAAAAGCCGTCTTCCTCCTTACCCAAGAACAAAATAATTACACTGATAACTTTTAAATTAACTGCCTAAAGGGTTATACGAACCACCAAAACCTTTAATACAACATCCTCATTAATTTTCTTATGTAATAATATAACGTTCATTTTGTACTACTATAATAAAGCTAGTTTATTCCACAGCACTATATAAGTATTATAAACCACTGAAATGTATAATATAAATGAAAAACTTTTGTAATACTGTCTACTTTGTAGTTATATTAAAAATATATATCATAAGATTATGAAATTACGCTGTTATATTGCAAAGCATGTTATATTAATTATTAATAGAGTAGTGACTAGACTTATATTAATATAATATACAGGATAAAGTGTGCTTAATAGTCTATATAGGTATAACATGGTCCTTAAATTTTAGTACTAGAATTCTAATTTTTAATTACTTCAATATATTGCACACCAGTCTACAAACATTAAAAAAAAGTTTCTCATTACTTTCAACATTTTTTTTTAATATATTATGCCATTACACGAGCTGGATTATATAAAACTTAGTATTCACTGCATAGATCGATATATGCTCGTATCGAGGAAATATATTAATTAGTCAGCAGCCAATTCAATTCATATTTTATACGCAGTTGAAAAGTTAATTCATTGAAACTTGCAAGTATATGCTTGAAATATTATTAAAAAAGCTATAATTAATAGTTGTGTGTAATTAGTTTTAGTACTTCAACATTGCAGTAATAACAAACTATTACTTATTTATAATATAATATAGAGAATACTTGAAAACATAATATTATAGTGTGTGAGAATGAAACAGAGACAGAGACGTAATAAAAAAAAAATCTCATTGCTTTACAGCGCCACAACTTTTTTTTATAGCCTACTATGTAAGAAGGTACAGATCTAACAATAAAAAGTTGCTCGACACCTCCTCCTGCTTCTAGACATTTAACTATGGCAAGCAAGCAAGCAGAAGTCCAACAACAATCACACTGGCCCACCCGTTTGCTCTTCCTTCGCCACACATTGTCGTAAAAATGGTCGAAAGAGTTTTAACTTCTGCATTGTTATCGTCTTGAACCGCCTCCTTCCAAACACAAACACTTAAAAATGAAAAAGGAAAAAAAAAAAAAGTTCTTTTTATATGCGTATATACCATCAAGTTTCATAAAAAAATTAAAATGTTAGATTTAAAATAGCTAAAACAATCTTTCTACTTGAGTAATCCCATCATGTGCAGACAAAAGTAATATATTCATATCACCCTAGTGTATAATAAAAATTTATATTATATAATATTTTAAATTTTTGACCTATATTTTAAAACAACCCTTAAAATTAATTTTTACCATTAAAATAAACAAATAATTTAAATAATTTCTAGTACTATAATCTAAATATATATTATGTAGTTTCTCTAATTTGTTAAAAATAGTAAATATTTTTGTTTTAACTATAGATCATCGCCTCACAATGAGAATGCCTTAAGTACAAAGGCTTTGTTGCAATTATAGTCTTTATAAACAACATGTATCATTATAGAGTCTATATTATATAAATGCAACAAAACATCTAATTTTGAGGCGACAAAATACTGTACATTTACAATATAAAAAGCTAGAACAAAAATATTTCTAATCTCAAGTTATGATTTTTTTTTCTGATGCCGGTATACAAGATGCTTACAAAGAGAGGAAATCACCCCACGTTTCCCCACAATGACGAGGCAGCACGTCTAGACCGTGAGGACGGATGGAGGTCACGGTGCTATGCCTCGAGTAATCTCCACCTCGCCAGCACGTGACAGTCAGGGACTCGTAACAAAATTCTAATTTATAAAATTTAAAACAACCGCTCAGTTAAATTGCAGAAGCTGTACACGATACGATTGTGCTAACCAATTTACGCTCACATTATAAGATATAAAAATAAAAAAATGCCAATTTTTTCATGAAAACATAATATTTTGAAGACACGATTATCTTGCCATTCTATATAAGAGTCTACAAGTAGTACAAGTTCGTATACTACATCAGTGTAATCTATAATATCCTGTATAGTATAAAAACGCCGTTGCATCAGAAATACAGTCAACGTTTTTATTGTGAGCAAACAGACCCACCGCATGAATTGGTGACCTCTATATATCACATTTCTCACTATAATTTTCAAGTATAATGTTTCTGATGCCTTGATATAAACCACTAGTAATATTATCAAGTTCTCATATCTAAAAATATCAAATTTGGAAGATGTCGAAATTTTAATTATTATTGCAGTCGCGAAGCTAAAAAATAATTTTTACATTAAATACTAACAAAATAAAAATAGAAATCATTATTATAAAAATAGAATTTGTAAAAAGATATATGTAGGAACATTAGTACCAAAATTATAGGCTATAAAAAGAAAGGATAGCTAGCACTGTAAAACAAAACATTAAGTTGGTTCTTATGTTTATTTTATTTTTACTATTGTTTTTAGTTTATACCAAAATACAACCTGCTTGAGTAATAAAAATGCAATCCGTAAACAAACATACATTAACAATATTTCAGATTTCTAAACTAAGGAAAGGAAAAACGTTCAATGTTTGTTAACCTTGGAAGGATTTAAAAAAAATCATGTATAAATAGATCCGTGACTTGTAGTGACCCCAAGTTTTAATATTAGTACTTAAATTGAGGTCAGCCAGACAAGAAGATTTATCTTGATCTTGTACTGCATTGTGTAACGTATCTAATTATACCTAGTCATTAAATTCACATTATTTCCTGTTAAACTGAAACAAAATAAATTATTCAAACTCTTAAATGTAAAAAATAATAATAATTGTCCCGAGGGATTTAAATTTAAACTGCTACTACTAAACTCACGAAAACGACTTTCACTGTATCATCTTCTCATCGCACGTTTGCAAAATTTAATACCACATTTACAAGAAAAACACACACTGTTAAATTTATACACCTCTTGTGTATCTCATCCTGAAATTTTGGACCTCTTATATATTTTAGTTGTTGTTTTTCTGTTGCCTCAAGGGCTTGACAAGAAAAAATACAAAACTTTATTTTATATAAATTATATTATTCTTCTTTATACTTTTTTAACAAAACTTTTCTTATTATTTAAATACCAGTTCTACAACATTTTACTAAAAAGTTTATTTTAAAATTTAATTAAACATGTAATATATTACATTAATTAAATTTTACATTAATAAAATTGTTTTACAGTTTAGTGTATTAAATGTATTTTTAATTCATAATTTTGCATCAGGTTGTTAATTTCTGATAATACAATTTTTTCATTTTAAAATTACAGCTTGTTTCATTTAACATTATTTGCAGTGATATAAATATCACATTATGCAGGAAATGTAACAACAGGTCAGATAACAAATATTCCAATTACAAGGAAATTTTGTTTACATATTAATATACTTTTCTTTTTCCTGTAATATTCTGCGTCCAAGATGACTCCCTTTGCTTACATTTTAATAAAGAAGCAAA
Organism: Siphlonurus alternatus; assembly: GCA_949825025.1. NCBI lineage: Eukaryota > Metazoa > Arthropoda > Insecta > Ephemeroptera > Siphlonuridae > Siphlonurus > Siphlonurus alternatus. The sequence continues at coordinate 14,378,767 of OX463782.1, read as the reverse complement.
ATATTTTGCTGTCACAGAAAAAGTAATTGCATTTTACTTCAGGTAGAAAAAAATTTCATTATAAAACCATGAAGTTTTAAGATGATTCCATTATGAGTCATTATGACGATTAAATTTTAAACGAAATATTTTTTTTTTATACGTTGGTGGTGTATTTTTTTCCCTCTTCAATTAACATGGAAGCTTCTATTACGATAGGGAAGATTGTTTTTTTTTCACTATATAAGCCTCTGTAGGGGAAGGGGGGTAAAAAAAATATAAAAAAAAGGAGAAAGCTAAAATCTAATAAAAATGCATAAACTTTGTAGTAAAAATATAGATATTAATTTTATGTTGTGGCAGCAGTCTCATATGCATTTGATTATACTGTAGTAATTAGTCTTACTGAAGTGGCTGATAGAGGTTAAAATGCACCGTTACTACCACTTGACACCTGCATAGTCTCATGCTCCTCTCACGTGAGTTATAAATATCAAGATAAGAGACGCTCAAACCAGTGAATGTATATATGATATAACAAATATTTTTTATATGTACCTCGATAATTAATCCTAACCCTGCTGGGCACGACGACTGCTGATGCTGCTGAGCTCTCTTTTTAAAAGCGTTGTTGTCAAATTTAACAATCAACAAATATGACGGCAACACAGCCATCCATTTCATCAATATATTATTTATAATATATTATTCTCTCTCTCTCTCTCTCTCTCTCTCTCTCTCTCTCTCTCTCTCGAGTACGCATATATAATTTCTCACATATAAAAAGTATACATTAATATATATATACGGCAAAAAATTGTAAATCGTTATTTCGAGCACATCATGTTGATATTTAATACTCCCTCCACTTTCATTATCGACTATACAGCTTTTAAATATATAATATGAAAAGTAACTTTATACTCAACTCAAATTTAATGTATTTTTGGTACTGCATGATCAATTATGTAAATAATTCATATTATATATAAATAATATACAATATCAATAACATACAATAATATTAAGCATTGAAATAAATTGAAAATTTCAAATTTTACTATATCGTATGTTATTTTTTTTAATGCTCCAGTGTATTACTTTTTTTCTATCCCTTCTATTATAATAGCAACGAGATAACACAATGCATACATTATACATGCACCAAAAATAAAGCCACACAATTTTACTCATGAACAAAATAATAATAAAACATATTTTCGAGTAGCCATTAAGGGCCATGCCGTGACTACTCTTTAATTTTGAATAGTATTATTATTATTATTATATTTTATTTCGGAAGAGAATAATAGTAATAAATACTAAAGGTTTGATGGTGCTTATACGTTTCTATTCACTATTGAAGAGGAGGAAAAGGTAGATATAGAATATAGATAGAAAGGGGAGGGGGGGGGGCTTATATTCAAACTAAAGTATGCACGTGGTATTTAATATTTGTAACCATGCGTGAAATATTGGTGAGAAGGGGGTTTAATAACTACACACAATATTTTAATATTAAGAATCGAACCCAGATTATTATATAAAGTATTTATTTTAGCTATATTTTTATACAACGTTCACTCACTTTTTAACAACTCAAACTCTCTCAGCATCATGCTTTTTGGTTCTCTTTAACTCTGTACATGTTTTCTCCAACCACTGAGAGAGAAATGAGAGAGAGAACACGAAAGCGCGAGACTTCATGAATAGAAAGTAATTTCCATAATTACTGCCTCAGCATTTACAATATTTTTTTTTTATTTAGAATTTCTTCTCTTCTCTTTTTTTTTTTTTTTCTTTTTATATTTCTTTTTACATCGTATATATTTTTTAATTCATTCTATATTCCACAATCATTAGTTTCCTACCCAAGCAAAAGGAATATTTATATTTTTCCACAATTTCAAATAAATTACAAAAATATACCGACGGTTTCATTAAAAAAGTCTTTCAACAAACATATTATAACGAAAATATGTATGTATATAATATATATGTATAATATATATATATATATAATATGTACAGTATTGTGAATATTTTTTTATATATTTAAAAAAAATGTTTATATTTTTTTCATTAAAAACTTATATTGAAGGGAAAAAAAGTTTTAAAAAGAGGAACATGATATTTATAACAGTGCAATTAATAAGAAAATATATAGGCCTATATGATGATGTTATAAGAGAAAATCATCGCCAGTTATACATTTGACTTCAGTGAACTTACTTGTCTTATATATAGAGGTCATGAGTTATCTCAGTGATATCTATTTTTTTTTAATGTTATTTTTATTAAAAAAGTAATTTTATCAACATATTTGTGTAACATGTCTCAATATATAAAGTACGGTGATGATTGTAAAGTGCACTCTAATACAGCAGTAGCACGTACATCACATTTGTAAGAATAAATTACAAAACATTTCCACTAACTTGTGTCCTACATTAACGTTCCTAGCACGTAGACACTACCAGCTAATTGCATTATACAATAGGGAGGAAAGCTAAGAGGAAAAACACAAAATACTATTATATAATGTTATCATTGTAATTGCTTTTAAATAATTCTATTATATTTTTACAATAATATGGTATGTATTAATTTTATTTCAGGTTTATAAATTAAGTAACGCCATATATATTAAAATATGGTAAGGCATACAAAAAAAAAAGTAATAAGGATTATAAACTTTGTATATAAATACAATTTTAATATGTTTTAACCTTCAAATAACCCTGCTTAAATATATATAATATATATTGTACAAAAAATTTATTTCAAGTGGTTTAAAGAGTAATAACATCAGTTAAAAATTGCGCCACTTTAATGTGATAGTAAAAAAAAAAAAAAAATAAAAAAAAAAAAAACTTTAGCACTCTTGCAAAATGAGTTGAGTTGAGTCGGGTCTCGAACTCACTACTTTATGAGTGACATGGTGGCGTCATTGCATACAGTTTCAAATTGCAATGAAGATAAATTAATATAAGCTAGTCCTCTCTTGCAAGCTCAATGGTAGCGTCAAATCATCTTACAGTGGAAAAATGTTTGGCCGGATGCCACATCAGTTGTAAAAGAAAAAGAAGTTTTCTTCTTATGCTACTTGCTCGTTTTATGTATATGCTTGGGGGGGTCTCATGCATGCTGTCTGGAGATGAGACCTACAATTATCAAGCTGCAGCAGCAACCTTCTCTCTAAACTTGATGTAGCAAACTTATAGCTGTAGTAAAATCAATATCTACAAACTTTTTACTATGCAAAAAGAGTATTTCTACAAAATAGAGGGTGTGATTGATCCAATGTTAAATTCAAGGTTAAAGCTTATCTTTTTCTCTTCTCTTCTCTCATTTTTTTTTTTATTTTTTATTTTTTTATTTTAGAGGTTCAAGCTTTTAAGCTCCCACGTAGTATAGAGGTGTCTTAATAATTTGATAATGTATCAGTTTAATTAAAAATAATAATCTTTTGATTTTATGATAAGATTGCATGCATATCAAGCATAAAAAAATAATTTAAATGTGCAATGACAGCACATCAAAGCAACATATATATATTTTTTCACATGCACACTAATGAGATACAGCATGCAGGTTTCATCGTATTCGAGACGAGATTATTCCAACAACATATAATACTAAAAATTGTCTAAGATATTACAAAGACAGCAAAAACCATGATTAAATATATAGTGAAGTACATCAAATATCACAAAACTATCCAACCTTAGATAAAATAAATTATTATCTTGGTTTTTGCAGCCTACTTGAATACTATATAATTTAAATACTCTAGTTTTATACTATTTCACGTTTAAACAATATGAAATTGATCCTTATGAACAGTGCAAGTTTGCAGACTATATATGCATATATTATAGTAGGCCTGAGGTCACGAAGAAGTCGCAGCAGCAGCAGCAGCAGCGGACCACGTCAACTTTATATTACCAAGAGAAAGAACCCAACTAGCGAGGCAGCTATAATATATGCTCCTTATATTACTCTTCCACCAACCAAAGCGACTCAGCCAAAAGCCATCTCCGGCATCTCCCTCTTCCTATCATCAGCAAACTGAACTGCATTATACATACTGCATGCCAGCAGCAGCAGCAACCATCTTCATGTTTATTTATAAGATGAAATGGTTAAAAAAAAGTATATATACATAAGATTTTTAATGAAGATAATAACCTTTATTTTTAAATACATTCATCAATATAAAAATTATTATTATTTGTAATAAGTTTTTATTAGCTATAATTTAAAAAATAATCTTATGTTTTTATACTTCATATAGATGATATAATATATATTTTTTTAAAGGGGTGAACAGTCTGCTTTCATTAAAAAGGGGTCAGACTTCAATTACAAACATAACAGGCTGTATATATTATGCAGTTATATGTGTAATAATAGTTGTCTCTAACAATGGGTTAATGCTTTTAACATTAATCCTAATTTAATTCTGGCATACTATTTTATGATCATGTACTTACACATACCGGTACATATTGTTTATTTATGTATGTAGCAAGTTAAATGTTAGTGCGCTTATAAAAAAATAAATTTATATCTAGTTAGTTGATTGCAAAACCTTGTTACGCTAAAATAAATTTCCATAGATTAGTCATGACTAATTATTTTAAAATAGATCAACAAACATAATGTAGAAAAGCATAGCAAGGCTAGTATTATTACATAAAATAGAGTTCTTTTGTTTTAAAAAAAAAAAAAAAAAAAAAAAATAAAATAAAATTTGAAAAAGAAAGGAAGTGCTGGAATTGTTTAGAGGTGCGTGAACAATCTTTTAATGGATGAATAACAACGTAGAAGAAGTGATCAATTTTCAAAGAATTGAGTTTTATATCAAGGATAACGATCAGACAGGCATTAAATATGGAATATAATGAACCAAAAGCGTTGCCTAGCTACCGTTTTTACTTGTGCAATCTAGCGAAGCGGACTAACGAAGTCTTAGCGCAGAAAAAAGAATAAAAATAATTTAAATTGCTCTTTTCAAATATTTTTAAAAAAATGCCATTATAGCTAAAACTATTTTTTCGCAATTAATTAAAAATATACGGGAAGTTTGTTGAGAAATTATTTTGTGATAATGCTGCTATTGAGCAAGAATAACTTTTTTCAACCCCTATATATACCTTATTTACTATAATATTATAGTTTAAGTACCTTAAGTTCTAAAGTTAGCTAGCATTTTTCACCTATAAGGTTTCGTGAGTGTGCGAAGAGCACGTAGTTAAATATATCCACACGTGTACGTATTATAGATTTTTTTTTCATTTCATCAATACTTGTTCTAATGAAACCTTAGGGGTATCGGTTGGCCTTTAGCCAGTCATATATAACGTACACTAATGAGGACAATTCATGCATATGTGCCGGGATTTTAGTGGATAAAGCTTGGCTATATAGTAAGCAGAGGTAGGTAGGTCCACTGCTACACCGACCGTCGTATCACCAAGGACAAGTCAAGCCTCGAGCCTCTGCTCTCATCGCCAGCTATAGTCCAATTAACTTAAAATTGTTAACGGAAGTGAAAGCTTATTGGGCCTCTCAGTGTATGACATTTACAAAGTTCCGGTTAAAAAAAAAAAAAAAAAATGCTCATCTGTACGGTTAAAAAAAAATCTCTCATAATTAATTAATAATTTTCCATTCATAATACTTCCAGATGGAAGATGGAGTTTTATAATGATTTGACTGTGGTCACTAGCTCGGCTGATATTACACACTTTTTTTCCCCCTATATACCCTCATCTTCAAGTATCTAGCTACCAAATCTATCTTCTCAAATCACCCTCCCATAACCTAGACAAAAAGTCACGTAATATCCTACCAACGTCACGTCAACTTTTTTTCTTTCCAATTTTCCTTTCCTTCGAGATTTACACTTTTCTTTATTCATTTTCTATCTTTATTTTTTTTTTTTTCCATCGAACTAAAGGCTTTATAGAAAAGCGGTGTTAGCTATAGAGAAGGGAATACACGTCTGCTGTCAAGTTGTATGAAGACAGGGAGGAACAGCGCCGGTGTCGAGCGAGAAAGAGAAGAAGGAAGGCCCCCATGGTTTATTCTCCAGAGAGGTTCAAGTAAGAAAGGCAAGGCTGAGAAAAATTTAACACTCCTCCTGTCCTGGGGGTTGCTGCTGTGCGTGAGCCAGCAAAACTAGCCTGCATGTTCACACAACATCTCGCTCAGAGTCCAACATATGAACAAAAATTGTAGCAAGATGCCATCATCAAGGTAGCATAAATAATATATAATAATTTGAAGTGTATAAAAGTTAAGCCATAAAAAAAATCTTTATATTTTCCCTTGAAGGTGATTTTTAATGAAAATTGAATGTCTCACAAGTTTATTTATACATACTTTTTAGTTGTAATAAGTTTTCACACGTATAAATATAATAATATTTAGTTTCTCTCAGATCGTTCACATTGTTATGGAGGGTAAAAAATGTCGAGCAAAACTGAAGCTTGCGAGACGAGCCAGAGGCATTTTAGTCCGCCAACAGGGCTGATATTGATTGATTGCCGGGGGAGGGAGAGAACATGGAGAGAAATAAGAGGCCGAAGGCCGACCATCGGTCCATCTTGGCTGCCGTCCGTTTGGGCCACGAGACGGCAGCCTGGTGTGAATTCATCTATCACTCACCCCCAATCTCCCTCCCGGCTCTACAACCAACGCAAGCCTCTCTCTTCTCTCTCTTTTTCTATCGCAAGACCCAGCAGCTAGGCTCAAGCTCTCATGCTAAGCAATTCTAAAAGTAGAAGCAAACCCCTTCACGATGTATATATAAAAAAATATATTTATACTCAAACTACACAAAAAGCTAGCAAGGCAAGTTTACAGCCTACGTACATTATTTATATCAAGAATAGAATCCAATTCCATTATCATTAAAAAACATTTCAAAACATTTTTTTTTTCTTGTATACACTAAACTTTTGATAAATTAATGTTATTTTTAAACATTTTCTCTTCAAATAACTTAAATATATATATATTTATTAAATGAAAAATTTATTACTGAAATATGTTAGGTTGTTGAAACCAATAAATTGATATTTCATGAAATCCGTGTTTGTATAATTATATTCTTTTTTTGGCATTGAGCCACTAAAAACATCAGACTTCAAGAGGAAGATTAAAAGAAATGTTGCTGATGCACCTCAGAAAGAACGTTATATATATTCGGCCATTCAGGTATAGGCAATTTTTATATCTTCCTGTTACATATTATACCCAGGTAGAGCCTCGTAATACCTCCCTCTCTCAAGCTCGAGTGTAGAGCTTTTTATGACATACTTTACAGTTAATAACAGACAATGGGAATGAGTGAGTAATTATTGATTAGTAAAAGTGACAACAACTAACTCGATACTATATAATACCTTACGTATATAGTAAAAATATATATATAAAAGAAACAAAACAGTGGGGGGTGAGATAAAGCAAGGTTTCTGAATCACCTTTTTTACAATAGTATGAGTCACAACCTTTAGAAAAAAAAATATTAATTATATGCAAGAAATATTTACATGTGCACACACAAGTAGCACGCATATTTAATGGTTAAAATTTGTTATAACTAAAAATGTAGTATAATTTTTAACTATTTGATTTTTTATATATAAGAAGTAATTTAAATACATAACATTACTACGTTATAGTATTTCTATTGTGTTTTATTGGAGGTCGAGTTATAAGATCTTATATACATTTATCAATGCTCTAACATATATCTAACCTTTTAGACCTTTTTGTATAAGCGGTTTAATCTTTTTTTTAGCTATGTAGGATTGGCAGGTGTAGTATATGGTTAGGCATACAGGTCGGTCTACAGTATATTATAACATAAGATATAACGAGGAACGTGAGCTAAGGTTTTATCATGCAATGTAAGGTGTATGGTCCACAAAGCAGCAGGCTGACTGGCAAACTATTATAGAGAAAAACCAGGCAACTTTTTTTTTTTTACTCCTTTCCGTCTATCTTCTTTGTTATGAAGGACCAGAGGGCTCTTCTAGCTCTATCACAATCTAATGTTCAAAGCGGAATATTATTTTTTATATAATATTCTCTCTCTCTTTTGGTCTAGCTCGTAGTCATTCCTAGCCCCATATATGCGAAGTGGGTTCGGCCCATAGTCACTATGACTGGTTAACACGCTAACCACTCTCCTTCTCAAATCGTTACTATGGTATACCATGGTAGCAGTAGACTGACTGTTTGGTGGTACCATTGGTGGTGCTCATCTATAATAATACCTAAGCCTCTTTTTCTAAGTCGTCTAGAGAAAACCCGCTGTGTAACATGTTACAAAATCATGCGGATTAATAGAGCTTAGACTTTGATAAAAAAAAAAATAATAACAAGAGAAAAAAAAAAGATAGAAAGAAAACATGAAAAGGGTACATGGCATATAATATACTTAAAACTTTTTATGTTGCACTACAAATATATAAGATTTTAAGGTGTTACATATATATTATAGAAAGAAAGTTAAAAGTTATTGTTGAATGAGAATAGAATATATAAAACAGTATTTAATTATAATAAGATGCTATAATTACTTTATATTTACTGAAATCGAGTTGAAAACTGAGTATCAGTGCTGGATTTTTAAAATGAGAGAAATACGAGTTAAAAACTGATAATTGGTCTACGGATCTTTAAAATGACCAAAATCGATATAAAAACTATTTGGAGGCACACGTATAAGTTTCCAAGTAATATCAGGGTGTGTTCTCGAAACGTATTATCTCTCTCACACTACTATAAAACTTGACTTGTATGGCGATTATCTTTATTTTTTTAACACTGTTGCCACATCTATTTAGTTTATACTTAGATAAAAAAAAAGACAATTAAACATAAAATATATAAAAGAATATTTGTTTAAAAAACGTAAACTAAAAAGTAAAATAGTATTTTATTACTTTAACAATGTTGCCATATTTTGATTATAATTTTTTTTTATTGACTATGTGGTTTGAAATTTGATATGAAGGCTAATATATATGGCAACGTTGGGTAAAGGGAATTCCTCTATTACAGCTGTTGCTCGATTCTATAGTATATCCCAAGCCATGCAACAGCAGCAGTAGAAGTAGTAGCGTATAATATTATATGGCGAACAGCATGCAGGGTTTGGGCAGCAGTACATAAAAGTTGTATATGGTACCACGAGCACACAGTACTGAGTGAGTAATGGAAATTGTCGCAGCAGCAAGACCCCTTCTAACAGAACTTGTATTTCATTGCTTTTGATAAATTATGGTTATGTAAAAGAGGGTCAAAAGCGAAAAGGAAAAATAATGATTCTTTTAATACAAGTTAGGCTCCAATGCCAAAATATATAAAAAAAAAATACTATTTTATTCGCCTGCTGTTCGATAGCTGAATACTAAAACGATTTATTCAGTCACCTCACAAGTATTTGAGAAAGAAAAAGGCACCTACCCAACGAATAAATCTATAGAATAAAATACTTTATATTGCTTAATCTCTTTTTCTTGAAAAATTGCCTGGCTGACTTCAACAACACTTTACTAATTCCATGTCAATATTTATAAGGCATTAAAAAAAAAAAAAAAAGAAACATATATTATAATATATTCTATTTCATTCCACAAAATAAAATCTATCTTGCAATAAGTGTTTACTTTCCTTTACAACAAAAAATGAATACGTATTTTTAATTTTAAGACACGGTTCTCTACTTTAGATAAATTATATATAATGATAATGCAAGCAGGCTTATTTTGATATTTCTAGTATACATCGCTTCGTCATTATATACTGACGTTTGTAAGTTGATTCGCGCTGCCACCAATCATCTTATGATCAACAATAACAGCAGGCTAGCTCAAAACCTGTTATATATGTGGGCCTACTTGTTTAAAATTGAATTAATTTGCATAAATCATGAGGAGATACAAGTTGCCGCTGCCACTCAACCTACACTTTTAATATTCTACAGAGAAGTGATCTTGATTTTCAATGGATCATAGATGAAAAAAAAAATATATCTTCTTTTGATGTATAACTTCATGGGGCTTTCTATAGAAATTTATTTAAAGTCGAGTTAAGACGTATGTGTATGTAATTAAAATGATCAAAAATTAAAATCATAAAATTTAATAATTATATATAATTTCAGCTTCCATTCACTGTGTTGGGTTAATTCATGCAACCCGCATAGCAGGAATGTACGTAAATTTGCATAATTACAAAGCTTGCAGGCGTAGAAATATCAATGGAGTATGACGGATCATATATTTTGTAATTATTCTGTTGTAATATTATCCTTTCGCATCTGCAGCTACCACTAAATTCCCCCATCATTCGTAGCACCATGGCGCTAGCTACCAGGGCGCAAGTCACAAGTCCATAATTAGTGAAAAACTCGTTATATATTTTTCAAGAATGCAACCAACAAATATTGATTAAACTAAACGTTTTTGTTAGAAATCTATAAAATAATTAAACGTAGGATCGAAATTACCTAAATTTACTTCAGAAAATCTAAGTCCAAAAAATCACTCCCAGAGACTAAGTCCCAAAAACTGAAAAAACAGAGAAACATCAAACAGTTGCGAATTACTAGTTACCAATTGTAAAATTTGCTTCCTTAATTTAATTATACACGTAATTATCCAATCTAAGATTAAATTAACTTTAATTTAAAGTAATTACGTACGTTGCCCAAGAGGAAAAAAAAAAACAATTCTAAGTCCACAAAAGCACTTCAATAGAGAAGAGAATAATTTAGAGAAAAATCAATAACTAAATAATTAGTCCTAAGTAAACTAATGTTAAAATAATTGTAAAATTTACATAACAACCTTCTCAACTGAATGTAGGTATAATAGAGAGGGAGTTGAACCAATATTGACGATGCATAATACGTTTTGGTTGAAGGGTAACCTATGGTCTTTTTGTTACCGCCCGTTTCTCTAAATCTCTGAGCTTCATCTTAGCTTAGCCCTGCTGTATACTGTCATCAGCCGCTATTTGTCTTGTTATGCGGTGCCCACGAATCTCGCACGCAGCACTGCCGGGCTCGCCGCTCCGGTTATTTTCAGCACTATTATACAGATGCCCTCCACACTAAAAAGTTCATAGTAATTTCAAAGGGAAATGTTTTTAACCCTTTTACAACTTTTGCCTCGACCTTTTTAGAAAGAGAACGCGTTATATGTACTTTTTTTTTTAAAACTTGCATTTCAATCATAAACACCATCATGCTATCTCTTTTATGAAGTGAAATTTTCGGTAAAATTATTATTGTAACTTTGGAAAAAGAGAATGTTTTCTAAAAATTATTTAAAAAAATAAATTTTTATATATTTTAATGATATATTTTAAAAAATTCATATTTCAACAATTTTTGTAAAACTCCGTTTGTTTGTCACTTTCTTGTGTAAAATTATTGACAAGGTGGTTAAAAAGCACCAACACTATTATAAAAACTTCAAAGTGTCAAAATTTGAAATTTAAATCATTTTAAAACAAAATTTAAAGTTTATTTAAGAGATGCTTACGTTTAAGTATATCCCCTTTAATCCGTATAGTTCTCGACAAAAACCCTGTCAAAAGTTTTAAAATAAAAAATTTAAACTTACTGTTCTCAGGATCCTCTGCTTCTCCGTCTGATTCAGTTCCAGAGTCGTGTTCCTCGTCGTTCTATGTCGTTCCCAGAACAGACAAAAACCACAGATGAGAAAGGGCTAAGTTACACAGGAGCCATTTTGTGCCGGTATATTATATCTAAATACTATCGTAGTAGTACTAAAAGTAACACTTAAATTTTTAATGCAAAACAAAATTTAAACATTACTCTATATGATCCCAAAGTTTTAAATTGATATGTTATGTATTAGTAATGGAAAATTAAGAAACTAAAAAGGAGCTCGTCGTCGCCTATCTTATATGTGGCAGCCATGTTACAAGCAAAAGCTCGCTCGCTAGCTGAAAAGCCCCGGCTAAGTATGACCTTCAGAGGTGAAACTAAACACACACACACTCACACACTAAAAACACCACACACACAATTATATTATTTATCAAATAAAGTTGTTCCATTTCAGTTGGAAATCATACAACTTTTAATAAAATATTAGTTATTTTGTTAGTGAAAATTTACCTTGTAAAGGTAGGGTTGTTGATCATTCAAAGTTTGTGTCCGAAGTTTATGTGTTAAAAATTTTAACATCATTCACCGACCGGTGAATTTATATTAAAAAAAATTCCTGACAAATTAACACTTAAAAAAAAGGTTGGCAGTTTTATAATGAGAGTTCAAATAAAATGGCTTATATTGATAAAATCTGCGGTGTTTAATAGAGAGATAAAAAAGACTAAACCACTTGATCACAATATAAACTTAATAAAACTATCTCCAGCAGTATTTTATAAAAAAAATTAATATTAAAAATTTGATTCTTATTTTGTTAATGTAAAATTAAGAAATAGTAAAGGCTAACTCATGATTTGATAGCAGAAAAGTTTATTAGAAATTGTCGTAAAGTCACAATTCCAAATTCTTGATATTGTCATCACGCAAAATTCGCGAAGAGAAGACTTGTCACTTGCATGTACGGCGAACTACTGGTCCTGTCTAAGGATGGGTGACCCGTGTATATGCACCAAGTCGCTTCTACCGGCGAACTGAGCTGCAGGAGCAGCACTTCCCTCTTCACATAGCTTGCAACTACTACACTGATCGCTGCGCTCTCTCCGAGTACGCTACTCAGCTGAAATCGAGTGCCAGTGGAACAGTCCATTTCTCTGCGCAGGTGTGTTGCGCAAACGTAGTAAAAACTATTTTTACTTATTTTAATACCAAATATTCACATTTTTTACTATAGAATGACAATCATTGAAGATAAGATATTTATCAATATAATTTAAAACAAATGTAATATGTTTAAAAATTATTTATTGAAAAATTCAAATGTATAGTAAGTAAAGATACGCCGGTATAGTAAGAAGACCTACCCTATTGCTCATTGATCCTAGTGGATTCGTCCATTGGAGGGGAAGGGAAGGCAGCCCGGGGCTTGCGGCTCTATGATTGGCTATCGTGCAAGTTTCTCTGATGCCGGCGCCGCAGTACACAGCCAAAAAGACTACTTCCCCTCAATTCCTTTTATCCTTTCCCCTCCTTCTCTTCTTCAGGAACAGCACAACGGGGAAGGGGGTGTCTTGTGAATGAAAACTAGTAGTCGGCAGAGTTGAGGGGGGAAGAGAGAAGAGAGAGAGTACTACACAACACCCCCCTAGTAAGATCCCTACCCTCTCGTACTCTACTTTTCTTTCTTTTTTTTTACGCAAGGTGCATTATTTTTTTCTTTTTGCAAAGTGCATGTGACCTTGAAATTTTTATCATAGGTTCTCTACTTTTTCTTTCTCCCATTAGTATGAATGGAACTATACCTTTTTACAAAAAAACTATATATTTCTTATTGTAAGTACAGAATTCAGAAAAATAGACGGGGTGGTATTTAAAAATGTCTCACCCTACTGCAAAAAGCTCTTATCTTTTTTTTTATATATATTTTACACCGTCTCTCTCGCGCTCTATCGTCAAAGAAAATCCGCACAGACGTGTGAAAAGCGGCGGTGGGAGGAGGGTGGTAAGCCAGCCATGTCTACTCGTCGCTCGTAGTGCGCTGCCGAGAGGAAAAAATGCCGTCGCTCTCATTAATTTGCATTCTTTTTTGTCGTCAACTTCATCGCCTTCTGCCTTGGAGTAATTACTTCTCTTTGAAAACAGCTCCAAAGATTTTTATTTTCTTCCTTTCTCTCTCAATAATTTTCATTAAAATTACATAACATAAAACAAATTAATGAAAGTTTGCTATATGATTTTAATAAGAAAAAAAAAAAAAAATCTTCAGTATATGGTATGAATTTGAGATCAAGTTTATATGGATATTTGATAAAAGGTTCATTAAAAAAAAAGCCGGACCTCGAACCTAATTTTGAAAATGCTATTCAGTTATAAAATTAATTCAAAATAATATATAAAATTTAATATTGGTAATAATGTTAAATCTCCATGTTTTTTAAAATGAATATTTCAAGTCGTAACTATAGTTGAGTGTTTTATCTGAAAGAACCGGTTTATTTTTACTTGACAGATAAAAATGTTGAAAGCAATGTAGTTCTGTTCTTACATCAGTAAATTTGTCGTCGCTCTATCTTATCTTATAGATTTTATCATTGAAGAAAAATATTTTTTAAAAAAATAAGTACATATTATTAATTTTTGTTATGTTGTAACATGGCTTTTTGATATAGAATAAGAAATTCCAAATGGTAATATAAATTTAAATTTGAAGAGCTACGACGTTGCAGAATCGAATTGAGGTTACTTGTTAATTTCCGCTGCTTGAGTATATTTTAGGCTCCGTTAACCCCTCCCATCAAATGGGAATTTACCAGCTCTCAAATGGTGTCTTAGCAAATATACGCATGTTACATATAAATATAGTATGTATACGTATTCAGTTTTGGCAAGCATACGCAGTAAACAAAATTTCTTTCTACGTTACATGTGCGCGGGTTCCTATCATCATTCTTGGCGCTAGGGTTGAAAAATGTTGAACACATTTTTTTTTTATATAAATATATCACCATTATTCAAGCTATATTTAAATCAGGGTCTTCTACTTAACTCTACAAATTTTTTAACGCCTTTTTTTTTCATATATATAAATAAAATTTACTACATTACACGCACTATAGTGTTAAGGAATGCTGAACCAAAAGAATTATTAAAGAAAAATATTTTAAGTTAAAAAAAATTAATTACTTCCCCTCAAATTATTATCAACTCTTAAAAAAAAAGGATGTTTTAAATTTAGATACACAGAAGATTGTTTGGACTAAAAATTCTTTTGCCGCGCGCTCTTTTTTTTTAATGTATGAAAACATAAAACATGAAAAACATTATTTATAACATATTTAATAAGCCAAATAAAATACATTATCATTAATTAGCTTAATTATTGAAAACATCTCAATTTATAAAATACATATATTTTGCAACGTTGCATCTAATATTAATTACTAATTATTAATTAGGTCATATAATAATGAAGCTTATTAAAACTATCTAAATCCCTTATTATAATGTATAAATACACTCTCAAATATTACTATATAGTAATAATAACAGGGATGAACATTTCAAACTGTATTTAAGTTTATATAAACTTGTTTTCCTCTTATAGTTTTAGGCCTAAGGGGCAAACCAGCAAAGTAGGGTTTATTTTAGAGACAATATTAGAGCAAAATCTACTCGTATAACCTTAAGTAGTAAGCCAGTGTATAAGTTAGATGTAAAGGCTTCAAGGCAAGTGTTTGCAAATAACGCCTACGGGAGCCAGGGGGGGGGGAGGTAAGCACCACCAGGTTTATGTACAGCCTCGTAGGTCGCTTCAGGTGCGTCGCCTCTCTCAACTGAGAGGACAAAGTTTGAGGCGACGACGATGCCTCGCTCCATCTAAATGTAAATTCCCTTTCCTTACTTTGGCGTAGCTAGCACGTCTGTTATACTTCTTGTGTTCATATGCCTTGAGTATATATTTATACATCTCTATATGTATAATGTATATAAAAAGCTTCAAAAAAAAAAACTTTGCTGTATTACAAATGTATCTTATCTTAAAAATAAAGTGTATCGAAAATAAGCTTTAATTTTAAATAAATGACTATTTTTTTTTATTAATTCATGATATTATTTTATAAATAATATTGTAATATTGTTTCTGTTTAATATTCAAAATTGTTATAAATTTGTTAGAGGGGTAATATTTGAAATTTCTTCAAATTTTTACGTTATATTCGATTGAATTATTTTTTCTAGTAAAATATCATATAACAAAGCATGTGAAACAGAATGATCAGATGAATTTAATCACGAGCATCATAATAACATTTTATTATGCTCTCTTCATTACATTTTAAAATGGCTACTTGCGCCTGCCAGATTGAAATGTAGGCTAATTTCTGTACATCAATCCTTTGTCTGAAGTAAGGCGTGTAGCCTAATACTCGGGGTAACAAAAAATAATGGCGGCTGTTGATTTAAATTTGATGAAAAGTAGAGTTTATTATCAATATTATCTCTATATATATAATATATATATATATATATATATATATATATATATATATATATATATATAATTATATATATATATATATATATATATATATATATATATATATATATATATATAATTATATATATATATATATATATATATATATATATATATATATATATATATATATATATATATATATATATAATAACCTCTAATTTTCATCAAATTTAATTTAAATCAATAGCCGCCATTATTTTTTGTTACCCCGATATATATATATGCATGCACGAACTTAAATTCTAATTGATTTACAGGAACTGTAGCTGACAGAGACAAAGAAATTCTGCAGGTTTACAATTTCGGAAGAAGTATAATAATTAATAATAAATATAAAGAGCATCCATGTAGTCATCCCAAAACAGTTTTTAGCTCACCAAACTTCGACTGCGACCCGTGAACGTGTAACAATTAACACAATCAGAGTAGCGGTATACGTACAGTTCGTGATGATGATGTGTACCATGCATAGTAAAATTGTTTTATTGTAAAGTAATGACAAAAACGTTCGGCAAATACACCAAGAGCGACAAGAGCATGCATCAGAGATTGCAATCAGCACGCGCGTTTTAATTGTATAGTTATTACATCAAGGACTTCATGCATTTTTTATATTTTCTTTTGTTGGAATTTTTTTAGAATATATATAGAGATATTGTCGTATTTTGTTGTTTCCTGTCATATAATTATCAAATTATGTGTAGAATATTCCATTATTTTTATTAACTTATATATTTAATTAATATTGTAGGCTTGGAATATATCAGTCAGGCACGGCCACTAATTAATAGATGCACTCGATGCTCGATGTTATTATGCACAGGAAATTTTGAAGCTATATATATATATAAATATACGTCATGTATAAATATATTATACAAATAATGTTAGTACCGTTAATTACAGCTGTATAATTCTGTTATATTAATTAGCAAATTAACCAAAATTTAATATTTCTACCTCAAAATATATACAAGTTTCATTTTTATAATAACATGCAGGCACGTGGAAAATTTCACATTTCAATTAAGAAGTATCTTTTACCTTTTATCATTATAGATCACTTTCTTCGTGCTTCAAGAACGAGAGTGCAAATTTATCGTGAAAAAAGTAAAAGCTACCAAAATTTAACAGCAAACGCCATCTATTGGCACAAAAAAGAACTCTTTGGAACTCTGTTACGAGATAATTAGTTAATTTTTCTCTAAAGTAAGGCATAACAAACACATATCATGCAATTTTAACATGCATTATATTTTCAATTATCCATAGAATCCTTAACTTACAGATTTTGTACACTATTGAAGTTATTTAGCAGGATTTTTCTTCCTTCTGTCTTCCTTCATTGAAGTGCTGACGACATCAGCTGATGTTTGTCTTGTAGGTGCTGCCCTCTTTGTACCGTGCTGTGCTGTGCCGTTAAGAAAATGTTGGGTTTGCAATATTTACTTGTAAAATCTAAATTTACCATAGATATTGGTTTCAAACGCAGAGGATACTTGCCAAATATTGACATTTAGTTTATAATGCGTCTAAATTTTTTAAATATAGCTGTATTGTGTTGGTAAGAGATTCATTAAAATCGCAGCTCGCACAGGCATTTACTAATTTTTCTTCTTACAGATTCTTTAAAAGAACAACAACATTCCATTAAACTGTGTGCCTTGTTTGTGTTATGGCACATGTAAAACAATCATCCAGTAGCAGCAATAGCAACAGTGGATCCAAACAAGTTTGGGGAAACTGTAGCTTTTGTAGTGATCTAACTTTTAAAGATCCTAATGATTTTACAAGGTTGGTCCACATTTGTTGATAACCATGACCCATGATGATTTGATAGATGTAGGAATATTTTAATCGAAATGATTCTTTTCATAGGCATCTGCGTATCAGACACTGTACGCGAGAAGGAGGATCATTTGTGTGCCGCTACGGCAATCACGGTGTTTGTGCCTCCCTGCCCGTTGAGGGAGTAAGTGACGAGGATTATGAGGACCATGTTCTAAGACACCACGTGTACCCTGCAACAAACAGTATGCATACACATAAAAGTAAGCTTTTTATGCATTAACTTTGCTACGCGTGCCTTCACAATCTTGAGCAGCTTTTTATTATGCATACAGACTAGTATTTATATACACTGTATACAGTATCTTGATTGCGACTACTTTTGGCCTTGTATGCATACAGGCCCAGGCTGTACAGCAGATAGAGAGTGGCTTGCAGTATTCAAAGGAATTTTTTTTTATGTTATTTTCCCAATAGGTGACCTGTCCTTACACTGATCCTCGCCATCTGTGCGAGTGGCGCTGCAACTTCGTGTACGGTCAAAGCATGTAGAAACGAAATAATACATTGCGAAGATGGGGGAAAAATTTTGTGAACCGCGAGTTAGGTACGAAAGAAAATAAAAAGTTAACATTTTTCACTGCCAAAACGTGGTATAACTATTCTAGTTTGCTTCAGTGCAATTGTTTTCACCCTAGCACTGCTCAATTCCAAATACTAGCGAGATAAAGACAACTACCGCGGCTCGCCATGCTGCCAAGCGATTCTGCGATTGGTTGACCACAGAGCAGCCATTGATGGGTTAGAACGACATGACGTCATGCTGTCAAGTGATTGGTCGACTTTGAACTGCAAGTTGCAAAAAGTTGCAGCGCCACTCACAGATGGCGAGGATCAGTGTAAGGACAGGTCACCTATTGTATGAACACTTTTAATGCATGATTTTTGTTTCAATAAATATTAACTAGTATCTTACCAGGGCTTGATTTCAGATGACTACAGTAAACTTACACCTTGCAAGAATTTTAGTTACTGTATGCATATTGCATACGGTACAGTACATGTCCTTTAAAAATTCATTTTGAAATTGCAGTACGGGCAGTATTTTTTTTTTATTACTATTTTTTCCTGCAGTTCTATCTGTTAGTAACTCTACAAGTACGTAAGGTTCCTTTATACAGGTTAAGACACGCCGCATTTCGTGCGTCAATTTCGTTAAATTTTCAGGCCCCATTGTACCGTGAAATTTCAAAAATAGCATTGCATGATGGGCGCGCATTCAAAGTTTCGCGGCACGATGTGGCCAAAAATACTTGAACGTGATTGGCTAAGCCCTTTAACATTGGTCCAATCGGTGGCTTAACCTGTATAAAGGAACGTTGCAAGTACGGTAGAGGAAACACGAATTTTAGAATGGAACGAAATACACCAGACTAAGAAATTTACCTGAGTTCTGTCCATAAATAATGAGTACGTCGTTTTCAGTGATGGAGCGGAGCAGTTCCAAGGACTCTAAGAGCTCATTGGTGCAGAGCAGCGCTTCCTCGCAGCCCAACGTGGTCAGCGAGAAAGAGACGTGGACCATTTTCTCATCGTCTCAGAACCTACCAGCCGTGCTCAACGATCCTGGCAGAGGGAAACAGGTAACTCATGACTGCTGGCGAAATGTTGTTGCTTACTCTGCAGTCCTAGGAGAAAATGAGTAGTAAAGTATTTTAATGCTTTTACATAAATTCAGGGCAGGAAAATGTTTGGTTCATCTCAGATATCTCAAGTTAAAGAGTGTGATTTTCCTCCATATTTTCTTTACTTTATGTGGACTAGGGCTTCTATAGAATCATAGAATTAGAGTCAATATTTTAAATAGAGACAAACCGTTAAGTGTTGCTGTCCCTTCCGCCGAATATGTGTCGTTTGTAAAAGATAAAGTCACTAAAGGATAGCATATTAAACTTTATTAGTCGTTATTTTACTCCAAATACAATTAGTAGTTGAAAAATAAGCATAACAGCAGACTTAATGTGCATTGTAATTATAAGTCGCTTTTTAGGAGACCTGTGTTTTGTGAAAAATTACGGTAAGTTGTATGAAAATTACTTCATTTTGGTACTCCATCACAGAACAGCTGAGAATTACGTGTTTGCTCAGAGCCAATCATTGCTTAACTGAACTGAGTTGAATTTTAAGGGCCGTCGGTTAACAATAAAACCATTTGGCCCGGTCCAAGTAAGTTAATAACTATTATTATATATATGGTCTAAGTAGGTTCAACTAGTGCCTTTTTATAAGGTAGGGTGATAGGATGGATGAACAATGGTACGTGTAAATACACAGGTCTAGTAGGTTGATTATGGGGCGTGGTGTGAAGGAATGTAAGGTGATGATGCAGGTGCCAACATGAAAGGTGATGGAATGCAGGGAATTTTGACACAGGCTCAAGCGTCTGTTCCCAAGGACACAAGAGCATGGGCTAGTTAATTGGGCAAGTTTGACTATGTGGGATGTGGTGAGGATGCTGTTGATGATGGAATTGAGTATCTGGGAAAGGGTAGAAAATAGAGAAGGTTAAAATAAAGAAGGGAAAAGGAAATTACTAGGATGGGTGAGACACTCAACACGGAGTCACACGATATTTTGTACGAGGTTCACTCCTTGAACGCTCAGTTGCAACTCGCCAATCATTGCTGTACTTAAGTGATATCATACAGGTATGCAGCTTGATAAAATCGGTACAAGCCTTCCCATAAGGAAGAGAGCCGGTCGGTGAGGCTTGTATAGAATTTATGTATTCAATACTGTACCTCTTACTGCTAGTCATGTTTTTTTATTATTATTTTTTTTATCAACTTTATGGCACTAGCCATTCTAGTTTGTTTTCTTGACCTGCTCAATATTTATAGTTAATACACAGCAACACTATAGTTTAAACAATGTTTAAACAATTTCAGGTTCCAAAAAGAACATGCAGTACTCCCATTGGTTGAAGTTTTGAATTTACTGTTAGGTGTAGATGTTGTATTTTCGATGGATCTCAATATTATTGGTTTCTTCTAACATATTTATATGTTGCCTTTTGTGTATTTACAGAAAGACTTCTTTACCAAATTATGGGGAGATGATTTTGTAGAAAATGAATATATTAGTAAACCTGAGCATTTACCAGAAGTTACAGCAAGCCACTTTGAAGTTTACCTGAAGAAAATCAGTAGGGTATGTATTCATTTTCGTTAACATTTTATAATCTAAAGAATCTTAGATTACACTTAATGCTAATTTATTTTTCCATTGCTTTATTTCTCATAAACTTAAATGTAAATTTAAAGTAAATGTTTAAAGTAAATGTTTAAAGGAAAAGCAGACGTAATTTAAAATTTGTTGGACTCTCTCGAGTGTATTTCCAAGTGAAATTCTTATGTTGCTCGTGACATTCCTAACCTTCCCTTCTGTCGCAGCGATACCGGCGACACGTCAAGATCAGCACGAGCGCGCCCCCTCCGTCCCCACACAATGATATTCTGCAGCAGTTTCCCAACCTAAGGCTGGCCAGGGCGTCGCCAGGTAAGCTCTCCAGCAATCACACATTTTCACCTTCTTTCCTACTGTCATTGTATCGTTTTTATTATCTTACTCACTAAATTGTAAAACTGAGCTTAGATAAATAAGGAACTAAAAATAATATACAGTATATATATAATATTTTTTTTAATGACTCAAATTATTTCTATAGTAAACTACATATGCACTTTCCAAATTTTACAAACCTCAAATATAACAATTCAGTTTTTTTTGTAATTTTGCTTTCATTTAAAATGTTTCTTTTAGAAAAGAAATTTTGGTCTACATGTACTTATTTAAAATTTTCACTGGAATTATTTTTACAATGCATAGCTAGCTGTGTTTATTGTCTGTCAGTGTGCTTCCTTTAGTAGCTACGTGATCTAGTATGCATGGAGTCAAATAATACTTCACTCCTTATATAACACTAAGCTTTGGCTTTTGGGATTTAATAGATTTTAGTAAAATTAATTGTTAAACTCATTTGAAACAAAAACATTTTTTTTCTTTTTGAAGATTGTGCCTGTTCCATATGCATCAGAGATCCTGCTCTCAAATTTTTTTTAGGTGATTTTTATTTTTTATTTTATCCATCTCCAAAGATAAACTCCACATAGTATTTCTTTTTTGTTTGCTTGACAGATAAGTGTCAGTTCGACGTGAGCGCCATTCCAAAGATATTCCTGCAGACGAGTTTTGACCTGCGTAACGTTGAGACGTACAACGCGGTGTACTTCGCTCCTCCGAGGGATGCAGACTCTGAGCAAACTCCCCCCACCTCCCCGGGCAGCAGCAAGACCCAGTCGTCGGGAAAACTGCTGCAGGAAAAGGTACACCTCTCAGTAGACTCATGGAGTCCATTACTATTCATATTATTCTATTTAACTACTACAGTAATGGTATCGTTTAATAATATTTAATCTTTGTAATAAATAATTGAGAAATGTAGGTGACAACTTAAATATTTCTTTCACCATCTTCTATCATTACTGTTTTTCAGGGACCGCGTTTTTTTCGTGCATCCGGATGCAAATTTATTTTCCATGCATCTGGGATGCGCATCCGGATGCATTAATTTTTTCCCGTGCATCTGGGATGCACGGATGCGGATGCAAGCCCATTTTTGCGCATCCGTGTGCATCTTGCATCTGCATCCGCATCCGATCTTTGGTTTTTATAATACACTTTGTTTCTTGCAATTTTAAACGACATGTGGCAAATAAATGTTAAAAAAATGCCTCGTGTTAAAGATTTATTTAGAGGCCATTATCAAAAAACCTGATAAAAAAAAGAGAAAAAAAAATGTTAACTGGATGCAAATTTATTTTTCGTGCATCCGTGGATGCGCATCCGGATGCAAATTTATTTTTCATGCGCATCCGGATGCATTAATTTTTTCCCGTGCATCTGGGATGCGCATCCGGATGCATTCATTTTTCCCTGTGCATCTGGGATGCACGGATGCGGATGCAAGCTCATTTTTGCGCATCCGTGTGCATCTTGCATCTGCATCCGCATCCGATCCCTGCTGTGTTTTTTTTTTTTTTTTCAAACATATTAAAATAATTGCTGCAACACCACTTTCAATTCAGTCAAAAGAAAGAGTTATCAAAAAGTCCAATTTAAAGCTAAAACAGTTCTTATACCTAATCTATGTAAAATAGAGAAGGGGGGAAAAAAAACATAGAAAGAAAGACCAAAAAATATAAATGATGTAATGAAAATAAAAATAATATAATAACAAACTCACAATTTTAAACAAGCTGTATCAATGTACCGGTATATTATATTTTGATAAATTGCCAAAGATTCTATAGATTGTGTGATTTTTTACTTACTCTCACACTAACAATTTTTTACTTACTCTCACACTAACAATCAGCACTATTTCTCTTTCCCACAGCTGACACACTACTTGGACCTGGTGGAGGTGCAGATTGCTTGTCAGGTTGCAGAGAAGTCAGGGGCCTTCTTCCAAGCAATGACCTCTCACGATGCACTCATGGACCAGCTGTCAAGGACCATATCTCTCGTCAGGCTGCTCAGGTATTACTGCCCTAGTTGACTATTGCAGTATATTATCTTAAATTGAAATGGTTATCATACTTTTGAATAAATGTATAACTGAGGTTATTGATAATAGTAATTGGTTAAAGTTGAACCAAAATACTTTACATGTAGTTTAAAGGAGTCAGCTGTTAAACATTATTTATGGTGTTCAACATTTTCATGTTAATCTGTTTTTACTGTCTTTAGCTTGGTAAATGCATTTAAATTTATTTCTCATTAATATTTGTTTTAACAGAGAAAAAGTAAAGAAGATTGATCACGTTCTGGTCAAGGACTCACTGACTATCCTTCGGCTGGAGCGAATGCGTTGTAACCACATCACTGTGTTTGAGAAGGTACGTGGGGCCTTTTTTAGTGGAAGTTGTTATTTATATGGAAAATCTGTGTTGTTTTGTATTTGCAATGGACAATTAGCATCAAAAATTTTAATCCAAAAATGAATACAGGGTACAAAAATTATGCTACTCGGAATTTTTTCAGATTTTTCTGAGATTAGGAACTATAAAAAATATTGAAAGTACTGGCCACGCCCTTTCAAGGCGTCACTCCTTATTAAAAGGATAGGGACTCGTAGCCTAGATGCTTCCAGGGGGCATGGATAGTTCTTGGTCTCAGAAAAATCTGAAAAAAAAAAAAAAAAAAAAAAAATCAGTGTAACATAATTTTGTACCATCTATTCATTTTTGAAATAAAAAATTTTGATGCTCTCTATCCATTATGAATAGAAAACTTAAGTCATGAAGAATATGTTTTTTTTTTAAATTGTACTGTCTCTAATACCCTCAATATTAGAATGAAACTTTTACCATCAATGATTTAAAATTTCTAGTACTACATTATTTTTATGAAATGTTAAATTCATGAAGACTCTGATGTTGCAATGATTTTTCATCTCAATTATGAGGCATAAAAAATGTTAAATTAATTATTTGTGAAAAAAGAAAAAAGAACTAAGCGATTATTTTTTCTCTTTTTGCTGGGTCTTTTTATTTATATTTTTGCGTAACTTGAGGTTTTCAATTCATATTATAAATAAAATTAAATAATAAATCTTGAACATTATTCATTGTTACAGTATTTGACTGCAAGAAACATTCCATTTTCATTATTATTATTTTTTAAATTATAATATGTACTAATGGTATATTTTAGCAAAGCATATTATTAGTGATCCATATCCATACAATGGTCAATTAGAAGCTGTAGCAATGAGACCCCTGCATCCATTACCCCACTTATGTGTTTGTGCAGCTGAAGCTGATGGCCACGGTGCACCAGACGCAGCCCATGCTGCAGCTGCTGCTCTCCATCCCAGACTACGTGGCCGCGCTCGACCTCATTGCCACCACACAAGAAATCCTCGTGCTCGAGCTCGCCGGCGTGCACAGCTTCAGGTAACCACAGCAAGTGCTGCCAACTGTAGGGAAATATCTCAGAATTTAATATATCTGTGACAGTAATTCAAGTAAATAAAGATTCTCATAGATTTGGTAATCAATTGAACATTATTTACATATATTAATGTACTTAAAGCATTTTCAATGTTTATGATTACGTAAACAATTAATTTTATTAGTAATAGAAAAGTTTATTTTTAAGTTATACTGTAATTATAACATAAAATCAAGAAAGATTTCATATTTGTGTGCTTGAGTTCCTAAGAAAAACAACTGGCATTCATTTTCAACTTACCCTCAGTTTCTTATCTTGTTTACTCAGATACAGTAACAACCTTATAGATGAATGGCTCATAAGTTGTTACTTGTTATGATCATTGGAGATTTATTTACTGTTTTGCTTCAAGATGAGAGGTGGTTTGCCTTGTATTCTATCTATTTCTCTTAGACTCATCACTATTTTCTTCAAACCCATTCGAAAAAGCTTGTACAAATAAAATAATAAAAGTAGACCAAGCATTAAGGTGGTACCTTCATTGCACTTTAAGCTGACTTATTTGTTGGTTCTCCTAGGCACCTCGGCTCACAGCTGACGGAGATGGAGCGCCTGATAGACAAGATGTTGAGTGCAGAGTTCGAGCGGTATGCCACGGCAGACCTCAACCGTCCCCTTTCCGAGAATGTGGAGGTGTTAGAGGGCGTAAGTGACAATTACTCAAACAGAATAATATTACGATTTTCCCTATCTCACTGTAAAGTTCTTTTCTCTGTGCCAGTTCTGATACAAATTGCCCTAGGTACTATTTTTTTTTTTGCAGGTATTTGTGATATTAATTACCAGTATTTGTTATTAAACGGAAAAAAAAAAAAAAAAAAAAAAATCAGTAGCATTGAAGAAACTGTTAGACAACCCATAAACTGATAATAGCTATTTTGCTACATTCAGTTGAAAAAAATGCAAACTTGTATTGTATAACTCCTTTAAACACAGATCACCTGTACATAACTTGTATTTTTATAGGCTTTTTTTCTATCAATTTCTTTAATTAAAAAACGTTCTTGCTACCTTTTTTAATTACAAAATATTTCCAATTCATTGAAAACTTTTTCTTTTCATTTACTTGTAATGATGCACCTTGCTAGAACTGTAACAACGATAAAACACACTTTACTTACCACATATTAAAATGAAACAGCAGATCTGATAGACGAATATGCTTGTAGGAGAAGCTGGTATCCATCGTGTTTGGCATGCTGCGACAGAAGCACTTCAACTTCATTGACAAGTACCGTGAGGAGGCCTTCACCACCATCAAGGCAGTCATGAAGCAGGTGAGAGAAGATTAAAACAATATTTTCATTTTGTTTCATCACTGAATTTAATTTAAGAAAACTTAGTTAAAATTAATAACTTTTTCCAAGTCCTTGCTATGTTTCTTATTTTGTATTCTCAACATGCAGCTGGTCATTGAAGAGCTTGCAGCCAGTGACAGTGGGGAGGGGGACATGAGACTGACGGGCACAGGGGAGCAGCTGCAAGTACTGTCACTACCTCAGTGGTGCCACCTACTGGAACGAGCTGCCACTACCCTGCTAAGGCTCATACATCACGTCAAGGTAAGACTGACCTGGAGTCAATTGTAATATATTTTTTATAGTCTGATAAATAAGTTGAGAACACCGTCATAGACTCTCTACTGTTAAATTCAATAAGGTTTTCATGTTGAATAATTTGCAAAACTTATAAAAAAAAACTGCAGTCGTCATTCACACCATGTGTCATGTCTAGGCGGTCCACGACGTTATGCGAGATGCTGCAGACGTGAGTGCTGGGAAGAGCAAAAGTCCCGCCTCCTCCACCTCTGCTGGCAGTCTAGCGGGAAGCTCCGAGCACATCCCAGGACTGCACATGGCAGGGTGAGTAAAAGGGACCAAGACACGATAATCACATCTGATACTGCACCACTGTTAGGTTAAATTGACTTAAATTTAAAATATAAATAAAATATTATTCTCCGGTCTCGCTGCAGGTCTGACCCCTCTGAGAACTTCCTATCTGCCGACGAGCGAGCGCTGGTGGTATCCCGTCTCAACGAGTTGCTGTGTGCGGTGTGTGACTACGCCCACGACCGGTGTGCCCAGATCATGTCCGCTCAGTCTCGCGAGAGCTGGCTGGACCGAGCAACCACGGCTCAGGTGTGTGACTTGGCCAGGGTCATTGACACCTTCGTAGAAAGCTGTGAGGGCGTGTGCGGCAAGTCCAGCTCAGCACTCAGGTCTGCCTTCAAGGTCCAGGTGAGCAAAGTGCAGAGTAACGTTAACAAGCTACCCAGAAGAATTAACAGGCGTAACAATATGAATAATATGAAATGAGAAAATGCCTTTTCTAGTCAATAAGGCAATGGTACTGGTAGTTTTATTTGTGTTCATAACACTATCCTTTCTTTGTCCAGCCTGTCAAGGCCTTTCATCTATCTCATCATCTATTTCATCATATCTTGTGATTTTCTAGTTCTGTGGATAGGTATTTTTATTGAATTTTGTCTCACTTTTCGGACTTTTACCTTTGCCGGTGTTTGATGTAATCCTTCTGTTCGAAACGTAGTGATATGTGTAGTACATGCAAGTGTTAGTGACGTGCACGAACACTAAGTGACCATCGCAACATACTACACACAGAAGGATTACATCGAACACCAGCAAAGGTAAAAGTCCGAAAAGTGAAACAAAATTTAATATGAATATCCTTTGCACGAAAAAGTTATTTACTTAAGGTATTTTTATGTTATTTCATGTCACTATTAACTTTGAATTCTTCTCTGAAACAGTAAAATGTGTTAAATAAATAAAATAAAGTTTTTTTTTTTTTTTTTTTTTTGAAATAAATGTAATTATGTAATTTATTAAAGTATTATTTACTATTATTTACAACTGATTGATTTTTTGCATTCTATTCATATTTTTTTTTATATTTTTTTTATTACGGTTCATAATAGCAATAGAAATCAAGGTCGCAAAGTTCATGCTATAATGTAATGCTGTTGTTGCAGGGGAGCAAGTTTGTTGCTCGTTTCCACCAGGTTCGCAAGGACAAGCTCTCACTGATCCTGGACAGTGAGTGTTGGAAGCAGGCCGACGTGCCAGCAGAGTTCCAGCTGCTAGCGGACACTCTCGCAAAGACAGGTGAGCAAGTTCTTCCCAGGAGCAGGTCACTGTGGCTGCTGTACCTCGTAGGGGGTCTTTTTAAATCACATGATTCAGTTTGAAATTTAGATTTATTTAAAATGGTGAAAGTGCTTTAACGGTGTAAGAAAAACAAATATTTCGCAACTATCTGCTTTCGCAAATGCCGATTCACATTGATTAATCATAATTTTACTATGAGTCCAGAGTTAAAAATAATTATTTAAGTAAGCAGAAATCCTAGCTAGTAGCTTTGGAAGACGAAACAATCCAATCATTATCCCATGATTTCTTCTTAAACTAATTACTGTAGTATTTTTCTTGATTTCTCACACAAGGTATGTATTGCAGGAAAACTGACTGTACCAAAACGAGACATTGAAAGTAGTGCTAAGAAACCATCCAATGCCCTAATGATTGGGGACGATCGCTATGCAGTTGTGGGGTAAGTGTCTGCAAAGTGCAGTAATTTTATTATATCAGATTAATATAAGCTGAAATGTTCACCAAAGATTATAAATTTAGCAAAATTGTAATTCTTATTACTTAAGTATTGCTTAATCTTATGTGAATATGTGTTTACCTGAAACTATGAAAGCATATGAGACCGTCAGCTTCATAACTGGCTCTTTGACTTTTCAATAGGAGCTGTAATTACTTATCACAACATCTGAAATGCAGACTTTATCAGAAAATCAAAGAGACGGTTTTTAGGCAGTCTCATATCTAATTAGTAAATCTCTTCAAAATATCAAAATACATTGTTTTACGATCATACTTCAAACTTGTACATTATTTTTTATTCATGACTTGACAATGCTTTCCTTTTGCAAGTAAATTACCCCTCATTTCTCTTCACCAGGACGGTGCTGCTGCTTCTGAAGATGATTGCCGAGTACTGCCAGTGTGCTGAGGAGCTTCCCCTGATGGCCCCCAACTTGCTGCGCCATCTGATGGACCTTCTCCAGCTCTTCAACTCTCGCAGTTGCCAGCTGGTGCTTGGTGCAGGGGCGCTCCATGCCGTGGGGCTGCACACCATCACAAGCACCAACCTGGCTCTCACTTCGCGCGCCCTGCAACTGGTGCTCGTGGCACTAGCGTCTGCGAGACGTCAGATGTTGCCCCTGGTTCCCGAGTCCCAGCGTCACGCCACACACCTAGATACGCTAGAGAGCGACATTCGTTCACATGGCAAAGAGATTGAGAACAAGTTACTGACTCTAGTTGGGGGACTTCTAGCAGCACAGCTAGCAACGTGGGACGCAAAACCTCCAGTACCATCCACCTCATTCCGTAACATTTCTAAACACATGAGGAAACTACATGAAGCAATCTCAGAAGTGTTACCTCTCTCACAAGTTCAGCATCTATACCGTAGTGTTCATAAAGCATTCAAGCAAAGATTAAAAGATCAGTTAATCAAGATTAATGTTAATAATAATGGAGGACCTCAGCATGGGTAAGACTTCAAGTTTTTCTTTTTCCTTTTTTTTAATGTTGTTTTTGCTCTGGGTCTCTTTAGTGGGTATTTTTATTTTCAATTTGTCCTAAATAACAATAATTTTGCTGGATTACTTTTTCAAACAGTACAGTATTACACTATTGTTTACAATATACAACACTGAAAAATTGTAGTACTGTATATTTTTAAGACAGGGCTATTGATTATGATTATTGAACAAATTTAATACTAGAGTATAGAAATTATTACTTAAATTTAAATTCACTATGTATTTTAAAGCTACCAGCTTCCATATCATGTACAGTATTAAATATTTTTAATGAAGCTTATTTCTCAACTGGGAATAATTTAATGGAAAATATTTATTGCGTAGTTTTAAAATTGTCTTTGTTAAAAATTTCTTCTCTCAGTTACCTTCACTGTATTCACTATGTCTATGTTACCCTGACGGTTCCCCTATGTTTCAGGGTGGTGATCTCTGAGCTGACCTTCTACCTAGAGACGATGCGGACTCTGAAGGCAATGCCTCCGGACGAGCTCATGATGGGCACCATGGAGGACATTTGGTCGAGATAACAGCGGCCCCACACAAAGCCCGCCATTGTGATTCCTATCTTCCATCGTACTTACTGCGGAGTAGCATTAGTAATATGTGCAGATTGTTATTTCTTATTTAATATTTCTCTTTATAGCACTATTATGTTTGTTTTCATAATATTTATTGCATCACATATAGGTGTTTAAGTTTTTTTTTTTTTTTTTTTTTTTTTTTTTTAAAAAAATAGAAAAATCGAGTACTGTCATATTTTTTATGTTGCAAAAAATTTTCAACTAATTTCTTTGCAGCTTTTTGCTGTTATTCATTCAATTTATAAATTTTATCAGTGCAGTGGCTATATTAATACTGTGTACTTTGGGTTGAGTGCATTTTGTTTTATAGATTGGAAATAGATATGATAAGATGAAAGGCTAATTGAATCATGGCCTATGTGATACGAGAAATGTATAATCAGGTCCAACGCATTTTCTCAAAACGTGTAATATCCTGCGGCAAATATTTTTATTTTATAAAATCAGGAATTGTCTATATTATATTGAATATTGATATGCTGTATTTAATAGCATTTATAAAACATTAAATACTTTTTGTAAATATAATTGGACTTACAACCTAAGTGAAGTTACTCTTAAATTTGTGTAGTCTTGTTTTAAAATTATATATATGCTTGTAAAATCAAATGAGGTTGCATCTTAACTATTGACATTGTCATAAAAATTTTGAAGCTTGAATATTAACGCCTTTCTCTATTTTGAAACCAAAACTAGTAAATTAATATAAAAGACCTGGAAGAAAATTGGAAAAAGTACTGGAGTAGCATTTTTTAATTTCCTTTTTAACTACGGTACTGTACGTATTACATATGACATTTTCTTAACTAACTATTAATAATAAATTAAACCTTATAGAAATGACATCCTTCAAAACTAAATCAAGAAAGTTTATAACAAACCACTGAAATTACTTTGGGTTGTGTTGAAAATTTTTGTGTCCACTTTAGCTTTAATATTGTAGTGGCATGCAATTTTTCAGAATTTGTAAAAGCTTGATTTTTTTTTTTTTTTTTTTCTTTTTTAGATATATTCACTATGCTGTAATTAAATCAATAGTAGTCCCAGGCCTAATGTGTAATTTATTTACTGATAAAATGTGTTGTGCTTTTGGCAGCGAGTGAGCAAATATAATCATTCCTTATAAAATGCAATCTAGTCACGCAAATGTTAATAATTGCAGGGTATAATTTGTATATTATGATTGGTTCATGGCATTTATTTATGTGGCTTTTTTGTGTATAAAAAGTATTTGAAAAGGTTTTCTTTTAAGCAACAGAGACCAATTGAATTTTTTTAATAAGAAAATAAATTAATCATGAATTATTTTTTGGTGTATAATATATTATTATGCCTTATGCCCTACTCCTTAATATATGAAAACAATAATTTACTAGTAATTTATTATAGTTATTGTCTCTTTGAAAAATATAAGAAGAAAATTTAATATTTAATTGTTTTTGATAGATATGTGTGTTGATTGTTTCAGCCATGGATAAATTATGTGTATTTTCTTCATGGTTCCAGCTTATGCAGTTTATTTCTGTAACCTTGGCTCTTCATGCAGCAGTAGCATTGAGTATGTTATCTTTTTGGCCAAGGAGCTATAGGTAATTGTTGTCTGTAATATATGTATAATATATATATATATATATATATTATACTAGTATAGCAATTATAGAGTGCTAGCTATATACAATGTTTATTACAGTTCCTGTGGAACCATGCATGCCTTCTTCGTCATCATAATATATGTGCTAGCTGTATCAATCTAATCAAGCGATCCTGACTCCTAATCCAGTCTCTGGACCCACACCATTTTTTATGTAGTCTAGCTCTGGATAGAGACTATAATATATGTGTGTATGTATGTATATAATTGTATAATATATATATATATATATATATATATATATATATATATATATATATATATATATATATATATATATATATAAGAATTTTATTCAGAGGACACAAAAATAACAGATGGAGATGTAGCAAACTGGAACGTAGCTGGCACAGCATAATAATTACTATAGTGAGAAAACCAATATATTAATGTAAAACTTAATTATCATCCATTAAGATCATCAAGATAATGTGATACAGTGAAAAAAAAAAAAAAAAAAAGGGGAAAATAACATCAAACATGTGATTGTGGTTAAATTTTCATATTAAAATCTTATCTTTAACTGATAAAAATATAAAAATAATTTTCATAATAATTCATACAAGAAGAGTAAGTGCATCAAGAAACTTATTGTACTGTGAAAAGAAGAAATAAATTATGTGAATATATGACAATTTATGCAAAAGTGCTTTTTAAATAACTAATTTACTACTAGTAAATTGTTAAAATAACTAATTATTTTGTCAAGATGTATAGACTTTTAATTGAATTTAAAAGTTGTGTGTTAAATATATTATGGTGCTAATGTGATGTTTAAAAGGACACAATTTTAATTATTGTATTAATTTTATAGATCATATATATTTTAAATATTGTTTGGGTATATGTGTTTAAATTTATTAAATTTAGGCTAATTTTAATTAGAATTAAGTATGTTACATATTTAATGTAATAATTGACGTGATCCATGCTGTACAGCCTATGATCGAAATAAAAATTTGAATTTGAATTTGAATTTGAATATATTTAAAATTCTTTTGATCACATTCATCAATAGAGTCTCTGAGTTCTATGACTTAATTCTATGATTCTATATGATTGCTTTTAGGTGAGTTTGATTGAAGTTTGTTCTATAATCGAGTCAGGAGGGCTGAGAGGGCGAGGAAAAAAATTAATTTCGTATTTTTCGCGCATAATTTTCTAAAAAAAAAAAAATGAATGAGAAACAGCTGATTTTGACATTTCTGGCGGAGTAAACAAAAATAAATTCTTCAATAGAAAATTATATTACTCTCCGAGAAATTCATTTTAATTATATATTTATTAATTAAAGAATAACCTCCAATATTTTATAATTGATTATTACAGTAATGTCTGCAACAGATAGGCGCCGTGAGAGTGTAGCGACTGCGGAGGAACAAGATCCAAATGTAGCATCTGCATTTTTGGTTTTTGTAGATATGGAAAAATTAATGGATAAATTAAAAGTTCTTAACTATGACAAAGAGTTTGTTCAGGATTTAAAGATGAAGCCAGTTAACAGGTAATGCATCCATTTAAATATTGGAAAATTTTCATAATTTAATCCATCATAATAATATATGATTACAGAACTTTTATAATCATGCACTTACTTACTTTATGCATCCAAAACAATAATTAAAACGTCGACGTCGCAGCTAGCAGACAGTTCCTAATTAAATATTGATGCACAGTTTATGATTTAACTTTTAATTATTAATTACTATTACAGGCACTACTTTGCTGTACAAACAAATCCTGGAGAACAATTTTATACTTTTACATCGCTATCTGCGTGGCTTGTGAGAAAATCTGGAAAAAAATTTGATCAACCTCAAGAGTTCGATGATCCAAATGCTACTATATCTAAAACATTGGACTGCTTACGAGCTACCGTAAGTAAAATATATACTCGATTGCTGCATATATGGCAAAAGTAATATACTGTATGCATATAATCTAACTACAGTATATTAATTGACTCTGCGCAGGGAGTTACCATTGACTTCCCTCCCAGTAAACTGAAGCAAGGGGTTGGTGAGCATGCAGTGTTTGTGTTGAATCATCTGGCAGATCAGGCGTTAAAAGTCACTCGATTTTCGTGGAAAAAGTAAGTTACCTCACAGAAGTATATATAATATTATATAACACATGAGAATGGAGGTGATACTGGAGTGTTTCAGGCCGTTGCCACCAGAGGAGCTGGATGTGGAGGAGGAGGTGCAGGATGACGACAGTGAGCTGCTGCTGGAGAGGGTGGAGGAAGAAATGGCTGCCGACGCTCTCAGCGACGATGAGGCCGATGACACCCTGCTGAGGGTCGACGACCTGCGAGGGTCAAATAGGGTACGTCGGTGCTTCAATAGAAGATTAGCGTCAATGTGTTGTTGACAACTGTTAATGAAATAAAATGTACAATTTCTCCCTAACTTAATTACTGTATATAAATATCTTTATGGTTATGGGAGAAATTAAATTACTCTTTAAGTACAGTAGATTAAGACTTAAATTTGTGTTTTAATATTTTATTGATGTTCAGGTAATATGATTACAGTTTGATGGAGAGGCACAACACCCTGAAAATATATTAGAATCAAATACAGATTTAGAAAGTTGGAAATTAGAATTGGAACGAGTTCTACCTCAACTTAAAGTCACTGTTAAAACAGGTAAGAACATATATACCTTCTAATTGTTCCCTATACAGTACCTTGACTGCGGCATGATTGTTGTCAGACTCACGAGACTGGCGAACTCACCTGGAGCAGATGCACCAATACCGTCACGGCATCACCGACGCCCTGGGAGGCACCAAGGACCAGCTGGAGAACCTGCACACAGACATCACACACTCTCTGGAGAAGATCGGAACTCGTGAGAAGTTCCTCAATAATCAGCTGGAGCCACTTCTAGTTGACTACAGGAAACTACAGGTAATGTGGGAGTCTTAGGATGCTGATGGACGAGGTGATATATATGTTTTCCCATAATGCAAGCAGTTTTATTTTTATTCATATGTTATAGTATTTTAAATAGACACTATTTTAGAGTATTTTTATTTGTTGATGTTTTAAATACCTTCATATGGCTTTTTAAATTATATATAAAAAAAAAATGCAAATTTCACTTTTTTTTTTTAACATATTTGATATTTTTAAAACATGATATATTTGCATATATTTGTGTATAAATTAACTGCGATATTGAAGCTTGTTTTTGACCATTGACTTCAGGCAGAGTTGGCCCGCACACAGGAGCAGTACCGGCAAGTGAGTGGAGGTGTGCAGGAGAGAACTCGAACTCTGAGCCTCATCTCTGACGAGCTGGAGTCCGTGAAGCAGGAGATGGAGGAGCGTGGTGCCAGCATGACTGATGGAAGTGAGTCTCAAGGTCTTCCTATAGGTTCTCTGTTAGTGAGGCAAAGCCACCAGCACTGCAGACAACCTCCCCAGCAATCATGTTTTATGAGGAGTGACTGTAGAGGCGACATAAATAGTACTTAAGTTTTCAAGAAGTTCAAGTTTAGAAAACAAAAATTTATTTGAAAATTTTACTACAATTAATGACTGCTAAAGTTCTGCAATTTTCCTTCCGAGCTGTCGCCACTTCAATCTTGCATGCTTCTTAAACGTGATACTGTAGCTAAATTAATGTATTTAAAATTGAACAGAAGATACTGTAGTTCAGTTATGTATTAAAAGTGACTTCTTGGTAAACTATAAAAATTAGCTTTTTAACTTCTATGGACTTAAAGTCATATTGCTCTCAAGTCTCTAATTAAAAAAAAAAAAAAAAAAAAAATTCACATTGTGGCATGTTACGAGGGCCATGCCTTGAATGTTAGTACATAATTCTATTACAATCATCTCAAATTTTTTATCATCATATACTTCAACTACACATATGTATTTTTTATTGAAATTATTACGAATTTTTTATGCTGATTTTTTTTTTTTTTTTTTTTTTTTTTTTTTAAGCTTTAGAAATAGCATTTTATTTATTTTTTTTTTGCTTATCTTTTATACTGTAATCTGATAAATTATATTATTAGAAATATTTGTTGGAGATAACATTAAATATTAAAACATTTAACATACCCATTATATCAGTTAATTCTGACAAGTGATCCAGTCAAAGGATATATTTCTATCAGAAGGAATCAAATGAAATAAATTATAAAAATTTTATATTGTTCCAAAACTTTATTTATTTTTTTTTTTTTTATTTATTTCACATTTCACATTAGATATCAGTTGATACATTGCGACTACATACTAAACAAAATTAAAAAAAGCTGTAAAAACAAAAAACAAAAAAAAATTAGTATTAATCACTTATACTTGTTTAAGCAAATTCAAGGGGACGAATTTCCGGTTTTCGTCCATAAGGCCCCACATTCAACTTAATTCTACCTCAATTTTCAAAAAAATCAATTATCTTTTGGCTCATACTGGCATGTACTTTACACAAACATCACCCTTACATAACATATACCATATAATTATATATATATATTTGGGCTTTAAATGCGATACTGATGTACCTAGTACAAGAATTAAAATAATAGTTATGTAATTAATTATATAATTATGTATTGAGATATTTATATATAACACTATACAACATTATATAATTAAAATCATTGTGAAACAATTTAATGAAAGCTTTATCTGTGATGCACATACTTACTGATAACAGTTTTTTTTATCAGTTAATTAAGTTATTTTTTTTTATCAAAAATGTTATGTCTAGCTAGAGTACATATTATTTACCCTCATTTTTTTCCTATTGAAGGTTAATTGTTATGAAGCTTAACAATTTAAATTTTACATTGCAGTTGCAGGTTTTTTCATTATACTGTATTTGAAGAACACTCACAAAATTTGTGGAATCATAGTTTTATAATTAAAATAATGTTATCAGATTCCTTTGATGCTACGAAATTGTTTAATACAACCAATACACCCACCCTTTCCTCCCCATTTATTCATTATTATTTTTTTTTAAAATGTTCACGGTGAGCATTAAAAATATTAAATCAAGTGGTATATTATAGCCAGAAATGTTGCTGGTTGTGCCAAAATGGAGGTAAGTGAAGAAGAGTGAACCCACCATGCACTCAGTCCCTTTATATTTTTCCATTTAGAAGTACTTCAAGAGAATGCAAGGAGGGTTCTAATCTTAAAGCCCCTTGGTCTGATTGACCGACATTGTTGTCCCCAGCACCACTGGTGAACCTGAAGAAGACGCTGGCGCGCGTCCGTGCGGAGGTGACCGCCATGGACGTGAGGATTGGTGTGCTAGACCACGGACTGATGCGCACCAGGCTTAAAGACAAGGCGCTCCTACAACAGGAGATTGGCTCGGAGGTGGTTTAACTAACCCTTCCAGTTGTGCCCAGGGGGTGCAACTTCATAGGCGCAAGCCGGACGCGTTTGAAGGTGGCGGTTGGTGGCGTCGGTTTGTGGCGTCGGTTGCGTCCAGCGCCTCTGCGAGAAGGATCCCGCAGAAAAACACAATCGAAATGTTGATGACGTCATATAATAGAAATTTTAAACCAATCACAGACAGGAACAGCTTTGCGCATCTCGCTACTCTGCGCATGCCCTTCCCTTCAATTCAATGCAAAGTCGGCCCCGCCCCCCGCGTAGGAGCCTTTTGATAGATGGCGCTAGCATCACAGAGGATTTTTCGCCCCTCCTCCCCGGCTCAGCCCACTTAACGCGTCCGATCATTTAGCATTGGCTTGATGGCTCCTGGTTGTGCCTATCCAAGATTTCTGCAGACATATTCAGTTAAGAGTTCTCAATTTTATTTTTATCTTCCTTATTCTAAAAAATGTACAGTAAAGTTAAACATGATTGTTTTTTGTGTTACTGGCCAAGCTAATATATTTTACAATGAATTGTTTCTGAGCTTTTAAAATTATTACCAATGTTGACAATATTTTTGAAGTATATTTTTATTAAGTACAACAGTATTTTTTTTTTTTTTTTTTACCAAATGGTATCATAAATGACTAAATATCTCATCTATAAACCATAAAGCTTAAACTGTATGGATAATAATCATGAAAATTTAATTGTGTTCACCATTAATTGACTTGCAACATAATAGTCTTAAAGATTAATTCGTCTTCAATGACTCTCCAGGTGTCATATGCTATATTAGCTTTGCTCTAATGTGAAGCTTTAATATTGACGACACAATTCTCTCAGCCAATGAAAATCTAGCGCGCGAACTGCGCGCGACGACATGTTCTATCAAGCTTCCTATCCTTTAACCCAGCGGTACCTGGTTTTTAATTTTTTTCGGTGGTTCTTATGAAGGGCAAGATTAATAATTCATATGAGCCACGGGAAAGATCACTTTACACGACATAAAAAATATTCGAGATTTTGTGCAGCATAGAATTTGAATGAAAAAATAAATAAGATTTTTCTCCTAACAAACCTTATGGAGCGATGTCAGAATGCGGCGCTGCGGCATTTTTAAGTTGAAGCTTGTCATTGGTAAATTCTCAAGACAAA
This sequence comes from Siphlonurus alternatus, assembly GCA_949825025.1. Lineage (NCBI taxonomy): Eukaryota > Metazoa > Arthropoda > Insecta > Ephemeroptera > Siphlonuridae > Siphlonurus > Siphlonurus alternatus. Next base: position 14,340,338 of record OX463782.1, on the reverse strand, counting down.
ATGAGCTTAGTCATTGTCAACAATAACCTGTCCTCTCTGTCAAACTCACACTTGCATTTTACCCCATGAACTGTCCACCAATATCAAGTGCCACATAGTATTTGTATACTACACAAATTGTTACTATACTTTAATATCTTCAAAGTACCACATTGCATTAAATTTGTATACAGTACTACAGATATTATGTACTCTAATATTTCCATAATCGGGTACTGACCGGTATTTGAGTTAGCAATACTGGTAAAAAGTACTGTGAATTCTATGAAGAACGAGCCCTATTAAAACATTCTACGACAATTTGCTGATTGTAAATGAATTTTTAAAACTTTTTTTGATGACGTCATAGCATTGAATCTTAAATGGGAAAATGCATCAGTTAACATTGCTAAAATGAAAAGTTATTGAGGTAGGAATTTGAAACCTTCATTATCGTGATTCTAGAACCTAAAAACCTTGCAAATTAAGGTTTGGTTACATTTCAATATTAAGTATGGGATTTGGCAATGTTAACTGATCTATTTTCCCATTTAATTCAATGCTATGACGTAATTTTTTAAAAGTTTTAAAAATTCATACAAAATCAGGAAATTGTCGTAGAACGTACGCTGTAATAGGGCTTGTTCTTCATGAAATTCTCTTGCCTTTTGAAATATTGACAAAAACTTGAAACTTTTTTTTTGGTCAGTACCCCATTGTTCAGTATCTCAATTTTGACATTTTTTTTTTTCACTTCTCTGTGCAAGTTTTTTATTTATTATTATTTTTTTTTTGTTTTTTTGCAGTTTTGTTTTATTACGTACTAGCTGCTTGACATAGGTTTTTTAAACAATTTAAAATGTGTTGACCGCACCCTTAACTATAATTAATATTGTAAAATGTTATTTAGTGTATTATAATTGTTTATTGTGTGTGTCTAAATTATAACTATTTTAATATTACTAATAAGAAATTTAATTGATTATTTTCACTTTGCACAATTTGTTCAGCTTCAATTTCATGAAACATTTAATGTGAAATGATATTCCATGCATGTTATGTATTATATTACTCATGACTCTTGGAATTAAGTGCCTCGCTGAAATATTACAAAAATAAGTACATATCAAACAAATTATGTATGTATTGTGCTATGAACTTCTAGTCAATCTAGTCAATAAAAAAATTAAAGCATATTTTTATGATATATTTCTTTTTTAATTTCTTATCCTCAGCAGTTTTTCAATGCTTTAAATTTTTTTACTCTCTCTTTCATGCTAATTTATTATATTATGATATTATACAAAATCAAGTTCTATAATCTAATTTATAAAAATAAATTTAAAAATATGTTAATAAAATATATCAAATATTTATAAAATTAATTTAAGTCCCTAAATTTAAGCGTAGTAATCCACAGAGATTTGTTGCTATTACAGAAAATTAAAATTATGAAGAAATTTGAGGGTATATTATAATTACATTTTAATTTTATTTTGTTTTTATTTTATACTTTTTTAAATGTGTTTATATTATCTTCATAAATCAGACATGGTATATATTACATAAAAAAATATACTGTAGAGCCCAAGAGTTTGAGAAACTCGTACTGGATAACGTCAATTTCATCAATTTTAAATTTTAACAAGATGGCAAGAATCAATTATATATTTATTTTATTAACAAATATGCATGACTATGCATATATTATTATTATTATTACATAACTTTGACGGAGACTCACAATACATCAAAATAATAAAAAAAATGTGAACATTCGTACAATACATATAAAATATAAACACTGAAATAATTACATAAATAGCGTAAAAAAAATCATAACAATGACTTCGAATTTCATTTTATGAGAATGATTCTCATACTAATTGCTATTTTATCCAAATTAAGTAATTATAAAGATTTAACTTTTTTCCCCTAGAAAATGCGTTAGTTTTTAATCGTTTTTATACATATTATTTCAAATTAACTGTTGTTTAAAATATTTGAACTTTAAATAATCCACATACCAACCCTAATTTATTTATTTATCATTATATAAACCGTGCGTGCGTATAAAAAATAGCGTGAAATTTTCTTCTCATGCATACATATATTTTATAAAAGTATTAAATTTATAAATTTAATTTATATACTACAAGGTTTGAAACTGAACTATATACTATAATACATTATTGTATTAAATAAATTTAAATTATTTTTAAAAAAATTTATAATATTAACTCTTTTAATTACGATTTGTGGTTATAATATATTTTAGCATATATTATAGCTAATAGCTAGCCGTTGTATATAAATATACAGGATATAAATATACATCACAATATTATAAATTTCTGTATTTCTGACAATTTTTGTCAGAAGTTTAATATTCTTCAAAAATCAAAAGTTTAATATTAAAACAATAATTCTTATATAATAGTATAAATTTAAAAATTCTGCTTATCTTTTGTGTTTTTTTAATTTTGTCCATTCATTTACACGTTAACAAAATTGACCACCAAATAACACGCACCTAAAGACCATGAAATTAGTGGACAAGGTCGGACAAGAAGGCGAGCTAGGAAGGATCACGTACACCAAGGTTAGCTACGTGACATTGTGATTTTCTCGTAAATCTATGATGATAGATAAAATTGCGCTCGGGCTGTGCTGCGAAGTCATATAGTATATTATTATTTTTTTTTATCTCTGCTGATGAACATTGCTCGTATTATCTCGTCTTGGTGTCAGCTGTGACGTCACGTGGTGCTTGGCAACGCAGCAGCTTATAGGCAGTACTAATTGGCTTGCAAGGCGCGCCGCGGCTCAAAGTGCTGACTGCGGTACGTCGCTTCTCGCAGTTAGTCGCGAGAGTCGCTTGTAAGAAAGCGGCCGGCAAGTCCAGTTGTTTGATTCCTTTTTCTCTCTTGACAGGTAAGTCAGGTATGCAAGTACTATATATTTTACTGTATAGGTTATACATATATACTGTATGTATATAGAGTCAAGAAATTATTTAATTAATTGCTAAGTTTTAAATTACACCAGGGAAAATTTATATTCAAATTATTTGGTTACATTTTTTTTTCTTCATATTTGTGTTTATTTACTAGTAAATAAATTTTGCTATTAATATTTGTTTATAGTTTTTTTATATCATACGTACGTGCAACAATATTAATTCATGTACTCGTTCAATATTATATTTTCTAAAGTATAGTAACATTCTATCCATATTCCATATGTTTTGGTAATCGCTCGTACACTTTCTGAAATATATGACTTGCAATATTCAATAATTTCAACACTATTCAGTTAATTTCTCTTCAAAATAAATAGAATGCACTCGAGAAGTTGCAAGTGTGCATGACGCAGATCTTTGTTTTTAAGTGGGTCATTCACTTTAAAGTTGCGTTTTATCCCACGACGTCTCGAAGACAAGAACTTGTTCGTCTCTCTGCACTTCCATGTATTCTCGCATTATAAAAACTTGTTATTTATTTCCTGAATCTCACCATTAGAAATGCACATGATATCTAGCTACTTATAAGTAATTATTATAATGTTATGTAGTTTAACTGTCATAAATTATGTGTATTTTAATGATTATATATATAAATTATAAAATAACTTTTAAAAGAAAATGTGAAAATTATATATTGCTATAATAATTAATAAGTACGAAACTATATTATATTATAATAATAATTATTTAATTATTATAAAATTCAATTAAGTAATTCATTAATAAAGTTTTATTGTAATTTTTTATTTATAATATTAAAATTGGACAATTTTAACACAAATATTTTAAAAATCTGATTGTTTAGCTACTATACAATTTAAATAACTGCGTAGTTTAATTGGTCAACATCATCAGTATCAATATCAGTATAAAATAATGTTGTAAATCTTCATCCTAAAGAAGTACATACGCACCATATACATATATATTATATATACAGTTAAGAGTTTATAGATAATAAATTTGAACCAAATATATTTACTATAATATGCATGGTTATAGGTATCTTATATATACATATTAATTTAAAAAATATAGTCACCGGACTCACTGTGTGCATGCGAGTACACCTCTTGACACCACGAACTTTACTCCTTTATTTGTAGGCATTAATGGTTTTTAGTTTTTGTTAGGCATATATATATATAGCTAGGGAGTTTTGGTGCACTTTATTATAATTAATTTGATAATCCAAAGAAATTAAGGGAAGGGTCGTAAGTGTTTCAATATTAAGATATAAAAGGTTTATTATATGGAAAAAAAAACAACGTCATTTCGTTTTTACGTCTAGCACAATTGTAATAATTAATATATATGTAATAATGAAAACAGTAGTTACAGATAATATACATCGAGCATTATACAGTATAATATATACAATGTGTATTATAATATACTGTAATACTATAATATATATATATATATATATATATATATATATATATATATATTATAAAATTATGTATATATAATATGTAATGACGTACATTATAAATGACATTTAATTTCAAATTGTACGTCAGATCTGTGGGCTCTGAAAACGCTGAAAATTAGAGACGCGCGCATCTCTGTGTTAAATAATTATGGTAATTAAATTTAGGGTGATATATATGTCGATAGGTAATTCTAATCGGCGGATCAAAAACAGAGTTCCCCTTTAGGTTCTCTATTATCTCCATATATATATTATAAGGAATAAAAATTGTTTATTTTTGTCATTTTTTGTGGTGACTTAAATATCTTCCGCGCGCTCTGCAGTTCTACACCAACACCAAGGTCAAAATAGGTCATGCAGATTACATAAAGAATAAGATAACATTAATTTTGACCTACTAAAATGTGTTTATTAAAAAAAATCAGTATATTTTTTAACATTGATATCAAAATAATTAAGGGCAAGAAATTTCTAGAAAATTATAAAATTGATTTTTTTCCCTCCTCCTGTGACTCAGGTGTGACGTCACTACCACAATGGTCAGCTGACAAAGGGGCGTATTCTGTTGTGACTCACATGTGATAAAAACATGAAGAAGTGTTGTGATGTTTTCTTAACTTTTACAGAAATTTGGATACTTTAAGCAATGGGAAATCCTGCAAAATATTGCCTATTTGGTGGCAGTACATTGTTAGTAACGATTGGAGGACTTATGGTAGCTATTTGGCCTGCTATATTTGATGAAGTTTTGAAGTCGGTGAGTATTAATGTATTAATACCAAGGATCTTGTACTGTAGTATGATCCTAGATTAATACACAGTTTTAGTGATTCTTGAAAATTAAAAATTACTTTACCTTTGATCATATTTTTCAGCAATTATCCCTAACTTCAACATCTACGAGTTTTAACATGTGGAAAGAGACACCTATTCCAATGTACATAGATTTTTATTTATATAACTGGACAAATCCTGAAGATATTTACAACCTCAGTACCAAACCTACATTCACCGAAATGGGTCCCTACGTCTTCAGGTAAATTGTGTTGACTATGCTTATTTTTACATTCTAGCTACACATTGATAGGATTCCATGAAACTGTGCTAGCAGGCTCCTTTCTGAATGAATAGTTACAGTAGACATCAACTTAGCAAACAAAATTTGCTACTGCAGGCTCTGACTGCACATTTTTGTTGAATTTTGTCAGTAATAAATGTTCTTTTAAATACCTACGACGTGAGGTACCTTGGTTTCTTTTGTTATAACAATGACAGCTAGCTCAATCATAAATTCTTGAGTGCACTCTCGTGCCTCTCGTTGATAAGAGAGAAGCAAGCTCTCACCTGGTGGTATCACTTTTGGAGGAGAGGTCAGGCAGGCTATGCCTCCTGTTGTATTCACAGCTGAAGATGCTGGCTGATGCTCCAGGTGTTGGGGGGACTGGGAGATACACACTTATGTCGGAGTTTTAGTTGGCACTGTATTGTGACATAAGTCTAGCAGCCAATTATGCATACAAGAGAGGGATTTCCGTAGTACCCTCCTGTAGTTCTCAAAAGCATCTATTGTCAGTTTATTTTATAGAGTAACTGTCTGGTAGATTAGGGAATAGATTTACTACATAGAAACTAACTTTAGCATCAGTATATCTACAAATATGAATCATTAAGATTGCATTTATGTATGATCCAAGCATACACCTCATTGCTGTGTCTGCATTTGTGTCCTTGGCTGCTCAATATAATTATGTACAAACATTAGACTATTGGTTGTCATATTCAACTTGTTTTTTTGTCTTGTTTGCTTGGTAGTACTTCAGCTCGTATTTGGCCAGTGAGCGCCATGCGTTACTACTGAAACTATCAACCAATACCCATAGACATTGCAAATTCAATAAAAAAAAACATTTTAAAATTGATGCACAGCTACTCTTTGTTTTATCTGCCTTTGTAAAATAAATTTCTTTAATCAGCTATGCTCTGATTGGTCAGAGAGCGATATAATGTAGGTTTCTGTACCCCCACGGAAAGGTTACCCAGTAATTCAATTTAATAATTTTCTAACATTTAATTATTTTTTTTTAGTGAGGTACATGAGAAAGTAAACATTTCCTGGAAGCCCGGTGACCTCATAGAGTTCCATCAAATCCGATCGTGGCAGTATGAGCCGGAAATGTCTAACGGTTCGCTGGACGACATCAACATCAACGTCAACGTGATTGCTGCGGTACGACCTCTTCGGTTATCAAGCTGGACCGGTGCTCAATGAATTCTCTCTGTCATAGTCCTCGGCGTACATGATGAGGTTTGACCCCTTCATGCTCCTCATTCTGGACGGACTGTTCGTCCCAAATCACATCAACCTTACGGTGACCAAAACAGTCCGTGAGCTGCTTTTTGATGGATATGAGGATTTGATATTGGACCTCGTCAATAAGATTAATGACTCGTCACTTCCGACAATTCCATTTGATAAATTTGGATGGTTTTATGCAGTAAGTTTACCAAGTTATGTAACCTACAGATAATTAGCTGCTTCTTAATTGTAGCTGTTTATTTATTCATTTTAGTTTAATTTTATTGTTCTTTAATATTGGGTATTATAAAAATCTATAAGGTAGCAGCCTTTTGTCATTTTACTTTTTACTTATAAATAATATCCTGTAATTATTCTGAATACTGTAAACAATTATAATTTTTTATTACTTGATTAATTTTATTATGCACCTCAATAACTTTAATATGTTGTCAAGCTTGTCACCTTGGATGACTGTTCATACATGCCAGCCATTGGAAAATTTCAAACAATAATATTAGCTCCTGGTTCTTTCTTTGTCTTGCTTTTGCCACATCTAATATTTGTTTGTGTCGCAGCGCAATGGTTCTTGGAGCTATGACGGACTGTTTGAGATGCACACGGGGGTGAACAACTTAGAAAAGCTTGGGTTAATGACCAAGTGGAACAATATGACCCAGACCCCGTACTATGCCTCGTACTGTGGCATGGTGAATGGTACAACGGGCGAGCTGTGGCCCCCTGCAAACACCACCAACGACATCACCTTATTTGCCACAGATCTGTGCAGGTAATGCTCACAGTGACTATTGCTTATCCTAGTTTTTGGAATGACACATGAAGTTCTATATCTATTACAGTGTACAGTATTGTATTTTTTTTTGTTTTTGTTTTAATTAAAAACAAAATTTGGAAACAACAACTAAAGGTAGGATTTTTTACTTATTAATGTAGCATTTAACAGTGCAAATGAAAGTATTTTGAATTCAAAAATTGTAATTACTGTATAATACTGTATATTCTGTATAAACGCACTACTGTACTAGACCACTGCCACCATGACTATGTATAACCTTCTCCCCTTTAACTTTTTCAAATATTTTCATGTTTACTCAAATCAAGAGATTTTTCCTAAACATTTTTTACTCCAATCAAGTTCTTGCCTTGTTCTGATGCACCCTGCTGTCAACCAGGTCCTTAGAGCTGGAGTACACTGGAGTTGCCTGGCAGCAAGGCATACCTGGTCACTACTACACGGGAGGGCGTCACCTGCTGGACAACGGGGAACTGTACCCGGACAACCGCTGCTTCTGTGGCTCTGAGTTCCACGAGGAAAGCTGCCTGCCCACCGGCGTCACCAACGTCTCGCTGTGCCGCTACGGAGCCCCTGCCTTCGTGTCCTACCCCCACTTCTATCTGGCGGACCCTTATTACATGAACCTTATTGACGCACCACCAGCAAATATAAAAGAGGACATGTTCTCCATCACCCTTGAGCCGGTGAGTTGTCTTTTTAAACTTCAGTTATCTTGGTTCAAAATCATGTGCTAAAAAAAGTTTAACAGTTTATATTGAATCTTACTTCTTTTAACAAGCTTCAATAGACAAGTTCTCCTTTAATTCTTGTCATGCCTATTGCAATTGCATAGAATAAGTTGGATGCAAACTAGATGCTTAATTTGATTGCTTCCACTTTGTCAACAAACTTAAATAAGTGTAACAACATGTATATAGTTGGGTGCTAGTTCTATTCTTTTTCAATTTTAAAGCCAACAAGTTATTAACTGTACATCATTATGTATCTGCTGTGTTCTCAGACCACTGGAATTCCGCTGGACGTCGAGGCAAAACTCCAGATCAACATCATGCTGCAACCTTTCCTGGAAATTGGGTCAGTTAATGATTTATTTTTGTAAAAAAATATTCCCAGAGTGAATTTAACATAATTATGCACTCTTTGTGATATTATTTAATCACAGTATACAGTAGAAACTTAATTGTTATTACGTAAAGTCAAGCGTCCCAGGAACTTAGGTTTACCTTATATCAAGTATTATAACCTTATATTGAGTTTTTTCTATACCTGCAATGCTAATTATTTTTTATGGGACCACAATCTCCTTTACTCAAAAACGAATTTTACCTAACAAGTTGCGTAATAACGAGTTTTTACTGTATTCAGCTGAATTGTGTTTATGAGAAAATATAAAAACATTAAAATTTTGGAATCCTGTAAAATGAGTTACAATAACAGTAAATAAAAATCCTTGGAGAAATAAAATATTAAACCATATAAGTATTGTTTAGCATTGTAAAAATTTGAAAGATGGTTAAAAAACAAATTCTTGTTACAGTATTAACAATTTTAACATAATTAAATAGAAATTTAACTACATATATACAATTTTTCTAACATTATTATGTTTCTTCTATGTAGTATTTACCGAGACATCCCGAAAGTGTTCATCCCTACGATTCGATTCAACCAACATGCTTCCATAACCCCGACGATGGCCTCCAAGCTTCAGCTGCTGTTGTCGTTGCCTGTAATTGGCCTTGCCGTCTTCTATAGCATGATTGGTGTGGGGCTGCTGCTCTTCTTCGTCGGCATTTACCTCAGCGTGTGGGGCTGCTGGTCCAAGACGACTCCCCCTCTTGACGAGGCAGCGCTCATCACCGACGACCAGTGCAGTGCCTCAGAGTAAGGGGAGAGGGGGTGACTGTGAGACTGACTGTACCTGCGATGAGTGACGCAGGGATTGTTCAAACAAATCCTATCAAGTTCAAAATCCTGACTGAGCTTAGAATCCTTCAAGTCATCTTCATGTGACTATAGTAATTTAAACTAGAGATTTAATTTGATGCAATAAAATGATAAAATTAAGACAATTAAAAAAGTTCAGAAGGGGAACATAAAGTAAAGATATTTTATAATTGGAAGCCAAAGTACTAATTTTTAGAGAGTGAGAGAGATCCGGTTTTATTGTATTTAATCCTACTGCACTGATTTTTTCTTCCCCATACATATACTATAGTCACCTCAGTCTACCAAGTAAGGATTTTTGAAGCTCAGTTTTTGTTTAAAAGTTTATTTCAAGGATTTTGAATGTAATTAGATAACCTACTATGTACAGTTTTTGGGTTGCCATCAATTTTGTAGTGTTTTGCCATGAGGGTATGTGTTTTGGGGAGAGGTGGTTCCTATGTTGAAATGCTCTTCTGTTACAGAGTTCTAGAGCAGCTAGTTTTGGTCTAAAAACCACCTAATATTTGTGATTGTTATCATTATTGGACAATTTCCTAAAGTAATATTGTGTACTGTATTTCTACCTTCAATAGAGCACTACTGTTTGCTGCTGCCTGTGATATGTAGCTCATTTTAGATTTAAAATAACTAATATGTATAATTGTAATGTTAGTTTAAATATTTTATTAATTTAAACTCCATGCCTTGGATAATGTCTCAAAAATTAATCCATAGCATTGGTTTTAACATGTCAATGCTATTGGCATTTGGTAGAAAGAAATTTTCTGAAGAGACAGCTGTACATTGAATTTAAATCAGTAGAAAATTTATGAGCAGGTTGTCTTTCAATCTTTTATATGTACATATGCCGTACTTAACATTTTTTTTAATTCATTGATAATTTTTATTCAGCTAGTCCAGTTTTAAGAGCCTAACTGACTGAGTTTCTTAGCCTTTAAATTTATAATGTTATGTTTCAAATTTGTGTCATGCATAATGTTATATCCATACAATTAAAGCTATTCCATTTACTGATATGTTCAGTGCATTACATATCTCATAGTTAATAACAAAATATAATCATATTTACAGAATTAATACTATAATATTACAATATTTTGTTTATCTATTTACTCTTATAATATACACTTGCATTAAAATAATAATAAAGAAGATATTTTTGCCTCATTTGATCAAGGAACAAATTTTTTTTAAGTTGGAACCAATTCAATAATTTGTCTAATTTTGTGTAGCTAACTAGAAGTTTCATAAAAAATATATATACTAATTTTATTTATAGGCATTTAATCTTCATTTTCATTCAAAGTTTTAAAAATATCACATTCATGAATGTATTACATCAAATTTACAACTTCCAAAATTAGATTGCTTTACTGCACACCACCAAATTTTAATGAGTTCAAAGTGGTTGTGACATTGTAACATGATTCATAATTGTATTTCACACTGATTAATTTTGTGGCACTTTTAGAAATTTTAGTACGTATTTTTTAAAAAGCTTTTATTTCATTTTACAAAATATTGCAGTTTATTCGCACTTAAATTTTGTGGTAATTAGTGAATTGAAAATGATTAAATTTCTTTCATGTCAACTAATATCAGTACTTCTTCTATAATATATATTTTTGTATAAAAAATTTAATCGCCTACGGGTAAAAACTTATTTACTTGTGAAATTGAATTCTGTAAACAGAAACATTTATTTTAATGATTAAAAATATTTTATGCATTTCCAAATTTACATTTATTTTGTAATTTTGTATTTTACTTACTTAACATGATGAACAACAAATTTTCAAATTAATTTAAAAAAAAGTTTCATTGCTTCGTTAAATATTATTATTCTGCATTAGAACCTATTTTGATGCATTTACTTGTTGTTACATTTGTTTTGCACTGCTGCTTTGTCTTAAGTTGCCAATTTAATTAAGAATACCAAAACTTCTTTTAACATTAATATTCCGAATTCTAACTCAATCTACATGTAAAAAATAAATCTTATTACATACTTCAGCATACTTGCTCTCTATTGTGTAACTGTTGAAAGAGCCAGATGTGCCTTGTATACCTCGAAGGAATAAAAATTGAGTGCAAATTTTTGTATGTAAATGTGTGTTATTTTTATTATCAATGTATTTTATTATAGTCAGTCCTTAATATGACTACATGGTGCAAACATACTTTGAACCATTGCAATTCCTTTTAAAATCCTTTTATATGATATATAGGTTACTTTCTGAGCTGTCCTTGATTAGGAAATATAAAAAATCATAGGAAAATATTTTCAATTTTTTGGCTTTAATGGGGAGAAGAACAAAGAACAACTTATAAAATAAGTTTGAATTCATTCTACCAGAATGACCCCAAATTAGCCTTGGTTCTTGGTGTATTAATTTATACTGTGCATGGTGAACATGCATTTTTAACACATTATTTTTAATTTATTGTTAAATATATGGAATATATAGTTGAATTTAAAATAAAAAGTTTAGGGACTACAAGCATTAATTAATTTTACAGGTATGTTAATAAAAATTTAGAGTAGTTGGATAATAATCGTCTGAATTAATTTTATGATTAATGTAGGCAAATACAAATTTACTACGAAACGAAGCAATTATAAAAGCCTGATAACATACAGTTTCAATTATTATTATTTAATTCGATTTCGAGAATTCTCAATTGAAAAAATTGTTGATTCACTGAGCCACAGGTCGTATGCCTCTTGGTTGTGCGGCCAACACTAAATAATTGTATAATAAATATATCAGAAATTCCATCCTTAATTACCAATAACATACCAAAATTATTTTATTTATTCACATTAAATACCATTTGGTACATTAATTTTTTGTGACTATATATAACATACTACATATAATGGCATTATTTAGTTATCTATATATATTATAGCTGAAAACAAAGAAACAACAACATAATTATAACAACAAAATATATAAAGACACAAAACAATAATACATAAATATAATTTAATTATACAAAACAATTAGTTGTAATAAATGTAATGATTGCAAAATGAATAAAAAAATACAATCAGAAATACGAATTAACACATTCACCATTAATGCTTTTCTTGTTGATGGAATTATAATTATTCTTAATAAAAAAATAAGCAAACAATATTATAATAATAATTACAATATCATTTAAAAACAAAAGTGATTTCCAACGTACTTGAGTTGGTATAGGTGTAGAGAGGAAATAGTTCATAATCAATTTCATTAAATCTCAGATCTGGATCAAATGGTGTATGTTGAAATTTTATATGTGCGGGAGCTCGATCGATATATATAATTAAAAATATATATGCTTGTCGAACAAATAATATTTTAGCGTATAATATTTCTTTGTTAAATTAATTCTCGTACCTGTGTATAATATATATTATTATACTGTATATTAATTTCACTTTTTACTTTTTTGCAAAATTTTCTTTCTTAAAGTAGATCAGTAAATCGGTTTCCCGTATTTCTCAGAGTTTGACAGCCCTAGTTACAATTAAACCGGTTGTGATGCAACCCGTTTAGCGTACCTGCAAGTCAGGTTGCCAGCTGCTATATACGGAGAGTCGGAGACCTCGCTCGAAAATAACAGTATAATATAGATTCTATTTAATTAAATTCACGAAATACATCTTATAGAATTCAAAACACAGAATAAATTATTATTATTATTATTAAAATAACATTATGTTATATTAACTTATATTTTAAAAAAAATACAAAATACAAAAAATGCGAATTAACATTTATTTATTTTTTTCAGGTGATAACTTTTTTTATTTTTATTTTTTTTTTAGATACATCCCTAAGAGCTTTCTCTTTCATGAATGTACAGTATATTGCCCATGAATTTCATGGGCAATATACTGTACAACCTTCTCAGCTTCAGTTAACATTTTTCCAATTGGGGGGAAAAAAAAAACGGAGAAAAAAATGTAATAACTAATAATATAGTAGGCCAATTTTCATTCATTTTATTTATTATTATTCATTATATTATATATTATAATTATAAAAAGTTTAGGAAAGTCACAAATGGTATATTTTAGCCTCGATCTATGAGCTCTGAACTCGAGAAGAGAGGAAAAAGCTGAAATTTTGATTGCTATTGATAGCAAAGATATTGGAACAATGGCAACATAGTATGAAATTTTTTTATTGCAGAAATGAATAGAGGGCACCAAATTATATGCGACTAGGAATTTTTTCAGATTTTTTTTAGACCCGGAACTATTTTTAAATAATTATTGAAAGTTCTGTAAGTTAAGTTGGCACCCCTGAATCCTTAATAAAAAGGATAGACATGAGACGCCTATTGACGCCTCCAGGGGGCGTGGCCGTACTTTCAATGATTATTTAAAAATAGTTCTGGGTCTCAAAAAAATCAGAAAAAATTCAGAATAGCATAATTTTTGGTATATACCCTCTATTCATTTTTACAATAAAAAATTTTCATGTATGTTGTCCATTATGTAGATAAACTTAACTGATCAAAATTGTGACACTTCAATCTAATTTCTGTTCCATTTTTGTAGTTTGATCACTACCTGCACGGGTGAGCCAACTTCAACAGACGTCGGGCACTCTGTCCGCAGCTCAATATAATCTCAGTATAACACGCTGGAGCATAACATCCCTAACAAGATCCGCGACTTGGCCTAATTAAAGTGAACAGTCACCCCAAAATATGTAACACTGACATGAAGATGACGCAAGTTGTCGCGTTTGTTGCTGCGACCGACCGAAGCCCCAGAAGTACTCCCCCCTCCCCACATCGAGGCTCCTATAAGGCTGCTCCTCCCTCGCCCATACAAATATCGTACACAAAATTTACGCGTACGGTGAAGTGTGGCAGGGGATTACTCTAGTAACCTTGGGGTATCAAATCAGCTCAAATTTCCGATCGTTATTATAGTAGTATATAACATTTCGACAGTGAAAATGAATCTGATTAAATCACTGAAATCAAACAATTCACCTTTAAATTCATGTGTAGTTATATACAGCTGAGATTTTAGAGATTTTATTGTTTCTATTTAATATATTACTGTATTAATTTGTTTTATATTTAGTTACTATTATTCTACGTCGTAATGTTTGCTGTAGGAAAGATGGCGCACTTGAGCCATCTTTAAAAAAATTAAATAATACGATATACGTAATTAATAAAGTTCACCATACCTCCATTATAGACTGAGTGGAAATACACACAAAGTTGGTGAATTTTATTATACAAAAATGATATCCAATAATATTTAAAGTAATTATAAGTGGTATAATAGTATTATTAGATTTATTAGTATTATTATTATTTTGACAATTTTTAATATTTTATTGATTTGTTTTGTTGTTTTATAATGGTTGGTATTATTTATTGATATGATTCGTGCGACCAACTTGTTGTTCAAAATACAGTATTTATTATTTAATTTTATTTATATTGTTAATTATTAGAGGTATTCAAGCTGTTCTGAGATACGTATTTGAAAAATCATGCAAACCTTGAGAAATACATTCCATGTAAAAATATACAAGAAAAAAAAAAGTTAAATGGTCTTACTGGCATTGAATGCTGTATTTAAAACTTCCAGGGAAATAAAACCTGTAATTAGAGAAGAGGAGCAGCAAGTTAGTTCGTGCATGCGATGGGCCTTGCTAGTGCAAACTCTCAAAGTCTTGCATGGAGGCGGCCTTCATTTTAAATACGTAGAAAAACTTGCTACTAAAAATGAAACAAGCAAAAAAAAAAAAAAAACAACAACAAAAAAAAAAAAAAATGAAAATTAGAATTATTCTTGGTTGCAGAAAAGCTATATCACGATGACTTTTGGTTCATATACTCAATTACGTTAAAGAACAGATACGGCGTTTGAATTAAAGACTCCTAATTACTTTAAAAAGTTCAAATCGTGTTTTATGCTCTAAGGTTAAACCAATTTATTTTTTCTCTTGCCTTTTCTTCTGAAAATAACATAGATGAAATCTCGGATATTAATATGGGCAAGAAAAATTTCACGAAGTAGAACCGAATACTCAAATCGCTGAAGCTTACTGTTAGCTTAATTGCGGGATATAATAATTATCTAAACAAGAGGTTAAACGTGGCGTAGTGCATTGACTGGCTCTCGTTAGTAGATCACCGAAGTCAAGCAACGTCGAACGTGGTTAGTACTTGGATGGGTGACCGTTTCACGTAAAAATTACGAAGCTCCCTTCCTGGGGTGAATTCATCTCGCTTTCCACCAAGTGCAGTCATGCACTTGTGTGTGGTTCCCCAGGCTTTGGACATTGCGTTGGTCCATTGATAAAAGTAGAGGTGTCCGTCCTGACTGAGGTTTTCCACGGTTCCCTCAGTCTCACCTCAGCGTGGCCACCTTCCGTTCCCTACTTTATCCCTACTCATTACCCCTCCGCAAACTCTCTTATGGGCATTTTTTTAAGACTATAAATATTAACAACACAACTTTAAAATCTGTATTTAAAGAAAGGTGTTTAAGTAGCTCCAGAATTGATTGATTATTGAAAGCATTCCTTTGCTCCAAATAAAATATCATTTAAACTTGTTACACCTTCCTTCACCCACCTACCCACATGAGGTTTTAAATTTACTGTTACGCTGTTACCATATGAATAAATAATTGTCAAGAAATGAAATAAAACAATTTTAATATACGTAATAAACTAGTCTACTTTTTATAGTCTCTCCCGCTATATATATCTCGAACCAAAACGCGGATCAGACTGTTTGCAAGCTTTTGACCCAGACAGATCCTGTTTTTGCAAAGTAAACTCCAGTTTAAAAAAAAAAAAAATGCAAGAGTTCTACTAATTCGTCTGGAAATGTTAATAATCCTTGTGTATAGAACATAAGCTGTACTAGCATTTGTATGAATTCTACAATTCCTCCTTCAAATCGAAACATATGTACAGTACAATAATAAATATAATATGTCAATTATATTCTTGCCATAAATGTATGAAAATAAATTTCATGTGTGTATAATCTCACGTCAGAGTAAATTATTATTATTATATTTTTTTTTGCTGTAATTCCACGATTTTTTAGACTTTATTATGCACGCAGGGTTAATTAAGTTATGCTATCTAGTCGGTGCATGTTGACACCGTGGCCACTATTTCATCAGCTGTAGTCCTGTTAACCACGTGCTTTATAACCACACCCCCTGTTGTCTATGGCGCATGGCTGGATATATAGCTCAGGTAAGTATGGTTCATTCTCACATGTTATGAGATTAGAAAATAGACCAACAATACCTGCTACTACAGATATACCTTCTATTATATAAGATATGTTAGAGCTCATACACCTGCCAGTCGTTCGCTGTTGTTGTTGGTGCTAATAATTATTGTTCATTGCGCACGGAATTTCAACGAGTACTCGTAGAAGACGATTTTCTACCAAGAATTAGTTAAGCTAGTAAGATCTTCCAACCTTAAATATTTTGTAAGTTTTTACTGCTTTTATAATTTCGTTCTTTCTTATTCACCATATTTTTTTTTTACATTCGAGACCGATATAGCGAAGCTCCCAAACAATTACGCATTCCCATAAGAGCTATTCTTCTTATGGTTATACATGTCATATGGTTATATAAACGTAGATTACTAACAGTAAGTAGTCGCTTTATACTCTTTATATAGGAATTCTTGGTTGTCTGCTTTAGCATCTAAATGACGCTAATTTATAATTCTGGTTTGACCAGACACTTGGATAATTAATTAACGTGTATATAGTACACATGCAGTATTACCTTGTTTATTATATTTATTATAGTAAAAAGGAGCTTTTAAGAGACTGAAAAGGTATGAAATGTATTTATCATTTTACCTGTCCAGTATGTTAATAGAAGCCTTCAATGAAGACCACATATTTTTTTTTACCAAATATTTATTTTTGTCATAAAATTTATGTAATTATTAATGTACAAGGTAATTGCAAAAATGTGTTTCTCGATGAGTAAGAATGTTAATATTATTGCAGCAATGATGTAGCTGATGTACTTGAAACACTCAAGGTTGTTATAAATTGCAAAATGAAATACGAGGACATTTATCGCTCATTGACAGAACACACTCTCGTGACATTATGTCGTGACCTATCACACTTCGGGCCAATTGCTGCTCAATAGCCCGCAATGAAGACCGAGTCATACTGCTCCGAGCAATTGAACACGCTCCAGACATATGTCATGTAACATATAATTGAAATTGTTTAATTATATTTAATTTTTTTTAGATTTAATCAATGTGAGACGCAAGGTCATTGATTTTTTTTTATAAGTTATAAAAACAATTGAAATAATTGAGTTTTTCACTAGTGAAGTAATATTTCAAAAGAAATTACATTTCTTAATTATTTTAATTATAATTAGAATGTAAATTAATATAGTCTAATAATGTTATTAATAAGAAATTACTTCAAGAATATAACCATGTCGATTGTAACAAAAATCTTCTTGAAAAGTAATATATAAAGAAGAGCATGCAGAACTACTAATTATTACATTTATCATAGCAGTCTCGATATATTAGCTCGTAATAGATTTTCAAATTTCTCAAGAAATTAATTATTACTGTCTGCTTATCATTGAATGCGATTGTTAATATTTTTTCGTACACGCTTGTAAAAATTACTTAATGCTGATCTGCATATGAACAGAACTTCCAACTTTGCCACGCTGCTTTGGCAGAGATGCAGAAAGTGTCTGGAAATTCAGAGTCAAAAATTAATTTGATAATCCTGTCAGATGTTAGCTGAGAGTGATAAGTTTCTGTTCGCATTTAAATTTGACATTTCGCAAGAAAATTTGCAATACAATGCTGCATGCATGGTCTGTTTGCAAAATTTCCGGTCAGAAACCTCGCACTTCCAGCTAATTTGAATTTAAAAAATAAATTTGAGTGTAGTGGTCCCCGTGGCTGCACCCACATGCAGTTATGCAATATAGCATTGAGTCACTGTTGTACTGTACTCTGCAACTTTGTTAAAAAAAAAAAAAAAAAAAAACATGAAAAAAGGAAAAAAAAGTATTGTTTTAACTACAGGTGTTATTTTTATTGTTTTCTTTTGATAGTTATGAGTTATGAAATATACATCATCATTATTCGAATGAAAATTCCTCTTTCGAAACTTATAATCAGCTAGATATATTGGCTATATTATGATTATTATGCAACTTTGCATTACTCACAATTAGTATTCAATCTATTTGAAGATGTAGTACCAAGAAAGTGAGTACAAGGGCGGAAGTAAAATTTGCATTTATGATTGATGGCCAAGGTTTAGCTTTGACGAAGCCGCCTCCGATTGTAATGTTTAGTGTACTTTAGGCAGGTATTACACACGATAAAAATGTTCTATGATTTGCATACAAGAAAATTAATTTGCTTGCAGATTGTTTATGTGAATTAAATATTAAAAAAATAAATGAAAAATAAATAAAATAAAGCTGGTGAACATTTGAATTTTTGTGTCTATAATCTCTTACAGTTACATGATCAAACCGTGTTAAAAAAAAATAGATGATAGAATGTTACTCAAATTGTTGTAATTTTGCTGAAGCACAATGACCTTACTCAACTAGTACAAAACTATTTCGTTTAAAGTGACACTATGTTCAGCAGACCATCCTCCGCACGCCACCACCTGCTGCAGTGACGTTACGTAACTCTGAGCCTCCCCGCTGTGTGGCCACGCGCGCTGCCCATTCTGACGACCGCCACCGAACTATCCACTCTGCTCCTGAGACCGTGGTACCAGCGATTGTGTTTTTGTGACCGTGGTACCAGCGACTGTATTCTTGAGACCACGCTACCAGCGACTCTGCAACGATGAAGGTAAGGACAATATGGGCAGTGCAACTATCGTAATCTATCAATATACAGTATTATCGAAACCGCCAGACGAAAAACTAGAAATCAAGTAATATTTATAATATGTAAAAAAAAAAAAAAAAAAAAAATTTATATATTTTTTAAACGTTGGAATTAACATATGGTAAAATTTAAGAAAAATCTTATTATTGATTATGATCTAATTGTGTATTTACGAACAGACCCGTTTATCAAATTTGTCAATTTTGTGTCTATAATAGTAGTCTCAATTATTTGATGAATCATTATTATTTTTTTAATGTTGGTGTAAATTTTTAGTAATTACTAAAAAATTAAAAAAATAATAATTTTAATTACTTGAAGTCCTGGAAATGAAATGAATTTAAACGCCATATTAATAAAACAGTCAATTATTTGGATTTGTTGGACATAAAAAACAAACCAATGGTTTGATCATCATGCAGGACCTCAAATATTGGAGTGATACATGTTGTAAAGCTTATTCTCGTATAAAACTTTGAATTTTAACTCGATTCGCATTCAACGTGATTATACTGATTATGAAATCAGGATTAAATAGATGTGCTAATTAGTTGTAAGTAAAGCGAATGCTACATGGTGATCACTGATCATCACACGTATTTAAAATATAAAACATATTTTAAACATTAACAAACTTCGAAATACCTCTATTCGGAGTAATCAATATTGGGTATACGATTCACGAAAGAAGTTAGCCAGCTTTCTAAGCTAACCACGTTTAGTTTAACCACGTTTCCAGTTTTACGTGTTAAACCACCTAATTAAACGTGGTTAAGCTAAACGTGGTTAAGCTAAACGTGGTTAGAAACCTTGCTAACTGTTTCGTGAATCGCACCCATTATAGTTTCAAGAATATCGCATCTTGAATTTGACAGAGTATATAGTATGTGATAGTACTTTATGCTTCCTAAAATTAACGTGCAAATACTCTAAATGGATCGTGTGTTTAATTTTGGCATCAAAATTTCAGAAATTAAAATTCTTTTCATGACTTCATTAAAATTCTGGTAGAAGAACGATATAATCTTATTTACGTCTGTAACAACTGCTTCGATCCCACATCTCTATCATGTCATTGCTTATAGTTATTGAGTGACCTTGAACCTATATATCGTAGAAATAGGGAGCAAAGTTAATTTTCCACTATCAAAATATCATAATAAAATCCTAACTAAAGATGAAATAGTAAAGCAATAAAAACACACTATTTTTATTGTATTTTTTATATATTATTATATTTTAATTTTAAGTGGATTATTAATTATTAGTATTTTGTATTTTCATCTATCACAACAAAACTTGAGTCTTAAAAATAAGATAAAATTTTGCATGTATTATGAATTACAACTTTGAAGCCAGGATTAACTTTTTTTTTAAGTGCTGCAACAATCAAAATAAACACATTTATTAAGCTTGAAATTTATCTAAACTCTTAAAGTTGAATATTGATGTAGTAGCGGAAAAATATCCCAACTCTATTGATAAGCAAAATGGAGTTAGGATATTTTCCGATACCACGTCGATATATATTATATTTATAATATTTATACATCTATATTGTAATATTTGTGTATGTTGTGCCCATGAAAAAGAATATATATATATATATATATATATATATATATATATATATATATATATATATATATATATATATATAATGCAATATAATTATTATATTGATTGGTTTCTAGGTTATAGAATCCAACTCCTTCGGGAAATCCGTGGCGGGTGTTGTTCGACTTGTTTTTCTCGTTAGACTTGCAACGTTTCGCCTCACATGGTCGATGCATCTTCAAGGTCGAAAGAGCAATGAAGAAAATAAGAGAAAAACACCCGCTCCGGATTTTCCGAAAGGGTCCTGCAGACCTAACAATCTACAACATTTATCGCACCGTGAAAAACCTTCATCAATGGAGCACAATCTCCCTAATCCTATCCCAATAATAATAATGGAGTACATAAAAAAATAAAATTTGATTTTGTACCTCTGCAATTAGCATTGTATAGCTAAACTTTTTTATAACACTCGTTATATTATTTAATCACCATATTTGACTATACAGTACATACAACAGTACAAAAAAGAAAATATTAATACTTTTCACGCATATATACATAAAAATATTTCATATGTATGTATGTATATATATATACTTTTATAAAATATTCTTATTGAATTTATTTATTTAAAACGCTTCTTTTGCATCCATTACAGTTGATTAATCTTATGTCAATTATGAAAGATGTTTTTTTTACTTTTTCTCTGCACTTTATTATCAATGAAACGAGTCTAAAGTCTATTAAAATAATTGTTAATTTACTGCATTTAATATAATCATTATAATGATAATGCAATTATATGTCAGACGTAATTTCAATGATTAATTGTAGTAATTATAATTTGCTGTTGTTTTTTATTGCAATATTTGCTCTCAATATTTTACTGTGAGTTATTATTTCCGATAATGATATTAATGAAAATTTATTTTAAGATTTTTTATTTTAATTGGCAATGGTAATCGTCACCTACGAAAATAGGTCCCGCGAGGTTTTCATGCAAATATAAAATTATAAACTCTATTGGCATGTAGTATAAGGCCTGCCATTGAAACAAAGCATTGAACTGTTTAGAGAACTGACATTTTGAGGCAACGAGGTGAAAATTATATAACTATAAGATAACATGGAAATTAAAATAAATGCGTACTATATAGATGATGCGCATAAAAAACCTGGCTGATAACCCTTATCAAAACAAATGAACTGTATAATTTCAAGTTCAAGATGAAAAAGCAAAAAAAAATGTACTCTTATTTTATTAATTTATACTTTTGTACACATTTACATTCACAATTAAACTTTGAATGGATTTACTTTTTTCTGTATGTTCAGTAGTTTTGCTTGCAAAGAGAGCAATAAAATTGAGAGTTTTATTATTATTGCATGTACAAAGTAGTATTTATTTCTAACGTGCAGTTTAAACTAAATCCCTTAAAAAAAATAATTAATAAATGCATGGAAAAACAGGATGTAAAAATTATTATCATTACGATAATAATTTAATAATAATAATAATTTAATAATAATGATAAATGATAAATTTATCATTTATCATTACAATTAATTGTTAATATTTAATTAAATCAATTATTGAGACCGTGAGATGCAAAATTGGATTTAACTAACATTTGCATTAATTATCACTTATAACAGAGAGAGAGAGAGAGAGAGAGAGAGAGAGAGAGAGAGAGAGAGAGAGAGAAGAAAATAGCTCTTATCATGCATGGTGTAAAATATTGTCTTGTTTTGCATCTGCATGGTGGCTGCATGCAATAATTTGCTAATAAAAGCTAAAATTAATTTCAAAATCAATAGGTCTGTTTGTAAACTGTGCATGCCCAGTATGTAATACTTTCTGGGCCCAATCAAATATTTATATACGTATATATGAAAATATAGTGCAGAAAAAGTACACGAACATATTTATAATCCTTGTCACTGTCTCAATGTTAATTCAATATTGCAGCAACAACGTTTTTCCAGACCGGATAGAAAGTCTGTCAAAGTCTAATATCTTGTTTGCTGTATGAAACACTCTCAAAGAAGATACTAGCGTAAAATCTAGAAAAACGTTATCAGTCTTCAGTGTGTACATCGATATATAAGACTTTGTTGATCACTTGCGTGCATGTATCGATTGAATCACTTGCTTAATTAAATTACTTTGAAGAGCTTTCATTGTGTTGTATCATAGTTCAGTGTAATATATAAGTAAAAATCCATACTGCTTTTGTAACTAACCTCAGGTAATACTTATGAAAAGGTTTGTATACAATAATGTTTTCATATATTTGGAGTTACATAACTTATCAAATTTAATTAATGAGAGTTAATGTTGTCATATTGAATGCGTGTTTCGAGAATATAATTATTATGAAGTGAATTTTCCCTTAACCTTCAATCAGTTAAAGAATAACATGTGACGATAATCCATGATACCATGCAGTCATGATTTTATTTAATCATTAAAGATGGGAGTTTTATTTTTGTGCTATTTTGTCGATATTTTGAACAATCATTCTTAATTTTATAAAAATAAAAATACTCAACTTTTTAACCACCAAATTTCAACGTTTAGAGGAAAAAACACATCTCTAATTGGAAAATATAATTCATTAATTGTCTTTTATTGCATGTGATGGTACAATATTACATTATATATTTCCACATTTCATATATTATTTTGTTTACTTTCTGCACTATAATTTAATCCTGCAATGCTTTATGAACACTGAAAGTATATTTTTTACGTCCTTGTTTTTGTGTTCCTACCACAATTATTTTGCATTGTACTTACGACGATGTTGTAACCCACAAACTTAATACACGCCCAGCACACGTTTCTGTACAAAATAGTAAGTGTCTGTGACTAATATAATTATATACGAGTATGAAAATATTCACAACAAATTGAAGGGTAATTTTCAGTTCTTTTCAATGCACCTTTATTCAGGATGAGTTGTTCTGACAAAATTTTTCTTTTGATTCAGAATAAAAAATTATTAAAACAATTTGGCTATAAAGAACCATGAAATTTTCAATTTAATTCATCATTATGAGTTCAGGTTATTATTGATTATATAATGTTCTTAATTCTTAATTTTTTGATATCATTAATACATTGGATTTTACTGTGCTGATGGATGGATTTATTACATTAATTCTCAGTTCAGTAATTATTTATGGCTATTTTACATCAACAACAGTACACTGTTCTTGTATTTTCATACCAAGCATGTTAAATTTTACAATTTAGTTTCGTGAATGAATTGGAATAAGAAGATAGCTTCACAGTTTTTGACTTGAAACGTAATGGGCGCGAGAACTTCCAGATTTCTCACTAACAACGTTTAGCTAGCCTAAATCAATGATATACTAAAAGCGTTTAGTGATAAACCTGAACAAATTTGTGGACAGATCCATCTTTTACTAACACAATAACACAATTAAAAAATAATTCTAGCAGGAATAATTTTAATTGTCTAGAATAACATACATCAAGCAGGTATATGTAATACCAGAGAGCTTTAATTTGAAATTAAAGCTCTCTGGTAATATACATTATTATAATATATACATATATATATAATTTCTTAATTTTTAAAAACATTCCGTCTTCTCTCTCTCTCTCTCTCTCTCTCTCTCTCTCTCTCTCTCTCTCTCTCTCTCTCTCTCTCTCTCTCTCTCTCTCTCTCTCTCTCTCTCTCTGTCGGTCACGCACTATGAAAAATAAATTTGAAACTCATCGTTAAGTTATCTCCTTGATATTAAATCTATCATTAAATGCGTCATGTATGGTATTTTTTTTTTTACTATCAAATGTTGTATAATATATTTGATAAGACTAATTTCTGGTATTACACGTATAGTACGTATATTATAATATAAGAACACATCATATATTATATAATACCTTCATCAGTGTTATGTAACATATTTTATATCCTTATATGATGCTTCTTTTTGAACACGTCATTATACATTATAACGCAGAATTGAAGCTTTTTTCACATGCACGTGGTGGAGAGAGTAACGTCCTTTATTCTTTTATTTATAATTTTTACTTCTCTCAAGGTTAAGATTACATAACAAATTTAACGCTCTTAACATTACACTGCCAAAATTTTCTCTTGTGGCTACAATTAACACGTGATTAAATGAAAGTGTGTCTCATGGAGTTATCAAAGTATCATTGTTATACCAGGACACAAGAATACACTCATAACAAATTATCACATTTTTTTTATCTCATCTCGATCATGGTTACTGAAAAGGAGCTCAGAGAGTTTGGCTTTGAGGCTTGCGCAGATAACATTTATCTGTTATTTATTCACAAATAATAATCGTAGTTTTGACATTTAAAACTTAAAACATAAAATATTAAATTTTAATTGAAAGAATTGGGAGAAAAGGTTATACGTATCTATGATGTATTTTTTTTAATTAGTGAATTTGATCATGTACAGAATTCAAAGGGGATTTTCAACTGACGATCAGACGTAAATAGAGACCAGACACTAACAAGCCAGATTAGAGCGAGACAGAAGAGAGACATTACAACGATTCTCTTTGAGCGAAATTCTCTTTGTCCTTGCAGTCAAACAAATCGTATTTAATTTTAATAAAACTAAATTGCAACGTTGGTGTTTTAATTGGATTTTTTTATAACAATCGTAATCGCATTTATTACTTATTTTTTCAAATAATTGGATAAAAGATTTATATAATAATTCGCTTAACTGTGATGTAAAACCTACAAAAATTTTGTTGAAATTATTTTTACTAATTTTTAATGCAGGAATTATTTCGTGCTCTAAACTTTAAATATTTTATGATGTCTAAAAAGCAACTTTTAAGATATTGTTGAAATCAAGTAAGTAGAATCTTCTTAAAATAGTCTGGTAGTTGTTAGACAAGTGCCGGAATAAACTGGAATGTTTTTAATATTATATTTTTTTAGAAAGGCCGCGGGTTAGATAAAACAACTGGTTATACGAGAATAAAATCACGAACGCCAATTATTTAGGAGTTTTAAGTCTGTTATCTCGGTTAAAAATAACCAAGCCTGTACAGTACAATATATTATTATATTATGTAATTTTTTTTAAACAACCAAGTTATATTTAAACTATAATTCACTGTTATGTGTTATGTGACTTCACGACGAGAAATATAACAACAACAAAAGTCAAAAACTTTTTATTTTAATTGAGATTCTCTTCGTAGAATTAAAAGTAATGGAATTAAAATTATGCACATTTATTTTATTTATTTACTTCAGTCAAACATTACAACAAATCAAAACATAGCAGGGTGTGGATAACATACAAAAGCGTATAAAAAATCATATATCACATAATATTACATGCTCTAAGCCTTGAAAAACTTACCTTA
The DNA here is from genome assembly GCA_949825025.1 of Siphlonurus alternatus. Classification (NCBI taxonomy): domain Eukaryota; kingdom Metazoa; phylum Arthropoda; class Insecta; order Ephemeroptera; family Siphlonuridae; genus Siphlonurus; species Siphlonurus alternatus. The sequence goes on along the minus strand of OX463782.1, from coordinate 14,313,959 downwards.
CGCACTGGCATGTAATGTTTTTAAATCAACGCTAGAGCCATCTGACGGTCAGATTTCCTGTGGCGAGGAGTGTACACATTAAAATTTTGATCGCCTCGTTATTGAATGCATTAATATAATTTTTTTGACACAAAATTTACTCTCTATATGAATAATAATAGTAATAACGGAGAACAGGCGGTTTTGAGGCGATTTTGCTGATAACTTGAAATAGTGAGTGAACGACTGCTTTTGGCTTGTACTAGATTGTACCTTTCCAATGATCTCCATCGAAATTGTGTACAACTTTCATTTTTAATTAATTGGATCATTAAGCCATTAAAATCCCAATAGCATGCAAGTAATTTACATTAAATTAACCTAACATTATATGACAGCGTGTAACGGCAGCTGCATTAATTATAGAACTATCAATGAAACGTTTGCCGCTGTCATGTTAATAGCCACCGCAGTCCAATTATAGCGCTTGACCCCCACGAGGTCATCGTGGACCCTCGCTGTCTGCCGAGCTCTGACCTCTCAAAGGGGCAGGTCACCTTTCTGTAAATAGACAGGGGGTTATCTTTGAATAGTAACTCGCCCTTTACGGGTCAAACTTAGTAACTTTTGGACACAGACAGAGAAAGTATATTTAACAATGTAAGTGATATAATATAATAAATATATTTGAAAATGCTACGACATAATTTACTTGTAACATTGAACGTGGTGAATAAATTTTTTCAGTATCAATCCATTGCTTTCAGTATTTTAATACAATGCTCCACAAATTTACATGACGATACCATAAAAATAGCACATTTGGCAGCAGTAACCAATACCTATATAATCAAATTAGATAATTATGGCTACACGCAGCTACTAATTACTGTGAATAAATACAGGAAAACAACTGCATTAAAAAATTACATATTTTTAAAATCAAACCCATTTCATTATTTTCATTTCTGCTATGGTCAAACCATCATACTATTATTGAATAAAAATATATATTTGATGACGAGGTTTATAAGACGGTCAGAGGACTGCCAGCTTCAAAACCGGCTCTTTGACTTTCTGATTCCTTATCACAACACCTGAAATGTAGACTTTACATTTCAAAGAGCCAAAGTCAAAGAGCCGGTTTTGAAGCTGACGGTCTCTGCCACTCATTAGTCACATTAAGTCACGAAAAATATAATATGGATACTCCACATCATTATAAATCAGTCCATGTCACATGTTTGTATGGGAACGAACTCTAATCGTGAAAATCCCAACGCCGTATACAGACGTGATCTGTGTTGATGTGTGTTTGTCATCATCCAGTTCACGATGACCTCAAGGTCACTCAGGACCATCCACGTGGTCGGAGGGTCGATGTGACGTGTCCAATATACTGTGAAGCCGTACGAAGGAGTTTCAGTATAGTGGCTTGCTGGGACGAAAGCAAAAGCTTACGAGTTCACCATCATCGTTGAATTAATCCGCCCATTTATTGACTTTTAATTTTACCTGTACTATCACATGCAAAATTAGAATCACACATCTCATAACTTTTTTTTAAAATAGCTAATTAACACCTATACAATACCTTTTAATCTATGATATTTATATTTTAAGGGAATTGATATTTCAATTTATTAACAAAAATTATAGACACTGATATTAATAAATGGGTAAAAATACCGTAGAAAGCATCGCTCACAAGTATAAATAAGATTGATTTAAATTTAAAGACAACTATAGATAATAAAATGCTAATTTAGATTTTCTGTGCTTGTGCAAACTAAAGATCTGAAACAAATGCAAGTGATAATTCAAAAACTCAACTTGTTGTTGGTAGCGTCTTGTCAATCTGCTGGATATATATAAACTGTTTAAATGCTGAACAAGTTGCCTAACCTCAAGGCGTTATAGCATGTCTGTATTTTTTAAATTCGATGTACAAGATTTAAATAGAAGTTGAAATGCTGTACACAGATTTCGGTCCAGCTCGATAGAAGGTTTGTGACGTTATCATGTGGTTTCAGTGTGTGATGGCGGGACACTGGGCCACGGGGCTGACGGCGGGCGCGGGGGTGCTGCTGGCCGTCCTGGGTGCGCTCACCACCGTCTTCTGGCCAGACGTCTTCCAGGGCATCCTCAGCAGCGTGAGTAGTTCCCAGGCCTGCCACCAGGGGTTCTGCATCATATAATAACTGAATTTAATTGTGGAGTTCCTACCGTCTCACCGTCTTACGTAGTACGAAATAATTACTTGATTCGAAATCATCAAAGCAACATTTTTCAGAGTTGCAATGGCAAAGTTAATAATAATAACCTTAATTTTTTTGGTGGGGGATTGAATGTTATATTAAATTATGAATTATTTATGAGAAAACATTCATGCACATATTTAACCTGGAGACTTATGGATAAAATGAGATAAAAGAGATATTTTGATTATTTTGAAATCATGCACTCAAAATTTATACAATAAAAATTAAGTATGATTTTTTTTTTTATATATATTTTTTTCTTTTGCAAGGAGTTCAATCTATATAATTAATAAATGCATTAACCCTTACCTTTTCCTTATTTGCTTGATATAACAAATAAATATAAAATAAGTTGAAATACATTAATATAATTACATTTTGATCAAGTGAGATATGAATTGATAGAAAACACTTTAAATCAATTTTTTTATTATCAGTACCAGACGTTTGCTATCAGTCAATATAGACTCAATAGTCTCAATACAACTCCTCACGTGGTTCACTGAGGATTACAATAACACGTCTCGCTCACGTGCACTCGATGACGTCATGTGGTGCTCACGTGACGTCAGTTAGGGTGGAGAACAAACTAGTCGCAAGGTCATCTCTCTTACCGACTGCTCAAATAATTGGATTTTGCCACTTTTTTTTACATAGACTAAACAAGACATCAGATTGGGTTTCGCTGCAATACTTATTTCCCCCGATGATGGCCTATATGCATGCGGCCGTTCTTATCTAAATGGGTTATGCACTAATGCCATTATTATCGGGTAAAGTAAGAACTGTAATTTTAACATTATATATTAATTAATACTAAAAATTTACTGTATAAGACCCGGACGTCTTGAATTGTCTATGGTATCTTTAAATTTCATAAAGTGTCTAATTTCTTTCATGTTATTAATTTTTCTTTACATTTCTTAAAATAAAAAAAAGAAGTTTTTATAAAAAAATAATTTATATATATATATATAAAAAAAATAATAATGGTGTTTTACGACGATGATGTAAAACGTTTTACTATTAGAAAAATTAATTTTTTTTCCATGGTTTTACGTCACATTTGCTAGTGTTAAAAGAAATAATTTGATATTGCAATCCATATCACTGACTCAACTGATGTCATCTCTTGCAGGAATTGCACTTGTCCGAAACTTCGACGAGCTACCGCATGTGGCGCGACACTCCAGTCCCGATGTACATTCAGTTCTACTTCTTCAACTGGACCAACCCTGAGGAGCTGGAGAACAAGACCAGCAGACCCCTCCTCACCGAGGTCGGGCCCTACCGCTTCAAGTGAGACCAGATTGTTGTTGTCAATTCTTTAGTTTCATCATGCATATAGTTTTACCAAAATTTATCAAGATTTAGATCAATAACCACTGAAAAAATTGTGTTTATATTTTTGTAAATGGCTGAAGAGTCACAATCAGCAAATATTTTAATTTTAGCTTAATTTTAATGTTAAATTTAATGTTAACAAGAGAATAATTTATTGGATCTATAGCTCTATATAGAAATAAGTAAGAAATTAAATGGACTGACTCGTTCTGTTCCTCAGCGAGTTCCACGAGAAGGTGAACATCACGTTCCACGCCGAGAACAACACGGTGTCGTTTAAGCAGGTGCGCCGTTGGGTGTTCGACCCCGAGCACTCCCAAGGTGACCTTGAGGACCAGATCACCACGCTCAACATACCACCCCTCGTGAGTACCCTGACAGTGACCGTCGTACTTTGTACAGTTTTTGTCACTAACGTAAAATATATTCGCTCACTTAGTACTTGGTTCTCCATTTATCATGGTCCTAATATTGAAATATAATTTATTAAAAGATAAATGATCTGATAAATTTAGCTCGTGTTGTTTTGAAAATGATCTTGATTTTCATTTTTTCATATCATGTAAGTAACGAAATGAACATTCTTAATAAATTCATTTGAATTTTAAATTAAGTGAAAATTCATATTATATATTTATTCTACACATTGCATAATATACAATGAACTTATTATACCGTCTTCCCCCATTAATTACGTCTGACTGACTAGAATGATGTATTTGCAGACGGCAGCGTTCGTGGCCCGCGACTGGAGCGTGTTCATGCAGACGCCGCTCTCGTACGTCATCTCGCAGATGGAGACCCGTCACGTGACCAAGAGCGTGCGCGAGTTTTTGTTTGATGGCTACGAGGACCCACTCGTGTCCCTTGCAGACAAATTGCCCGCCCTCGCGCAGATCGAAATCCCGTTCGACAGATTCGGCTGGTTCTATGAGGTCAGTTTCTCTCTCTCTCTCTCCTCGAAGACGCCTTTCTCCCCCTCCCATACGTTAAAAAAACTATGCGGGTATTTTTATGACATTTTGTCTAGCATTTTAATTTTTTATTTAAATATTGCACAAAGAATATTTGAAATTACCTTGAAGACCAAACGTTATAACGAATTTCCAACTAACAGTATAATTAAAATCACGTAACGCCTCGTCCTCACGATAAATTTGTTCTCCAGCGCAACAATTCAGACGTGTATGACGGCTTCTTCAACATGGACACGGGAGCTGATGACGTCAGCAAGGTGGGTGTGTCCCGACACGTGATATCTGACACGTGTTCTGACTGGTGGTGCTGACACGCAGGTGGGCAGGCTGCGCTACTGGAACCACGCCAACCAGACGAGCTACTTCCCCTCGCACTGCGGTAGGGTTAACGGATCGGCCGGAGAACTGTGGCCTCCTGGACAAAACAAGACCAGCATCTCCATGTTCTCGCCCGACCTCTGCAGGTCGTTCACCTTTGTAGTTAAGGTTTAATATTTAGTAAAGTAAATACCATAATAATTGGACTTGTGAGTATTTTTAAACGAAATTCTCGAATGAATTTATTTAACACACATCACCCTATTGAAACAATCCTATTTTTTTAAAACTTTGTATCGTTTTTTATTTGGTGCTCATTTCCCCACAGGTCCCTGACGTTCAACTACACCGAGGAGGTATCGGTGCACGACGTGTCCGGGTACCGCTACACTGGAGGTCGAGAGATCGTGGACAACGGGACGTTGGACGCGGACAATTGGTGCTTCTGCGGGAAAGGCGGCGGCGAGTGTTTGCCCGTGGGGGTGGTGAACGCGTCGAGCTGTCGGTACGGCGCGCCCGCCTTCGTCTCCTACCCTCACTTCTACCAGGCTGACCAATTCTACCTGAACCAGGTGGATGGCATGAAGCCCAGCAAGGAGAAGCACCAGTTCTACGTCACCCTGGAGCCGGTGAGCATGCACCTACCATGCGTTAGGAAGGTGGTTTGTTGTAAAAAATTCCAGAGTCTTCGCTCATTTGCAGTGATTATGAATTTTTATTATATTTTATATATTTTATTAGACCACCGGCATTCCCCTGGACGTGGCCGCGCGCTTCCAGATCAACATCTTGCTGCAGCCCAGCCAATACATCACGTGAGTGAATGTTCTAAGTTTGTCAATTCAATCAGAAGTGCACTTCTTCAATTGGTTTGCAGGGTTTGCTTGTAATGGAGGACAATTTTATCGAGACGAGTATATTAACAGCATGGCTAATACTGTATAAACATATTACTGATCATAGAAATGACTGCTTTGATTTTACTTGCAACATTATTTTTTCCCATATACATTGTTACGTATTCTTTGAAATTAAAATACATAGTCAAAGATTGAGCATCCATTTCCAATTTCCTCGATCCCCTGCAGTGTCCTGACGGTGTTTCGGTGTGCAGGATGTACCGACGCGTACCCAGAGTGTTTTTCCCGGTGATTTGGTTCGAGCAGCGCGCCACCATGACTCCCGAGCTGGCGACTGCTCTGAGCAGCCTTCTGGCGCTGCCTACAGTGGCCACCGTGTTGGGCCTCGTGGCGCTGGCGCTCGGTGCAGTCTTGCTGCTGGGAGCTGTCTCTCTCGTCGTCAGGGCCCGCATCAGCCGCGCCACTCGCTCGCCGGACAAGCGGTGAGATTAGAAACTACTTGCAAAATCGTTGTACAAATGTGATGTATACTTTCAAAACAAGAAAGCTATATACATGCAGTTTATTTAATAATTCCATTGATTTTGCCCATTTATATATATGCAATTATATCATCATCGGGGGCAATGATGACGACAGTCGTCACTTCTCGTCGTATTATCATGGTTCACGTTCACGGACCTACTCTACAATTATATTAAAATTTATATTATAAACTTTTCTTTTTAAAATAAAAATGATTGGTCATCAAAATGTTATAACTATTATTTTTTTTTTCACACTAGAGCAATTTCTTTACGCCTGCTGCGAAGAAATTTGCTTGGACATCAATGATCCCACAAATGAGACAATACGTTTCTACTATTCTGCAATTCTTGTTTCATGATTTCCCATGTGCTACAGGGTTGGTGTTAACGGTGAACGCGGATCAGACGTCCCACTCATGAAGAAGAAAGGTCGCTCCACAGAAATGAAAATCCTGGACGCCTCGCGCCTGGCAGACAACGAGAAACGACGTAACGGCCATTCGAGAAACGGCGAGGCTATTGGTGCATGAAACGGCGCTTGCGTAAGGACGAGGCTCGAGTGTGTCACCGCCGTGTGACTGAGTGTGACACTTTGTGACATATCCTTACGTGACTCAATCAATAAGACAGTGCAATATGATCATCGTGCGTCGATCAAACCGAGTTGTTGGTTCATTTTTTACGTTTATACAAACTTAGATATTAAAATTTAAATAAAGCCTATCCATACTGTATGTGGTTATATAATGGTACGTCTTGATAGAGCAAGATTATAAAAACTTTAGGCTTATTTAAATTCAATATAATATAGTATAGTACCTATAGTTACATTATGCATACATTAATTTTCATAATGTGTGTATATATATAATGTTAATTAAATTAAAAAAACTTGCCAAAGTAATCAAATTAGAGTATACACGATGTTGAAATGACTGGAAAATCACGTCATAAAATTATTTTTTTACTTACTTTATCGCTAGCTGCTTATTAATTATAATATTATAATTATATACTCTACATAATTATAAACGTATCGTTACAATAAAGTTGTAATCTTGATCAAATATTGCATTAATGTGGAATAAAAATTATATTTAATTATATTCTTATTGTTACATTTTTGTGGAATTATAATGTGTAAACGAACAACAACAGTGAAATATTAATGTTGTACCAAATTATGTTCATTGTATCGGTAGTAGCTGTTGATTACTGTATTTTATTGATCTGCAGAGACAAAAGAGTTCAACGACTTCCAAAAAGAGCCTTCAATTCTACTTTAATTCATTGTGTCATTTGAAAAGTGCAATAAAAAAGTGGGTGAATTATACCATGGTATAATTTAAAAAATACTCTCCTAGTAAAACGTTTACAATTTTTAAATATGCGAATAAAGTACGACTATTATTCCCGTACGAAATAACATTGAAAATGAATTATGGAATGAAATCGTGGAGTGCAAACAGATTTGATTGGATGGGGCTTTTCAAATCTCACTGTCCAGTAAAAAAACAAGGGAATATAGGTTTAAATACTCGTAATATTATTGTAATTAATTCCAAGTTTTTTTACCATTTGGCGTCTCTGCAAAGTCTCTGTTGTTGTTCTTGTTTTGTATTTTTAAATTATGTCTTAGCATCATTATTGTTATACAATTAAATTTAAAATTTTACATATTTATAAATTTTTTATATCAGACAAGCTTGTAGAAACAATTATTAATAGGGGATGAATATATTAATGTAGAAAATATATATTATAAAAATTATCATGTTATTTTCATACGTATTATTTACAACAAATTATGTGAATGCGATCATTGAAATGAATAAACTTTATTTAGAGCTATTTTTTTTTAATGGTGTAGTCGCTGTTATAAATAGATAAATAAAAATATATAAATATCCTCATTTTAATTGTGCATTGAAATTATTATAATCATGTGTATTTTTCTTGGATCTAATCAAAACGTGTTTTTAAAATATACAATATATATACAGTATATTATATAAAATATACATAATATATATTCTAAGTATACGGATCGTTCTGGCTGTGCCAAATTTATAATTGTTATTTTAGGTAAGCAAAAATTTGAGTGATAAAATAGAAACCTAATAAATAATTATTATACATGAAAACTGTGTATTTTAATGAAACATAAAAACCCTAACCTAGCATTTTGTAAGAATTTTATAGTCTGAATTATGATTTTTGAAAATTATTTTGAACTTCTCTCTTTGGCTCTAAATTTGTATATAATTGCAGGATTAATAAACATACTAAATAAATAAAAACCTGCAGATAATGAAGACATAATTACAAATTGTTTATCAGTCTGATTCAGCAAATGTTACGAGCAAGAGCTCCCTGTCTTTACTTATTTTTTATCTATTAAATTTTCCTATTTGAATACATATATGTATTGCAAGTAGCCACAGTTCTGTTCATAAAAACATTCAAATAAGAAATATGATTTTCTTTCTATTACAGATTATGTTCTAACATTAGAATGTATAACAATAATAATGATTTACGTTATGTATTCACAGTAAATTATTTTCGTGAGACAGCGTGTGCTAATCACTCTGTTTAATTATTTGCGATTAAATTGATACAATTAATAATTAATTCACCACCGACAGCAACGATCGAGCAGTGCTCATTTATCTCTGTGCAAAAGCATCTGGGAAGAATCAACAGATTTTCTGATCGAGATATAAATTGAATATTCTGCAGATGTTGAGTTAATTGTAGAGGGAGACTTTAATGCTAGAAGAGCGCATGCAGTCGGTATTATGGGAGAAATTAGAGATCCCAAGAAAAATAATGTAATAAACGTGAAGTTAGGCAACCGAGCCAGCACCACAGCCGAGCAAGTTACATAAGCGACAGGGGTCATGACGTCTTTGATGTTGAACAAGTTGTTAAGTAGAGATTATAGTATAAAAATTATAGCTTACTTTTTATAAATTTTAATTCAAATTAATTTGATTTATTTTCATTTCAAAAAGCGTTAAGGCAACTATTTTTTTTTATTCAGGCTTAAAAAATTTGAGCACCTAAAAGTATGCAACTTCTTAATCTAGTGGTTAATAATTATTTAAAACAGTGAACAAGGAAATAAATAAAATTAAATCCGTGATTATGCAGCTGTTAAAACACTTAAAACTAACAAAGTAAATATGTTGTAAATAATGCCTCAAATCTGTTATTTAGCACTGATATTGACATTATTTGTACACGACAAAGAAATATTTTTGTTCTTCCTCAACTGGGTTTTTTCACATAAATTAAAGCTTATTGTAAATACCTTAAGACGATCATATTCTAAAATAAACTTAATAACCTTGAAATACTTAAAGGAGTAATCTCAGTTACTGCTGGAGTCAGAGAATAATTTTCTACAATAGAATCGAATGAAATAAATTTAAAAAAATCGAGAATGTTTTATAAAACTTAATTTGCTTGTGGTTTGAGCAAATCCAATCTGGCAGTTTTCTCATAACAGCTCCATTTCCGGTTTCTATCCATAAAGCCAATGTTAAACTTCTACCTCAGTTCTCAGAAAACCGATAAGACAGATTCGCTTCAAAATTTATATTTGATGACGAGTTCCAGATCCCCTGCAAGTCTTGTTGCATTCAGACGTAACGATTATGAGATTTCAATCTACTGAGATTCATCCTTAAAGGAAATTATCGTAACTGTTCATTGTATACGTACAAAATATTATGTAGCAACTTCGCAAGCACTTGCACAAGAGTCAACCGTGGGTGTACTAGCTGACCTCTATACGCTTAACAAACTTTGAAGAAGAAGGAAGTCAGAGCAGAATTTAAAATGTGGCGGATCAGTTCGCATCGAATCTGCAGCGTCCTGTCAAATAATCTTCGATCTTCGACTCGTACGATATGCTGCTCACCTGCCAATCATCACACCTCGGGGATCAAGCCTCGCAGTTCAGGCAAGCAGTACAGTGTCAGTGTGCAGGCAGAGCATCAGAAATGGAGCCTGGAGCAAGCGGTGCAGCACGCGGAGAGAGTGATGGGCAGTCCGAGATCGATTTTAAACTTACATAGATATCTAGAAGGAGTTCAACTTGATAATTTTGAAACAGGGTTTGATAGAATTGTGGTGGCAAATCCTCAACTTCTTGGCGCAGTGAAGTAAGTAAATTTAAAGTTTTATTAATTGTCTGGTTATATTATTTATTGTTTTTAAAAAACAACGATTCTATATGTCAAAATTAATAATTTTTACTAAAATTAGTCTATTTTTTTTAATAATTAGAAAACTAATAATGTATAGCAATTTTTAGATCGATCGAATGATTAGGATAGTGACGTGCATAGTTACTTAATAAAGAATAAAAATAATGTTACTAACTGAGAAACATGGATCAAAATTATTTGAAAGTAGCCCTATGTATCAGATTGCCTAAATTTTTGATTTTATTCAACTTTGTTTAAAAAAAAATTGAAAACAATAAATTATTCTACAATAAGCTAAAGAAAATTTTAATTAATAAAGAGTTTTATTATTTGAAAATATTTCTAAGTTATAAAATTCCTGAAAGTGTAGTAACAATGTAACGTGATAAAATGTATCTTGATTTGTATGGATTGGTTGTTACTTAATGCTATTTGGTGTTTTATAGTGTTATTATATTATTTGTGTTGTAAATGTTTGTTTTCTCCGTTTTTAACATATTATAAAACAAAGATTTGTTTCAAAATTTATGAGGAGGACCTATGTTTATTTAGTACAACCTAAAATTTCAAATTAAATAAAAATAAATAAATTATATCAATGTGGTTGCAATGAAAGCGACAAAATTGGTGCTCATTGTGTTGACGTTACAGCGGCCAGACGGACGTGCAGACGTGGGGTCTGGTGGTGCTGTTGGTGTCCAGGGCGGCCGGACACATGCAGCAGTGAGCACCGACACCTCCTCGATATCAACACCGGCGTGCTGCCAGAGTAAGAACTTGTATTATCACGCCAGTATCTTTTATATTTATTTGATTCTGATGCAGTCAGGTCAAGCTGGCCTCTCTGGTAGAAATGGTGTACACAGGATACCAAATGCACCAGACGATGGTTAACGTCCTCCCAGACTTCCCTCAGGACATTGCTGAGGCCGCTCGTCATGGTAACAAGGTCGCGTTGCTGTTTGGAGACTTACTGCTAGCTACTTTCTTGGAACAACTAGCCACCATCACGAGTCCGGGGGTACGTGAAAAAAGAAAGGGAGGCATTATAAAAATAATTTTTTTTTTAAGTTTCAATTAAATACTCTTATAACATTACAATTAATGTAACAAACAATATTGTTACTGAAATTTTGCTTACAAATTAATCCTGCAGGTTTACGAGTTGATAAGTCAGATTCTTCGTGACTTGGTGGAGCTGGAGTTCATCGGTGACCGCGATAGCCAGAACCAGCCGCTGGCCACGGCAGGTCTCAGCGAGCTCGACTGGACGGAACGCAACGCTCTGTCCGCGGGCAGTATGATGGCCAAGGGGTGTCAGGGTGCGCTCATGATCGCGGACCACTCGACAACCGAGCAGCAGAGCGCCTACACCTTCGGCCACCACCTGGCGCTCGCCTGGCAGGTATACATAAGACTCACCATCCTCTCTTTATTGTGTGTCGTGACTCCCGTGATGTTGACAGGCATGTCTGGAGGTGGAGGCGCTCATCAACCCCCTCCCCGTTGCCTCGGTCGCGGGGGGCGTGCCGTCCTTCAGCCTCACCTCGGCCCCCGTCATCTTCGCTCTGCAGCACGACGCGGCGCTCCTCGCAGAGACCGACAAGGGTGCACGCTCGGTTCTCGACATCGACTACCACAAGGTGCGTACGAAAGCACGAGTTTTATCTAGACTTGATGTACCTATTACAACAGACAGTATAATTATCTATAAAATTAACGAGTTCTAAAATAATTAAGAAATTTATATATTTTTAAATATTTACTTCACTATTGTATACTGTATACTTTCTTTCCACAATGATTCAAGTGCCAATTTAGACGGGTTTTGGCAGTGTAGTGAAACGGGATCTACTTTTTTTTTATTATTTACAACTTGCACACGTGCAAACTTAGTTCTTTGAATTACTTGTTAATATAATATAAAAGCAATTTTCTCTTTTATTTTATCGAAAAGAAAAATAATGGCATACACGTTTGTAAGTCTGTTAAAGTAATAAACTATTTCATTTCATATAATTTTTACCGCACACATATTTTTTATTCGTTATTTTTTTTTTTTTGTAATTTATTTACCAACGCATATCATGCTTTGTTTTTATATTCTGTGCATAAATGTACTTGTCATTGGACGAATGAAAATAAAAAAGAATGGAATTGAATTAATAGTGATTATATATAATAACCATCTTTTTCTTTTAATTTGAAGGGAATTGATAAAAGTTCAACTCAATCGACGATCTCACCACTTGCTCTTGATGATTCTGACCTAGCTCAAGGAAACTCACGTTGGCTGCTCTTGAGAGGGAAAACTAGTTTCCAGTTTGTTGCACTTCGCTCTGAGCTGCAAGATAAGTTAGTTCAATAAAACTCCTTCATAATTATTAAACTCGGTAGACACCGCCGTATCCAGTTTGTAGAGCTGTAATTAACAATACGTTCAATCGCGTTTGACGGTGTATTATAGCTATCAACTAGAAACTTCAGTAATTACCATGTTATGTCCTCTACAAAATTACGTGGATTCCACTTAAAAAATTTCATGCAGAGCCTGTTTTATAACATTATTTCACTTATTTTTGTGCGTTTAAAAGAGAGAATGAAAATTGTTTGAAATAAAAATTCATTTTTAGTATAATATATATAATCTCTGGAGGCGTGTACAGTAAATGTCTTAATAGATATTATTTATAAATACCCCTAACCCCCTCCTACGTAAAATGTGAATGCAATAAGTATTGACAAGATGAGAAGCTGAATTCTAACTATAAGATTTCTGTCATGCATATAAAATATATATTATATATGTATATTGTAAAAAGTACTTTCTGTCATGACAAAGATGAGCGTCCGAAATCAAAATGTTGTCCCGTTTGTAATTTGAGTAATTTCGTAATTTCAGTTGCGAGAAATGATCTTCCGAGGCCCAGGATTGGAGCTGACCAGAGATCTGCAGCGCAGCCATGCAAAGCGGGTACACCAAGAACTACAAGAGTTCGGGGAGAACGAAGCAAGCCTGGCTCTTTCCAACATCATACGATCATTGGTTAATTAAATGAAGTTACTCACAATTAAGATATTCTATAATTATATTTATGCAAATGATAAGTGGAGAAGTGTCCAGTGCATGGACTTTCAATGAGAGAAATGCAGAAGTTAATAACATTTACATCATGATCAGTATAAGAACATTATTTATTTTATTTTGTAATTTTGTTTCTAAGTTATATTAATTGTAAACTACATTTATGATGAAATTGATAACATATTACTTGTAAATAGTAAGAAAACCTGATTTAAATCATACTGTTTCAAATTCTTTAGATATGAATTAAGGGAGAGGAAGAGAATTGATTTGCTTATGAGGTTAAACCATGGAACACTGTATTTTATGTAAATAATACTTCTAAATATTACAAGCATATTGAAATTAAAAAAAAAAAAATACCGTATTGTTAAATTGTATTATATATTTGACGTGTTATTGAAATAGAATGGAAAAAAATACCTACGTACACGCTTATATACACACATACATAATTATTGTAGTTACACTCTTATATAATATATGATTTATGATAACTATATAATTTTCAGTAGAAATTATTGTTTTGTTAATTCTATGTATATTTTTTTATTTTATGTCATTCATTGTAAATAAATTGCAAATTCTTAAAAAATAATAATTTTTAATTTATTTCAAGCATCAAAACCTAAATATTTTTATTTTTTATCTTGTATACAAAATATGAACCTATAATATTGTAAAATGAGCAAAGTAATAAGCAAATAACTAATTTCATGAATGGTCGTATAAATGTTTTATCATATTGCTGCAATTTCAGCAGCTTATAATAAATAAATGTACATTATAGGTTGCAGTGTAATCCGTTTAGTAAAGCAAATTGATAAAAGGCTACGCAGAGTTTCTTTAGCTCCCCCCCCCCCGGCCCCCCATTTTTTTAAGCAAAATTTGATCAAGGCTCCTTGAAATTATAACATTTCCACTGAAATCTTCACTTAAAAACTTCATGAATGTTCCTTCCATTTTTATGATTTTCTCGACAAAGTTTGTTATTATTAATGTGAATTTTTTATTTATTAAAGACGCAACTAAAATGTGAAAGAATGCAAAATAGTGTTAGTGTTCCTAAGAGACGTGCTAAAATAATGAATAACAGGGAAGAATATAACCACGAGAATTTGAATTCACATTATTAACTTTTATTAACTTTGCTTCAGAGTAAGAAGAGGAATAAAGTTTTTTTGTTAGTTAAAAATGCAAGCTTTCAAAAGATTAAACTGCATTGGTAATAAGCTATTGCATTTTCCTCGCAATATTTTGGCAACTAATATCAAGGAGAGGCCGTTATGGACCACGTCTGTGAATTTTCATCGTATTGAAGAATTAAAAAAGACAAATGTCAGTTTAAACTTAGCTCTGTCTGAAGCAAAGAAAATTGTAAATTATCAGCAGAACTCGTACTTTAATTTAAAACAATATGCGAACAGTTGTTCAATTGATTTTGATCACCATCGGCAGAAGCTTGTCACAGCAAATCATCCACTTCTAAGTATGATATAGTAAGTATACAATATGATAGAATCTACATATAAATCAATTTAATAAGTCCAATACTATTTTAATTCTATAACACGTTATAGTATGTTCTGAAGCAGAAACTTTTGTTTGTTTACTATAAATGCCATTTTATTTATCATTAAAATGCAAATAATAAACTTTTAACTTATAAGGAATTAAATATTGCTCAAATATGTTGTAGCACCAACGCGGATGTGCAGACGTGGGATCTGGTGGTGCTGTTGGTGTCCAGGGCGGCTGAACACAGCAGTGAGCACCGACACCTTCTCGACATCGACACCGGCGTGCTGCCAGAGTAAGAACTTTTTCCGCTTTTTATTTATTTTTTTATAGAGGGAAGTGTCTTTACTTGTTTCTGATGCAGTCAGGTCAAGCTGGCCTCTCTGGTAGAAATGGTGTACACGGGACACCGCATGCACCAGACGATGGTCAACGTCCTCCCAGACTTCTCTCCGGACGTCGCTGAGGCCGCTCGTCATGGTAACAAGGTCGCGCTGCTGTGTGGAGACTTACTGCTAGCTACTTTCTTGGAACAACTAGCCACAATCACGAGTCCGGGGGTAAGTGAAAAAAAAAGGAAGGGAGGCATTATAAAAATAATTTTTTTTCTTAAGTTTCAAATACTCGTATAACATTACAATTAATGTAACAAACAATATTGTTACTGAAATTTTGCTTACAAATTAATCCTGCAGGTTTACGAGTTGATAAGTCAGATTCTTCGTGACTTGGTGGAGCTGGAGTTCATCGGTGACCGCGATAGCCAGAACCAGCCGCTGGCCACGGCAGGTCTCAGCGAGCTCGACTGGACGGAACGCAACGCTCTGTCCGCGGGCAGTCTGATGGCCAAGGGGTGTCAGGGTGCGCTCATGATCGCGGACCACTCGACAACCGAGCAGCAGAGCGCCTACACCTTCGGCCACCACCTGGCGCTCGCCTGGCAGGTACATAAGACTCACCATCCTCTCTTTATTGTGTGTCGTGACTCCCGTGATGTTGACAGGCGTGTCTGGAGGCGGAGGCGCTCACCAACCCTCTTCCCATCGCCTCGGTCGCGGGGGGCGCGCCGTCTTTCAGCCTCACCTCGGCCCCCGTCATCTTCGCTCTGCAGCACGACGCGGCGCTCCTCGCAGAGACCAACAAGGGTGCACGCTCGGTCCTCGACGTCGACTACCACAAGGTAAGTGTGGCTAAAGTACTAACGTACGTATAAGTGTAATGTCGAGGTTTCAATGAAATATTACTGGCATCTTAAGATGCAACGTTACAGTAAGATTTTAATGAAATTATTGTTGATTTTGCAAATGCATATAGTATAGTTGAAATTAGTAATTTGAATTACACATAATAATATCATAGCGATTTACTTTCCATTTTCCATCAAGAGAAAACTAATGTTTATAATTTTAATATTACTCTGTTGTAAATTGATGTTTCACCAAGTGATATAGCGATCGTCTTTCCCTTTTTACATCCAAAGTCATAAAAGTTCAACTCAATCAACGATCTCACCACTTGCTCTTGATGATCCTGACCTACCTCAAGGAAACTCACGTTGACGGATGACGATCGCAGCAAAAACTAGTTTTCATTTTGTTGCACAAGTGCAAGTTGCTTTGAGCTGCATGTTAGTTGCAGTAACTCTGTAGCCTTTGATAGAGCCCTTGTATATACGCAGTACTTAAAGTAGGGCTGAATGACAGCAGGTGAAATCAAGTTCACAACTTACAATGAGTTTGCCGATATATAAAAAAGGAAGTAAACCACATACGTATTCTGAGAAACCAGACACGTGTTTTGAGGGCAGTATTATTTAACTCTGTACAGTATAGTGAGGTGGTTTAATTCTATAATTTGATGTATTTTTATTCGATTATATATATGAATATAGCATAGAGGAGCTAGGAATTAAGAAACTGTTATCATAAGCTAGTTAGTTTTTATGAATGGAATACAATTGTTTTCATAATGAAGAAATAGAACGTTTTCAATATATCAAGATGAATAGAGGGGTTATTTTTTTTTTTTATAAAAAATTGAAAGTTTGAAAAAAATTATTAATTAGATAACAATGACAAGATACCAATTATAATATGTTCGCATATAAATGCAGCATAATTTGCAATAATATAATAATTATGATATAAACTTTGTGTCATTCTCGTACTCATCCTTTCAGCTGAGGAACTTGGTGTTGCAAGGCCCCGGGCTGGAGCTGACTAGGGAGCTGCAGCGCCGCCACGCACAGCGGGCACACCAGGAACTACAAGAGTTCTCCGTGGAGAACGAAGCGAGCCTGGCTCTCTACAACATCGCCCTTGCATTGTCAAATTAAAATCCTAGCGTAATTATTTAATTATTACAATGAAGAAGAGTATTAAAATAAATAAAAATATATTCCTATCTATAGAGTACAATACTTGTAAGAGTGCAGATTATTCGATATGAAAATAAATATACCCACAAACAATCACTGTCTCAGAACGTACGTATATTATTGCAAAACCTTTTCATAGTATGACATGAGTGTTAAATACCCCTGTGCATATGAATAATTATTAATTTTTTACACTTAATTTAAATGCATTGAGAGACGGTGAAATGTGTAGAGATTTTGAGTTTTATGGTCTTGAGAAGAGTGGGACACAGCAATTATTGGTGCAGCGCGCGGTGTATAAAGCTGTTCCACTTAATTTGACCACGAGTGTACTTAATTATACCACTGAAGGCATCAAAATGCGTCACCTGTTAAGTATTTTATACATTAATTGCTATACAGACTATATATAATTGTATAACATATATTATAAGTGTAACCGTTATTTACTCAAACTTAACAACACAGATTGGGTACGAAATCACTGCAGGTGGCATTTAATGGCAATACAATTTTAATCCTGAGTTAAGATTTTAAAACTTTGAAAAAAAAAAAAACAAAAAAAAAACTCTAGTTTCAAAAATACAGTTTATTAGGATTAGGAGAGTTCGAGTTCTATAACTTGTATATCATATATCATATATATCAATAATTGTTTTTTAACTACATTCTTCTTTTATAGTTTTATGAATTAAGCTAATTAACTGTAGGAAATAATGTATAAAAATTATTATATATACCAATAATATTTGTTTAAATAATTAATAAACAATTAATGTTTGTTATATAATAATTGTCTAATGATATTTAAGGCATAAAAATGAATTTTTATCATTTTTATTTTAAAAACTGACGTTTCTTTTTCATTTTCTTGGTGAATTTTATGACCTGCACGCATTCAGTACAAGATTATTTGTTATTTGAGAGGCATGTGAAAGTATGCAAAATAATGAGGAGAGTGTCAGACGTGCCGCAATGAAAAACAGAGGTGAGAGTAACACTCTGAAACATACGGTCCTTGAAACACACAATTACATTGTGATAAATAATTAAAAAAAAGTTAATTAAAT
The DNA here is from genome assembly GCA_949825025.1 of Siphlonurus alternatus. Lineage (NCBI taxonomy): Eukaryota > Metazoa > Arthropoda > Insecta > Ephemeroptera > Siphlonuridae > Siphlonurus > Siphlonurus alternatus. Next base: position 14,295,426 of record OX463782.1, on the reverse strand, counting down.
ACAAGCAATTAGGAAAAAGAAAGATTCACTTGCAAAGTTTTAAAAACAATGAGATTTCATTACAGACACCATTAATGAATATGGTATGTAGTTGTCATAAAATAAAAGTAAAAATAGTGATAAAATAAAAGAAAATTTAAAAAAAAGTTGAGTATAATTTAATACTGGTAGTAGAAAAAATAGACATGCAAATTCAAATTAACAAGGCTAGTTCATTTAAATATAACATTTATAATAAAATTATGTTAAAAATAATGCGATTGTTCCATTGATTTTGATCACCATACATCACCCAATAGCAATTAAATCACTTGTTTTTAAACATGATATAGTTAAGTATAATACATAATATACTGTATAACACCGTATTTAAAAAAAAAATTGTATAAACTAACCATGCAAATTATCACTTAAGCAATCATAATTATAACGTACGTGCTCGCTTGTAGTCTTTTGGACTTCACGCCTCGTGATTCTGCAACCTTCATGCATATATATTTTTATTATTAATTTTTAATTGAATATGGTAATGCCTGCACCACTCTCTATGGCTAATTAGCTACAAGTTTTGGGTTGGATATGGATATTTGGAAAACTAGCTGGCTAGCTTCATGCCCTCAAAGAGTAGAAATTAACAAGGCTGGAGTGGACATTTAAAGCTTTGGTTTCACATAGTAAAATGTATAGGGTTTTCTTCTGGAAATGTAGGGATTCTGGTCATCCTAGCTTCTCTTTTTATTTCAGTGTTACAATTTCAATCACACATAGGTCAATGCTTCTAAAAAAAAAAAAAAAAAAAAAAAAAAAACTGCAAAGTTTCAAAACTGAATTACAAACACAATAGCCAGCTACAAACTTTTCAGGCTAATGCCAGAGGGTGTATTAAATTAATTTGACTTATGACTTTAGTTAGAGATAAGGATATAATTTTTAATTTTTATTCATATATGTTCATTTTTTTTCCAAAATATTACAGACTCGATATTTTTGAGAGCTTTTATTTTTGGCTCCAATGTAAGTACGCGAACTGCATTATTATAGTTGAAATCCTGTAACTTGTGCTATGGCACCTAATTATAGTAGTTCAACATCAGTTTTTAAGATTTTTCAGTTTTTAAACTTGCTGATGTGAGGTAGGAAGGATCTGCAGCGCCAACACCCAAAAGCGGGTGTACCAAAAACTATAATTCTCCTGGAGAACAAAGCGAGTGTGGTCCTCCTCACTATTGCCCTAGCATTAGTAAATGAAATTAGCTTTTAGCTTAATTAAAATGTAATTAAGGATAACATAATTCTCAAGACATAAAATTTTTGAGAAAACTCGACAGCAATTATGATTTTGTGGTGAAAGCTTCTTTCTTAATAAATATAACGTCTGAGAGAAAATGTTACAATTTTGCTGATTTTTATTTTAGATTATCCACCGTTCCAAATAAATATACTATAGTATATATATAATTCATTGCACGAGTGACACTGAACAATATTGAAAAACAAATTCATCGTCATGATTTATTTTCTTTTTACGTAGCATAGTACGTGAGGAAATTAAAAATAAATATAATTATGATTCATCCATACAAAAGACTTGGCTCAGTTAAGCATTAAACATGATTTGAATGATATAAGACTGATTTAATAACCAGTACAATAACTCAATATAAATAAGTGTATGATGCAGACCAACGATTTTATTCTGCAATTGTAAATTGCATTAAAAATGTAATTTCTTGTATTTATTATTGGATCGATGTTTAAATTTCTAGAAATGTACTTTTTAATATATTTAAAGAAAAAAATCTTCAACTCAATTTTTTTAGAGACATCAGCATCCCTGCTGTGGTATACCTGACTGCATCCCCCCGCATTTCTCAGCCCTCCCTCTCAGGTGATAATACCGTGATGGGCAACAAACTCGACTCATGATAACAACACGCAACTCTTTTAACAATAGTAGAATTTGATATACACTTACACAGGAATCAATAAAAAATCAATTAATATTTAATAATTTGATGCCTGAAAAAAACAGTAACGGAAATATATTTGATTCTTTGTTGTGAAATTGCGTGATTGTCTATTATTCTCATATAATACAAGCGAGTTAAGAAATCAATCAACATAATACAATGTGATAAAATATTTTACCTTGAAATTCATAACAATGATTTGCAAGTTTAAACTAAAAAATTAATATTAATTTACAATGACAATTTTTTTTTTGTTTTATAAAATTATATGTGCGTATGTGTATGAACTTAAAAAATATGCAAATTTAGTCAAGAACCTTCATAAATTATTTTTATTGCATTAAAAATGTCAATAAAGAAAGACTTTTCATCTTTTCCTGTACGTCCTCAATCCCTCCTCATAATAAAAAAAATATATATATTTATTAACGCATGTGGCGTCTTTTTGTTTTGACGGTGTTAGAAAAAATCTGAACGCTCCCACTTGAACTTTATACCATAAAATATTGTAAATAAGGATCAAAATACTATACAGTATATTTAAATATTATTAAATTTAAGTCAATATATTAATTTTTTTTCAGGTTTAACAGGTTAACTTGTATATCAGAGTCCTCTTTTGTCAGATTTAAGAAACTTTTATTGACCTGGAATAGGCATGATATGGTAGGGAAAAATTTCTAATTTCCTATTGGCCTTAAGCTTAACTATAATTTGGTGACCTTCGTGTTGTAGAGAGGAAACACAAAAAGAAGTTTGTCGGCTGCCGATGGTAGTGGTGGTGATGGTTAATCATTGAACTCAGGTTTACGCACGGTGAACGTCAGTCTTAACTGTAGAGGGCCAAGATGAAGCATCTCGTGCTCGGTGCTCTCAGGTTGTCATCGAGTGTCAGTGTGACGTCACGTGCCATCTGTACCACACCTGTCAGGTACCATAGTGTAATCACACAATCTAACAAGCAAAAAGTGCCGCAGTTTAATTTAATATCAAAACAAAAATTTCCATTAAGTTGGAAACAAGCAGTTGCAGAAGCTGAAAAAATTGTTGGTAATCCAAAATCATTTTTAAATTTACGTTGGCTTTTTGATGATGATTTTGCTAATATTGAATATCATTTGAAGAAATTGGTGACTACGAATCATCCACTTCTCAACACTGTAAAGTAAGTATTTTAGTATTCAAAATGTGGTTTAAACCGTTATGTAGGTCATGCGTGGAATTCTTTGATTACTTGGGTGCGATATACACTTTTTTTTTCTTCTTCCTTCCTCGTGCATTTATGATGATGTGAAAAATAAGAACGCACTTTATAGTTGTACTTTCAATGAATTCTCATCAGTGAATTAATGGTATTTATATGTTAAGTTAATCATAGCATTTTTTAATTTAAATATTGAAGACGCAATGCGTAATACTGTTGATTAATATTTTAAATGAATGAATAGGTTTTCTCCTTTCTTTTTTTTTTCGTACTAATTTTCTACTTTCTTTATATTGGAACCGCCGTTTACTATAATGATTAAACTACTGCATGATCATAAAAGTAAGTTGCTTTTTTTCTTAAATGTTACGATAGTAAATAAGAAATTCGCACCGCAAAATATTAAAAAAAGAAGCGTTTTTTATAGGAAAATTTTACAAAAATAATGTAAAAACATTTTTTTTTAAGGTGTAAATTTAATATTGATGTTAATTCATAGATTTTACGGAATCTAAAAATTAAACAATATATTATAATTTTAAATGAAGTTATTTAATTTGTCCTGACAAAGTAATGTCAAATTTAAGCCATCCATCTAGTTTTTTCCTTTAATTTAAGAGTTACAAAAAAAAAACGCCTCTATGAGCTAAAGCAGAGGAAAAATTATATATTGTAGGTGAAGTTTGTAGCAGTTATTGCACAATGTAATTATTTGAATCATTCAGTAGTTATAACAACATTGAAATTTGAATTCGCTCTTTTTATTAAATTTTTAAAGTCTTTTATTATAATATTCAAAGTACCGAAGCCTATATAATAAAGAAAATAATGATGTTATAAAATTATAAATTTTATAATTAAAGTAAATGAACAACATTAATAAAATTTTGCTCGAATTTTTTTAATTTAAATGCAAAAAAAAAAAAATAAATTATTTCCACACTAGTGAATAAATATTTGGATCACGAATTTTTAAGAAACGTTTGTTGATAGTGCTCGTTATTTTTAAAGTATGAATTTAATTCATAAACAGTTTACGTATATTCTTTGGCATATTATTTAGCTTGGTACCAGATATAATATATATGACTGTCAGAAAAATGGAACTAAATAGTAATTTTAAAATTGATATTGTTTCGATTATCTTGTCTTGTACCGTAAAGAAATAATAAAAATGAGTTTTAAAAAAAATTCATTTGATAAGTAGGTCAGTCTTTAAAGAGACAAATTTCTCATAAAATTACAAAATTCTGAAAATATAAAATAAAAATTTATTCAGTGATTTCTTTGTTTTTTCGAATGTTTACATGATTTGCTAACACATGCTGCATCGTTTTGTGGCACAAGACGACTAGAAAGGGTCTTTATATCCACAAAGAGCTTTGCGTACATTTTAGCTGGGTACCAGTACAATCATAAACGTATTGTATGGATCCAAAATATAGATGCATGATACTCAGAAAGTGCGCTTTTTACGTGAACAAATTAATAATCAGCTGAAAGTGAAGGGAGATTTGGCGTGGCAAGATTGAAGGCCTCCCAATTTTTAAAGCACCTCAGTTGCATGACCAGTTCCGGGCGGGTCCGCGACTTTCAATCTCTGAAATTGAAAGGGAAAAAAACTCTCTTCATAGTCATACATGTTTCATGCAGCGTAAGTTTTTATTGATAGTATAAGTTTATTTTAATTTTATTTTTCTATTCACTGCTGCATGTTGCATAGCCTTGTATAGGAAAGTTCTAAAGATCAAATGCAAATATACATGCATGGTTTAATTAAAAAAAGTGCATTGCAAAAATAAAATTTGAATTTAATAAACATGGTTCAAACGAGAAATCTGTGTTTGATTAATACGCAACTTTTTAATGGTTTGTGTAGTTAAAATTCTGACTGCGAGTATGATTTCTTCTTCGTCTTTGCCAAAGGAAGTGAATTAAATACCTTTCGCCTTTCTCCCACACTTATATGACTACTTGGTATAACATTCATGGCCTTAAAAAATATAATATATCGTTCTTTCATAAACTAAAATCTTGTGTATAAAGACGCTTTTCCTTTCTGTAAAAATCATATAAGGATAATATCTATAAAATTTGGATTAAAAAAATTGAGGTTATAGCATAACGTCAATTTAATCTTCTGTTAACAATAAAAAATCTTCACATAATGCAATGAGGTCACACAGACCATCTGACTTGTTTGGTGATGTGAACCGTTAAGTGTGGCTTCTCAAATTTGTGATGAGAAGAAGCTGCTCTCTGATATACACTGCAAGAAATTTACCAGAAATTAATTTTTTAATCGTTACTATACTAACGTATCAGCTGTTTTATGGATTTATTATACAAATTTCAAAATACCAAGATGCGAAATTAATTTTTTCTGTAACAATGAGTGCTGCATGCACTTTATTTTAAAATTATCGAATACCAAAATAAAGAGTGAAATGATAATTTCTATTCCTTTCTTTGTTGTTTCTGCTATTTTGTTGGACATATAATTATTTCCTTTTAGTAATAGTTGGGTAGTAAAAGAAATATAATTATTTATTATATGGAAGTAAATATCATGATAATATTATCATGCAATACTCAATGTATTACGTATTGCAGCAATACTTAACTGAGCATTGTAAAAAAGTATAAAATTTTTGCAGTCATTAAAGTCTCCACACTTTATTACATTAATTGTCAGTTCTCCAGTTCTATTGGTGCTCATTGTGTTGACGTTACAGTGGCCAGACGGACGTTCAGGCGTGGGGTCTGGTGGTGCTGTTGGTGTCCAGGGCGGCCGGACACAGCAGTGAGCACCGACATCTCCTCGACATCGACACCGGCGTGCTGCAGGGGTGAGTGAACCATAGATGTCATAGATTAAGATTCCATTGCCCTGTGATTATGTATTATTGTGTCCTTTTACAAAATGCTAAGATATACAATGTAGTATTATAGTATAGTAAATATCTGTTTTAAAAATTAGGACAAAGAAAAAAATATTCCCGTAAACGTTTAAAACATAGGAGAAATCAAATAAGTGAAATTTTTCTAAGGATGCTGTGTATGAGGAATTTCCAACGTGCCCTACCCTTTAACAGAGGTTGAGTGAGAGTGTTTCTCTTGTATTCATCTTTAGTAAAATACCATCTCTGTTCTATCTATTTTACAATCCTTTATTTATGCTTTGGGTTAATTAACTGCCATGAATCAATAATCCATCATTAAAATTTCATGAATTTAAAAATCATTGAATCTGATAACTACACAAGAATTAATATTCATAATTGATAATTATATAAATTACATTGTCAAACAATTACTATACACTAAAGACATCCCGTTTTGCTCCAGCGGAGCGTATCATTCATTATTACAGAAGGAGTGCCTCCTTTTTCGTTCAATCTATTATTAGACTTCATTACATCAGGAAGGTATATAGGTCAACCTGTAGCTCCCTAACTTGTATTACGTATCAAAGCGGTGAGACGGGCATCCGGGAGGGACGAGACAAGTCTCTAGCATCTCGGAAGGTTCGATAAAGCCAGACGTTGTGAGCGTCACGCGTGGAATGTGAAAGTGAGGACGGAGATACTCTCTCGCGACTCGTGTCTTGTGGGCAGCGCATGTTAGCCGCAAGATAGAATAAAATTATGATGATATTCTCCCACGTTTTCCCAATAATATTATTTAATTTTTTACATGCAATCACTATAATGATGTATAGCGAGGGAAATAAATAAGAGGGGGTTCTTTGTAATTTAGGGAAGAATCACTAAAAAAATCATATGCATGCATTTTTCCTTTTAAAATACTTGTAATATATATATTATAGGGTATTACTTATTATTATTACAGTTTACGTAACAGTTATAGTTATTACTATATACTAATTAGGTCACTCTAAACCCCCTAAACTACCCTGAGTTAGCTACGAGAACCAGGGGAGGAGCCTAAAAATTTCCAGGAGGAAGAGAGGAGGTGACTGGTGACCCGGACAACCCGGACACCCACTTCTGATGTAATTTGTCCTATACCGGGTGTTCCCCCCCGCCCCCCCCCCCCCCCCCCCAAAAAAAATTTGCTACGAAAACTGAAGTGACATGTCCACAGACAACGCACGCTGGCCAAGGTGACCGAGATGATCTTCATCTCCCACATGATCCACAAGAGCATGGTGAACATCAACCCAGACGACTTCCCGGACAAGGAGACGCTCGAGGCCATGACCTACGGCAACAAGACGGCCCTCCTCAGTGGAGACTTCATCCTCGCCAAGCAGTGCGTCAACCTCGCCACTCTCAAGAACACTGAGGTGCGTAACCTTACCACATTAACAAGGAAGGGGGGGGGGGGAGAAAGGGGGTTATTTACGTCTTCTGCATGAGAGTTATCTTCTCGAAAAAAAAAATGCATTTCAGAGGTGTTGTGAGTTACTTTACTTACTTTGTAATATCATACTTGCTTATTCTTATAATATTTGTGTCAATTATATGCATTAAATTTATATAAATTTTCGTATTGCATAAATATAACAATAACAATTTCAAAACTATATTAAAAATCATTAAATTAAGTGTCACAAAAAGAGGAATTATAATTTATGATATTGTTGTCTTATTTTACTAATTGTAATGAAATTTGAGAAACTCTGGCAAAAGACATATATACAAACAAGACTTTTTTTTTATTTGTATGTAGATTTTTAGCATGATTACATACAAACAACAATACAGAAATAGGAAATTTTAATCATACAGATTTTTAAGACATGCAAGAAAACATTTTATCACCAGCATATATGGTTTAAAAATGTACATCAAAAATTATCATACTAAGAATCTATGCACGCTTATGAATTTCAGGATATTTTCTGTATAATCTTAAAACCTGCATCACATTATTCATGGTTTGTAGTGCCACTGCTGCAATCAAATGAATAGTTATTTTTTACCACAACCATGAAACCACAAATTCATAATAGTAAAAACGTTAACAAGAAAACCAACTAACCGTGTCGTAGTAAACATTCCTCCTTGATTGATGGAGGTGTGATTTAAAAAAAAAAAAATAGAAATGGCAAATTTTAATGTCAGCTGATTTCACATTGGTTTGAAATTTTATTGCATTGAAAGTTGTGTTAAAGGAATCATACAATATTATGAGCGTGAATATTAACGCGTTAGTCTAGATATCCCGTGAAGGAAATCGATTTATGATGTCGAATATTTTTCAAGTTCTTGAAACTGGGCTATATTATATAATAACACATATATGTAGTTTCATTGGTATTAATTGGCAGTACACCTGTGTATTATATACATGCAGTAAGTTATAGGGTCATACTCCTTAAGCATGTCGTATCTTGCTGAATCATGTTCATGTTTTGAGTTCGAGCGTTGTATTATTCTTCTGTTTGGTGCGCAGTTGGATGAGCTGATGAGCCGAGCCGAGCGGGATTTGATCGAGTCGGAGTTCATCGGTGACCGCGACCGTCAGAACCGTCCGCTGGCCACGGCGGGTCTCAGCGAGCTCGACTGGACGGAACGCAACGGCCTGGCCGCCGGCAGTCTGCTGGCCAAGGGGTGTCAGGGTGCACTAATGGTCGCGGACCGTGCGGCCGCTGAACAGCAAAGCGCCTACACCTTCGGCTACCACCTAGCGCTCGCCTGGCAGGTAATATTATAGCTAGGACTCAGCTTAGGAGCAAATTCAGTCCTCCTTTGGGTGTCATATAGGGCAGCTATTTTTCATACCTTAATATTTATGCATGTATTTATAAGAGAATTTTGTTCATGAGCTGGCGTCAACATGTATGTTTTTCTTGGTTGAATTTAAAAATTGCATGTATACAGTGACGCATTTTGCTTGCTGTAAGAAAAAGTGATAAAATTATTGAAAAAAAAAATATATAATCAAGTCTTTGATGCCGTTCTTAAATATTTTCGTCGTACTCTGTGCGTCTCCCTGACGTCCTGTTTGTTGTTGACAGGCATGTCTGGAGGCGGAGGCGCTCATCAACCCCCTCCCCGTCGCCTCGGTCGCGGGGGGCGCGCCGTCCTTCAGCCTCACCTCGGCCCCCGTCATCTTCGCTCTGCAGCACGACGCGGCGCTCCTCGCAGAGACCGACAAGGGTGCACGCTCGGTCCTCGACGTCGACTACAAAAAAGTACGTTCTAATTTATAATTCATCCTCTTCCCAAGACCAGTTTGTAACTGAGGTATTCCGAGCTCGTAATTTGATCTTAAATTTGTCCTAATTACAAATCTTGTTTTTAATCTGGAAAGTTGTACGTCCGCGCGATATCAAGTGCTGCAGCGGTTCTTGAGTGTCAAGTACGAATTTGGTAAACGTGAGAGTGGAGAGCCTACATTATAGCATACTTCTTTTTTTGTTTTTACTTTCAATCCATAACATTATCTTATTCGTCATTACAGTTGAGAGACTTGGTAATGCGAGGCCCCGGGCTGGAGCAGACCAGAGACCTGCAGCGCCGTCACGCACAGCGGGCACACCAGGAACTTCAAGAGTTCGCGGAGAACGAAGCGAGTGTGGCTCTCTCCAACATCACACTTGCATTGACCAACTAAAATCACATCAGGACACAAATTAAGTTCTTTGACGTTCCAATACCAGAATATAATTATGATATTAAAATTGAACATGGAAATTTTTAATGAGTTTTGGTTTGTGAAACAAATCATTGTCTCAGTAATTTGATCAACATATTTCTAAAAATAAATTAATAAAACGATCTTTCATTAATTTCAAGACATTGAAATTTTGAAGCAGATCTCTCCTACTTGTATTGGGCCGTTACACAGCCCTCTGGTGAGAAAATGTCACCGTCCATCGAGCAACTATATGAACGTAATGTTGAACCCAGTGCATTTTAAGTAAATAATTATTATAGAATATTCTGGTTAAATCAAATTTAAATCTGGTGTACAGTGGAACGTCAGTGTCATGTGCGTCGTGACAATTTCATATCTTAAACATTGCCAAATTAATTTAATTATAGAGCCGAAAAAAAATTGGTTCAAAGTACATACATTATTCCTTTATCCACTATATACATTTACAAATTATTTATTTACATTGCAAAGGAAAATAAAAAACGCTATTAATTATTTTTAAGTATGTTGTACTGTAAAATTAAATATTTTTTTTTTAATTATTAAGCTGTTTATTTTGGATAGAAAATTGTACCTTCATTTTATTGCAATTATATATTTTTTTTTATTAAATTTGTTCTAAGAATAATAATTGAAGATGTCTTTTCATTATAAAAAATGGTGAAAGTATTTATATATATAAAAAAAAAAGCTCTGCATCTGTTATGTTAGCAGCTTCTTGAGCTTAAAAATTTTTTAGTCGTATTATTTATAATATTAATATTACGATAAGGGTCAAATCGCTATTATATCAACAGCAGTGATGTGTTTAAGCAAGAAAGTATAGATATATTATTATACTCGTTTGTAGGTCATGTATTTCATGCAGTGCACACCAAGTCTCCTAATTTATTTAGTTGAGAATGGAGATTTAGTTCATATGACACTGCAGTTTTACAACACTATATTGCAGATGGACCATATGGTATATTAACTAGCTACCGGTAGCTGCTTTCAATACATATATAAGGTGCATAAAGAGCATGAGGCTTATTAATTAGTTACCAGTAAAGAGTACAATTTAAAAATCAAATTATTTAAATTTAATATTAATTACGAAAAGAAGGTGCCAAAGTAATTAATAAAAAAAATCCCCAGTATTAATATACACAAAATCTATAAATATAAAAAATAGGTTGATATTGGTGACTCATTACGGTGCAGGTATGTGTAAATAGCTTGTAATTTAGCTTTTAAACGATTAATCATATGCTGAAAAATCACTTGTGTGCTAACCTAAAAATGGAAACAAAAATATTGTTATGTTTTAAAAAAAAAAAAATGGTCAAAAAGTGTTTAGTATTATGATGTAATTATGTTATTTCTTTAATAAGCTTGAATTTCTTTTTTTAATTGTATTTTTCTACATTTTTGTAAAATAAATTTTTAATAAAAAAAATCAGTAAAATTCTCTTGTGTTTCATTTGTAGGTTTTAATTGGAACTAATTATTTCTTACAATGAAAATATATCTTATATCTAGATATTTAATTATTATAGACTTTAATACACGATACAACTTTGTATATACAATTTTTCACTACAAGAAAATGTCATCTCCATACAACACAAAGAAATGGAGTTGAAATTTTCTTGGTGTATGCAATATTTAAAAAAAAAAATTAATAATATAATATTTATCAACTTAAATGTTATACCATGTGATTGTAATAATATACTGCATAGATATAAAAAATAATTTATCATAAGAGTAGGGTAGAAAGTTCTAAAGATGCATTAAAACAAGACAGCTAACATATTCACGATAAAGTTCGCTTTTATAAATAACTTTGCTGCATATAGAAAAAAACTCTAATCAAAAAATGTGATATAAATTTTGTACTTCGCAGTCTCATAACAATAATATTAATAATAATTATATAATTTTTTAATGGCATCAAATATTATATGTGCAATCAGCATACATGGTTGTTTTTATATTTTCAAAATTATATTAACTCATCATCTGAAGAAAGAGTTAATAACACAATAATTATTAATTAGCAATTTAATTAAATGCATATAATATTTTAAGAAAGAAAAGAACATGAGCCTGGAGGTTATGCTTCACGTTATACATTACTGAAAGAGCAGTTGCCTGATTTATAGGGGACAAGTTAATTTTTAACAATTTTATGTGATATGGGCTTTTATGAGTGTAAAAAGTAAAAACACAAAACACACCATCGAATTGAACTTCCTGTGTATATACTGTACAATCATCATTGCTTCCTCTCCTCTCTCGTTGCATTTCCCCACGATCAATAAACTCCCTCCTCTTTCCCCGCTGCGCTTGCCCGCTACGCTGCAGTTGCGCTCAGTAGCCATCTTTGTTGTTTACATGCATCGTGAAAATTTCGTTGTGTTCGAGTAGTACACCAAACTTGTTCACGTGTACTTTAGTGTACGCCGTGAAGCGAGATCACGTGGGTTTGAGCACCAGGCTGTGACGTCACGTCTTCTATACCACGTGACGTGAATGACAACTTCGTGACTTGAATCAGCTGCGTCTGTGACGTCAAATCTGTTGGCGCAAACAGTACGAACGAGGTGTAGAATAAAAATTTGATACGAGTCTTTTTATTGTACGAGCTTATAACTGTATAACATGCCATCTTCAACAAGAGTGCGTAAGTATTAATAATTTACAATTTAATAAAGCTTATACCATGATATTTTGTTATTATTCCGTCAGTGCGTTTTCAATATCGTCTCTTATACAAACAGATAACTTAATATTATTGAAGTAAAGTAACTATATATTATACATATAGCATGATATGTTGACAATGGAAACACACGAGTGACACGAGAGGTGACAATCAGCTACTACGCTCTCGAGTTATCACTCTTATCAGTAACTTATAAATATCTACTTCATGACATGTAAAAAACAATAGAACTGATAATGATTAATCAAGATTAACTTATATTTCACCGCATGTTATCAAAGCATAATAATAATTAAAATAAAACCACGCAGTTTGTCCAAAAACAATATCGTCGTGTGTATTTTAAATTTTAATTATTATGATAAACTTATTTAGTATATTATACTGTACGTATTTATGTTATGTATCCTCTCTGTAATATTGAATAACTATTTAATTATTTTTGTTGTGTTAGTTAAAATTAAACGTTCGTTTGTATATACTTTATTTATTATATACACACGTTGGAGTTTTCAGTCTGTATTTTTCATATTAACTTATTAATATTAGAATTTGAATACAGATCGAGTCAAGCTCTATTTTTATTTATTTTTTTCAGAAATCACACAATAAAATAACAATAAATGATAGTATATTTTAGTGCACTTTGGATAGCCTGGATGGACATCATACGAGGGATTTATTCACAAATTATGAGCATTGATGTCTATATCTGTCTATATCTCACTATTATAATAAAATTTTATTATTTATTTATTTTTTTATTATTATAATCTCTTTCATGGGCACAAACATACATATATCACAATCACTACGTTTACATGACGGTGTTTGATGCGTATTCGTTGACGACGCCTCATAAGAATAACATTATCCGTCGTCAACGAATACGCATTAAACACCGTCATGTAAACGTAGTGAATGTACAAGTCAAAATGATCAAAATTCAAATTAATTCAAAAATAAAATTATCAAAATTATCATTCTCTATCTCTATATACATAAAACCCCAAGTACAGTTGATACATTGGTAACATGACAACAAAAGCAAGCACGTTCGGAGTGTTAGTGGTGACAATGAGGCACGTTGATTATATAATTAAGTGTTTCCCTACTAAAGAGCGAGGGTCAGGGGGGGGGGGGTCCGTCTGGCCAGCTTCTCGAACAAGCTCGTACGCCAGTCTTTTACTTGTAACTCCTCTCTCGTCAGCCATGGCTCCACGCCTCTGTGTCCTGATGCTGAGCTTCCTCGTCTGCTGTAAGTAGCTCTGGTGCTCAAATGGTGCTCAAGTGTTGAAGCACTCTTTGAACAGATAGATTAGTTAATATGGGAACAAATAATGTTGATCGCTGTACCGTTCTGTATAACACTTCAGGCTGTAAATTTCTGCCATGTAAAAATTATTTACACTTTCATGTTTGAATATAATTTATATGAATTATTATATTTTTAGTTATACTAAATTATCTCAAATTTGATATATTATGCGTCCGTTTGATTTCGTTTTATATATTGAATATCTTAGTCTTACATCAGTAATGTTTTAATCTATAAATAGAATTATTATTATACAATAAAAATTTAATAGTTTCTCGAACACTTTATGATAATATTGCTATTCCCACCCAGTGTTCTTGTATCTTGTACGTACTGTATATATATACTGTGGTAAAATAAATAAATATACCTGCCAGCAATGCCAGCATGCAGTTGAGGTATATTGCCATGCGAAGTATATATGACACATTCTATATTAGTATAATAATATAAGTACAATATTTTGATAATCGTGTAACAAAACAGCGTATCTACATGACTTTATCGTTTCTCATTCACATAATTAATTTACATTGGGCACAATTAATGCAATCAAGGTGAATTCTCCAGTCAAATTGACAAAGCAATGCCGCTGCATATTTCATGACATTGCAGACGATATGTAACCAAATTGCTTGTTGAACTATATTAGTTGTTAATATTAGGTAAAAATATTCAACAGCGTTTATATACGTATAACTTAGCTCAAGGTTATAATAATTTAACATATGCAGGTTTTACTGCCGAAATATAATTTACTTTATTTTCATAATTGACCGTATAAATTATAGACACGTGTGTGCTCTTTTTAACTTGTATAGTGGCAATTTCATGCTGGCAGCATTGCACGCGATTAAAATGTTATACAACACTTATAGAAAGTTCAAAAAATTATTTTGACCATAGTGCGCTCGACTATTTTACAACCCCATCATACATTATTTAGTTATTTATATGTAAATTTGTAATCGTTGAGAGGTTTTGAACTCCAAGAAAATTTGAGAGAAAGGACCGTGACTTATACCCTGAGGTTTGTCTGCAGGTGGCGCTGCGTACGGCGTGGACGTTCCCGAGTACTTCCCTGAGATCGGCAGTGACCTGGGAGCCGCGACCTGGGCACACGCGGTCAACAGCCGCGCACTACTGGACGAGGCGCTCAATGGTGAGCGTGCTTCCTCCGAGAATTATTGTCAAATTAAAATAATAATTTTATTAAAATTAATTAACAAGTATAGCACAGTCATCGCCCTGGAAAATGTATGGCCGTAGACTTTTGTTCGTACCTAAATGCATATTATACTGTACATTATTGCTATAATTATGTGCATCGCTGAATGCCAGATTATTATGTTATCCTCACCCAGCCTTTTTCTATGTTCTTGAGAAATAAATGATTTTTATAAATTTTATAATTTTTAGCTTCACTGATGTATTATTTTTTTAGTGTCTTTATTATACACCTACATATAATTTCGTAATATTCATATTATTATCAATATAACAATGCATGCATGTATTATATATAAAAATATGCAGAGTTATTTTCAAAGAACTACTAAAATGTTCAGTTATACTACGTTCACATGACGGTGTTTAATATGTATTCGTTGTCAACAGATCCATATTAAGCACCGTCATGTGAACGTAGTGATTGTAAACTGCTGGCGTGGGCACGAGTTCTCACGGCTCCTGTTCTCCAGGAGACGTGATGATGCTGGAGGCTGACGTGGTGCTTGGCACGCTGACGGGAGGTGCGAGCGGCGAGCTGGTGCCCGTGATGGCGCACCCGCCCGCCGCCAGCTCGGACCTCTCGCTGCAGCAGTTCCTGGCCCAGCTGATCGCCGCCACGGCGGAGGGCGCCAGGAAGGGCGCCAAGCTCGACTTCAAGTCGCTCTCAGTCCTCGACTTATCCCTCGCCGAGCTCGAGCAAGTACAGCAACAGGTAAGGGCAATCATTTTGATCATTTTTGTCATTATCACTTAATTTATCGATGAGTATAACAAAAATTAAGTCCTGTTCATATTTTTTTTTTACCAAATTCATTGACTTCTTTGAATTCAACGTCTTTTTATTCATCCAATTCCAACTATAAGTACATGCACACTCTGTTAATACATTTTATACAGTATAGCCCGTTGTAGTTATAACTAAAGCATTGAGTAAGATTCGTTCACCGATTAAAGTGCCTCGTATTTTTTTATAGCTTATTTATAGCTTATTAAAGAAAACACCAATATGTGTAATGTTTTTTTTTTTTTATTTTTTTATTTTTTTTTTTTTTTTATTTTGACTATAATCTTTAATATACATTATAAATTCCTCATTATATACAACTATTATAATTATATAGTTTAGATGCGTCGTGAAATTATGTCCTGGATTAACACTGTCCTGAGTGTCCCGGACGGAGATCCGGACGGTGACCTTGGTTGTTCTGTCCTGCAGCTCACGTTCCCGGTGTGGCTGAACGCGGACATTCTGGGCGGGCCGGTGAACAGCACTGGTGTCCCGGTAGACCCTGTGTCGTTCCTCGAGCAGTGCAAGGCGCGCTTCCCCGTTAGCACGCTGTCCGTGGGTTGGACCACCCGCTGGGGCTTCCAGAGGCCGGGCCTCAACATCACCGAAGGACAGTACTCGCAGCAGCAGGTCAGTTCATCGCTTCTCTCCCAACATGCGTGTTCGAGCTGCTAAACATCGCCTAATAATAAAGAAATTTTATATTCTATTTTTCTATATATTTTTTTGTTATGACGCGTAGCAGCAATTAATATTGTTCATGGGGAAAACTGGGAAAAGATCCATGTAAAACTCGAGACAGATTACGAGCACTCGAGCATCTTTGGATTGATCTCTTTTGATGTTATGTGAAACAATATAAAGTGATTAATTAAAGTGAATGAAAAGGTATAATATTATAAAAGTCCAATAAATAATTTTAATATCATAATAATTTTAGATAATGTTAGGCATGCATGATTTCATGTTCAAGAACTAAATTATTATAAAATTTTAATAACATCTTAATAATTCTTTTAATTAAAATTAAATAAAAACATAATTTACATAAAAGGTAAAATAATATTAAATTAAAATGCAATTTGATCACTATAAATAATTATAATAAGCACGTAAAAAAACTAAGAACCTAAAAAATAAATTTAATGTCATTATTATAAGATATAATAATTTAAACCTTTAATTGTTATTTCATGTATTTAGCCGTGTTAATATCACTAATTTTCGAGTAACGCCCACTAAACCATGTTAATTGCTACGTCATACACCTGCCGTATATCCCGTATCGAGTTCCGTCACTTATATAGCAAATCGAGTTGCTTCTACTCTCGCTGGGGGTCTTGGCAGGCTCCTGTAATCCAGCTACTTGGAGGCTTGATTTTGAGGACGACTTGAGGTCGGGAGTTCTGCTGCTCAGTGGCCCATGTTGACTGGACGTCCGCGCTAAGCCTGGCATCAACATGGGGACCCGGGAGGAATCTTGGGTCCGCAGGTTGGCTAAGGAGGGGTGTATCGGGTCAGGGGGGAAACCCAGCAGCCAAAAGCCCCCGTGTTGGGCAGTAGTGGGATCGCGCCCGGGAGTGGGTGCTGGGTGGCAGCCCGACCAATACAGTCGGACCAAAATCTTTTTACATTTTATAAATAAATTCTTTATAAAATTAGAAATAATATTTGATTTTGTTTTATTACTTTATGTTGATTACCAATGAAATAATTGCACTTAAAATTAAATACTTATTTATGACGTCATGCAAGTGTGTGAATGCGCAAGCGCGCGAGATATTTGAATATTTTAAATCATGCTGCGGCAGCCGCGAGTATATAATATAATTAATAATTAGAGTTTTGTATTTTTCTTTTACACACGCTTCCATAAATTAGATATTAATGAAATATTGCAATAAATTGATTAATTTAATTTAATTAATGTTTATAATTAATTAAAATCATTACAAAACAATTAAAATGTGTGACGTTTAAAATAAACTTCTCAGTAATTCTTTATTTATTCCGACTTTAATTATGGCGAGGGTTCTGCAATAATGCATTTTCTTACTCCGAAACAGTTGCTTGTACGTTAACATTATTGGTATACATTTAGTTTATTCCAATTATATTAAAATATGCCTACATGTGATTTAATTTTATACTTTTAAATTAAAAAAATATTTATTTGGTAATAATAATGTTACGTACTATAATTATGATTTTGAATGCAAGAAAACACAATTATAATGATACATTATAGTAATTAATCTATATCATATTATATATATATATTACATTCTAAAATACTGTTCCCGCGCAGGTTGACGAGATGACCCAGACGTTACTCCAGGCCGGCATCACGCAGCCCGTGACATTCCCTGTGCGTGCTGGCATCACGGCACACTCGGGACCGGAGATGCAGCGCCTGCTGGCCGGCGCACGCAACAGCACGCTCACACTGTGGAGCTCGGACAATGATTATGTGGACGTGCCGGCCCTTCGCGGGGTGTTGGACCTTGTGGGTCGTCACAGGGTGTACATCGACGTGCCCGAGGATCTGAGGGAGGCCCTCAACACCGCCCCCGCCGTGGTACCCTCCCTGGCCCTGCTCTCCTCGTTGCTGGTGCACGCGTCAGGTCATTGACCCCTTGACCTAGTGTCAAGATTCGCACGTGTCATTCATCAAGCACTTTCACACTAACAGAAACATAATTTATTCATTTTTTTTTTTTTTTTTTTTTTTTGTTTGAAAGCTGTGACATGTGGGCTCCTTTTATTTGATAAAAAAAATGTATTTATACAAAAATTAAAATATAAAAGTCAGATAAATAAATAAATATTTTTTTAACTCGATCCCTATCTCCCTTAGCAATTCATCAACTAAATTGTTAATCAATAATTAAATCAAATAAAAAATCATGAAATTAAATCTCGGTCATTGAGCTCTATACAAGGCTAGAGGGCTAATCAGCTGTTTAAGGCGCGCACGGCGTCTGGGAGGAAAGTGGGTGGTGGTCGGTGCTATCGAATGCCTGGTTGACCAACCTAAGAAAGTTTCCTTATAAAATAAGTATTAAAAGTTACACTGCAGTTGGCAATTCTGAGGAGAATACGTTGGAATGTGTGACGAAAGCGCAATCTCCCACCCACTTCCTCCCGCCGGACCGTGCGCACAGTTTAACATTGAGAAGTATAGGGCATTATCCCTCTAGCCTTGTATAGAGCTCAATGATCTCGGTTTATAATTATTTTATTTTCATTGACGAAAGCAGAGGAGGTAAGTCTTGGTTGTGCTGCCACCTATGTGTGGCTTAAAATGTAATATTATTAATGCAGTGAAACTGCGCTCTCTACAGTCCAAAAGTTAAACTACTTGCTTTTACGCGTGACATTTTTAAATTTTTAGTTGCGACCAAAATGCTGTAAAAAAAAAATAATAATAATTATAAGAATTTTGTAAGTTATATTTTAGCCTCAACATTAATTGATGAAAGTGTATTTTTGCAGAGCTCAATTAATTAAGTTTACAAATCTGTACTTTCTGCTATGATGCGCCAAGTAGTATATACATACAAATTACAAATCTGTAATGACGATATAGTTAGCTGATGCAGCAAAATGCGAAAGACGATATATATTAAATTTGTCGATATACACTATACGTAATACGTAATAGACTGTAATAGTCTATTACAGTAATAGTAGTAACTTAATTAACGCACGTATAGCCAAAAACAATAGTTATTGATTTATATTCTTCCTTGTATGAATTCTGCAGGAAAATAAATAAAATTATATTTTATTACTTGAGCGCTCTGTAGTGTAATTTTCCTGTGCGGTCTTGGATAGATTTAATTATAGCTTGACCAGATTGTGATAAGACGTAAGCGGGGGTTTCCGATGGTCTGGGCTCTGAGACAGGAATGACATCAGCAGCCAGGAAGGCCCATGAAGTTCTCGGGCTGATAACCACAGTATCATTAGCCAGGCATTTCCGGCGAGCGTGAGCTAAGGTGGGCCGCGGGAGTGGTCGGGGCCTGCCAACAACAGCATGCAAAATAAGCAAATGTCGGGGCGTCAGACTATAGCGAGAGCATACAATAAGAAATGTAATTCAGAAAAAGCAGAAAAATATTGTTGTCAACTTCAGTACAGGACAAAAATGATAAAACCATGCATGCAGGTGCTTTCATGAAAAAATTGAAAAACAAACAATATTAAACTCTATTGGTTGCAAAAGCTCTAATATTTCAGGAAAGTTCATTCTTATTAGTAAAACTATAAGATAATTCAGTCTTGCTGGAAATGGAAGTAGAGGATATTGCAACTAATATACCATATATATACTTATAGTTAAACATAATAAAAAATATACATTGTTCCACGTAAACATTATTTGCATTTACATATTTCTAGCTAGATAGAAAAATATAAATTAAAATGGACAACATACATGAAAAAAATTTATTGCAGAAATGAATAGATGGTACCAAATTATGCTACTCTGAATTTTTTTCAGATTTTTTTGAGACCCAGAACTATTTTTAAATAATTATTGAAAGTGCGGCCACGCCCCCTGGAGGCGTCAATAGGCGTCCAGTCTCTATCCTTTTTATTAAGGATTCAGGGGTGCCAACTGAAATCACAGGACTTTCAATAATTAAAATTATTAAAAAATAGTTCTGGGTATCAAAAAAAATCTGAAAAAATTCAGAGTAGCATAATTTGGTACCCTCTATTCATTTCTGCAATAACATTTTTTCATGTATGTTGTCCATTGTTTTGACATCAATAGACACTATAATAAGGAAGGTGAATTAAGGTAGAGATAACGCCGAACAGCTGATCGACGTAATGCCCTTTGATTAACACGTAAACCTTAGCAAATTGACAAAAATTCTGAAATTTTTTTGAGAGGCAGATATTAGTGCCTAAAAGCCATAGAAAAAATTTCAAAACGATTTAACGAGCCGATTTTTTTTAATTAATTTTTTTAATTTTCAGTATAGGGCTTTCCCATGGAGAGCCAAACTAAAAAATTAATTTAAAAAAATCGGCTCGTTAAATGTTTTTGAAACTTTTGCTATGGCTTTTAGGCACTAATATCTGCCTCTCAAAAAAATTTCAGAATTTTTGTCAATTTGCTAAGGTTTACATGTTAATCAAAGGGGATTACGTCGAACAGCTGTTCGACGTTATCTCTACCTTAATATACGTTAGAATTACAGTTCTAAGAAAACAATTATAAACATAAGAGAAAATATAAAAATCTTCCTTTAATAAAGCAGTCATTAATCACAATCAATCTAACAGTCACACTTGCATGTTGCACAAGATGCTGCGGGTCCAGGGAGCGTGATCTTTTCTCTTCCTGGAATCTTCGCTCTTATCACAACTCTCATGTTTGCGTTGATGTGGAGGTGGTGGAGCAAGCTTTACTCGGTAAACATGTGGTACCCTCCGGTATAATTGTTATATATAGGATATTATAATAAAGCATTAAAACTATTTCAATGTTGTATATCTGTCAAGCAGTTGCATCAGAGGTTTTGCTTTAAAAATCTCTTTACAGCTAGGTTATTTTACTCACCAAAGCTGATTATAATTATAATGAACCTACATGAAAAATTTTTATTGCAAAAAAGAAAAGATGATATCAAATTATTTCACACTGGTATTTTTCATTTTTTTTAGTCACGGAACGATTTTTAAATAATTATTGAAATTCCTTTAATTTAAGTTGGCACCCCTGAATCCTTAACAAAAAGGATAGGGCAAAAACGCCTATTGACGCCTTCAGGGAGCGTGGCCGCACTTTCAATAATTTTTTAAAAATAGTTCCAGGACTCAAAAAAATCTGAAAAAATTCTGAGTAGCATAATTTGGTACCCTATATTCATTTTTGCATTAAAAAAAAATCATGTAAAAGTTGTCCATTGTCATATTTCTATTTTATATGCGTTTTGAAATATATTTAAATGATAATTACAATATGCCGTGTCAAACAATATAATTATGTCATATAATTAAAGTATATAACTATATATACCTGAAAGTTTCTTTAGTCTATTATAGTTTCGTTTCTGGCCTATATGTCTATATACTAAAAAAGAAGAAAACAATATTGTTTTTTCTTTTTTTGTCAGTTTTATTTAAAATTAAATAAAAAACTATATTGCAAATTAAATATGGTTATAATTGAAATTAATATTACATCTATAATGAGGTAATGACATACAGGAAAAATGAAACAATAATCATCTTACTTTATTATTACTGTACTTAATTATATACTTTTATTTTTACATTTTCAGTAGCTTTTATTTTTTACATTAATTTACATTAATTCAGCTAGCTACTCAATTGATATCAATTCAATTCAGAAGTATCTTTAGCAGATACTTCTGAAAATAAAACAACATTCCGTATTAGACTCGCAATAAAATGAAATAAAAATATTTATAAAAAAAATTGATTGACATTATATGCTTGCTAATATTAAAATTTAATTAGCTTTCTTATCTTTTTGAAACATTGACCGAGCAAACATGAAACGCAGCCCACTTTAATAAGATCAAGAACTGACAATCAAATGTACACCTTCAGGCAAAAATATCTGGTCTTTATTCATGCCATTTGGTACCACATTGATACCTTTTGAATACAGAAGTTCAATTACTTTTAATGAGAATGATTTATAATAGTATCCGTTGACATGTTAAATTTACCGATCATCTTTGAGAAAAAAATATCTATTAATTTTTGTCTATGGATGTACGTACAAAAAAATGTTAACCTCGCAAAAATATTATTACTGACGTCACCATTTTATTTTAATTTATCAGACGAGTACAAAAACTTGTACATTTAGTATACTATATAGTGTTACTGACAATCTTATACATATAAAGATAATCTTTTTACATGCATCCTTCTTACTAAATTATATTTATTAGAAAATTACTTATTTAAATTGTCACTTTATATTATTATGACTCACTGATATGGAATCTATGTCAAATTAATTGCATAATATAAAATACATAAATCTTTAATTTAAAATTTCATAAGAATAAATTATAAATTCCTGCAATATTTCATGAGCAAATTTAAAGTGCGAAAATAAAAGTATAGAACACGCTCTGTATGTTCTCTTATTAATTAAACACGGAAGATAATTAAAGGGGACAAGTAGTCATTGTTCAAATATTGTTGACATTATCATTGTCGGCGTCTTTTGAACATCTATGTAGCAAATAAGACTGTAAATATCACATACGTCCTGAATAAAATAATCCAACAGCTTGCAAACGACGATAAATTATCTTAATTAAGAATTATACAAATATAAAGATGTTCAATGGAAATAAATTGTGTATAATTTTAATAAAGAATGTTGTGAATTATTGGATTATTCATTATATACAAAATTTAAATCTTTATTGAAATGTTATTAATAAATTAACATAATAAATCAAGTTAAAAATATTGCAAACTTCAGCAAAAAAAAAATCTTCAAAAGAGTTTTAAAAGCAATCTATAATATTTAAGTTTTTATGAGATTATATTTGATTAACTATTCAACCATCACTAATATATAAATTGAGAGAAAAAAACGCAAAAAAATACATAAATATTTTATTCCAATCCTACGACAAAACCCACATGATTTTCTTCCTACATATAAGTTTTGATGTGAATTTAAATTAAGTAAAGGAAGAGGTGTTTTATCTTTATATGCCACATTCATGAATGGCTACTGGTCCTTTTCTCGACGGTAAGCTTGATTTCTTGTAGGTGTATACCACCGTGTTCTTCCTCACAACTTATCCCACAATTTGTTTTACTATAGTACTAACATAAATTATCGTAATCATGCATACAATTTCATTGACTTTTTTTTAACTTCATTCATTACTTAATAAATAGAGTATAAATTTATAAAAACTCTGTACATATTTTGTACTTGTTAGGGTAGGTCAGTAGTTTTATTATATATATATATACACAAAAAATTGTATAATACATTTGCGTGATGTCTGTAAGGCTTTTATATATATAATATTTTTGTCCTATTCATAAAGCTTGTGCCCCCTAGCAAATACATAGCGTGTTGTAGGGAAGATTGGAACTCAGAAAAGAGGGGAGACGCTGTTGAAAATACAGAAAGAGACCCAAAAAGAAACGTTTACCCTCATTGTTGGTGTATTTATTAGCATGCATTGATGATTTTCATTGTTGTGCCGTCATCGTGTTATGTAACAATGGCACGAGCTTTATTATACTTACCATTAATATTAATGGGATTATTCTGGTCAGAGTAATTTCTCAAATTAAGTTTACATCATATAAATTTACATATTAGTCATAAAACATAATGTTATGATGTGTATAAAAATATATAAACCATTTTAAAAGGAACATAAATTTTTTTATAGGCAAATGTCACGTATAGCTATATCTATATATATGAAGTATAATGTATAAGATATAAAAAAAAATCCAGTGGTTTAGCTACAGTATAAACTAGACTATATTAAAAAATGAGAAAAAATTAAAAGAGTTTGAGATAAAACTTCTTATAGAGTAACCTAGTAAATAATTTAATGTTTAATAAGTATAATGATTGCTTCACTAAAATTTAATGAATTTCGTTCAAACTGATTTTTCCCCCTCAATAAATTATTCATAGAACGATATTTTGGATAAAAAAATATCAAATTCGTTAATTTAGAACATACAATTATAAGTATCATATTGCCCATGACGTTTTCATGCAAAATATGTAGAAGTGTAAAAAAGTTTACCAAATCTTACAATTCAAAGTTCTAATTTTAAAGTATTATTGTACAGTATGTTGCTATGTTCAGTATTATGTTCTGTATTTAAAATATATAGTCTCTTTCTCTGTAACATCCTTGCTTGACGTATTTAAATTACTTTTTACTGTAAAAAACATAGCACATGTTAAAATTACATATAAACACAATTTAATAAATTAATAGACAAGATCATGAAAATTTCTTCCAAGAAAATTTAATTTTAATTAAAACCAGTTTTTTTTGAAGTAGCGAAGCAACAACAAGAATTTCTCGAAGACAATCTGTTATCAGTTAGAGACTTGTACCATTGACGCTGCATGAGAGTATAAGCAGCGCCACCTCTAGTGTATCTGGCCCGTGGCCGAGGCTCGTGGCTCTAAAGCGACGGCTGCGAGTGTTCATTCATTCCGTGCTCGAACGCCGAGGAGAGAGGAGGAGAGAAGTCTCTCGCTCGTCTCATCTTTGTATCAAATTTTCACGACGTTTTATGTGCTAGTGATAGTGAAAGTGAAATAAAACATGTGCATTAATTAAAAAAAATAATAATGGTTTATTCAATTAAAATAATGATTACCACAGGATTTATTTATTTTATTATATTTATTTTAAGTTCCAACAATGTATTATGTCAGTATCATAATAGAAGACATCAACATCACTATATGATGAGCACCACCACGACTCCTCCCCCGCCCATCAGGCCGAGGTTTCCTCACCTTGACCGTATTTTGAACCGACTTGACGCGGAGAAGATGGCCAGTACCCCTCGACCGGTGAGCACCATTCCTCCGAGCAAGACCTGGCCAGGGCGCTCCACGTGGGAGATGGAGCAGGCCGTCCTGGCGGCGCACCCTGAGATGTTGAGGGACGAGTGGATGTTCGATGACGAGGAGGACGAGGACTCGGAGGAGGTGTCTGCAGAGGAGGACCCTTACGACTACAGGAGGGTGAGTCATGCAATGATTCTCACTTACTTACTTCAGTGAAGATTTTGACCCAGAAAATATCATGAATAATAATATATATTAGTAAATTTTGCATTTAATTTTTTTTTTTTTTTAATTTTGGATGTGAGATAAATGACAGTTAAAAATAATTCAAAATCAATTTATTGTTTTCGATTGTACATCAATATAAACATGTTAGATCGCTTATGAATATATAATATATGCTTAAGTTATTTTCCATCAGCGTTAATCAAATAGTGATACAAAGTGAAGGATGCTGTGGGTAATTACTGTCACTCTAATTGTGAATAGGAATGTACTTAATAGCGATAATTTTTATTTTGTTTAAAAAAGCGTTATTTACGAGAATATATAATTGTAAATAAATAAGAATGCTAAATGAATAAATTATGCAGGAACCAATTTTTACCGTTGCATGGACCTGAGAATAAATTTGATAATTATCAAGATATCATTACATCACAAGCGGTAGTAATAATTTATAATGAAGCTTGTAGACGGTATTAATACTGATTGTAGCGATTGTTACCTAGTAGATGTTACTTTGAATTAACAACTTCCATTGTTGCTTACCTATATAATACCATACACCCCATACACTTAAGTAGTAGAAGAATATATCATCATGAAACTACGTAGAATTGATTTTTCACGGTTAGTTAATATCTAAACTAGTTTCGACTATTAATTTAATGTTATTCTTGCTTTTCTTTTTAAATTTCCATGCAGTTACTAAAAAAAAAAAAAATAAATAAAAAAAAAAATAATGGTAATTATCTTTATTCTAATAACTCGGCAATAAGTGATTAATTAATTGAACTTGTTCACGTTATTTATTTCAAAAATAATATATCCTATTTAAAAATCAAGAATGGAGTTAATTTTTTATTTAAAAATTTCACGGTTTAAAATTTAATTATTTCGCTTTATTCTTTTCCTTACAAACAATTTTACAGTCAATTTGATATGCTTGTGGAACAACAACGAAGTTTTTTTTTTTTTTTTTTTCTTACATGTTCTTTAGCTAACTAAAGAAGGCGTTTTCATTCACGAAAAGTTCTCCTTATTTTAATAGCATCATGTCTGCAGATATTCTTATTATTATATCTGATCCAATGAGCCTGGATCTCCCTGTAGCTTAAATTAAGAACTGGTTTTCACGATTCTATTGACGAAAGCTTAGGATAATATATATATGTATGTAAACCGTCAGTCATCGGACCGATTCTTTGGTGGGGTGATAAGTTTATAAGTTTGGTCGGTGGCTGCCTGTGGGAATGCGGTAAAATAGCTTGTCAAAGGTAAATAAACAGCGAGAAGTCTTCTACTAGCTAGTTTATACAGTCATCCCCCAAAGTTCTAGCTCTCTCAGACTCCCACGAGACACCAACGACATTGTTGATGAATCGTTTTCAAGTGACGCTAGAGACAGATTGATTATATATAGAACAACTGACAATATATCGACTGGAGAAAGTTCAAATAGTTGCGAATTTCGTCCCAGAAATTGTGTTAACTTTGCACTTAGAGTGGGAGTTATTCACAATTATCAAAAAAGAATTACACATACTTAAAATTTTAGTAATAAAACGTAATAGCTACATATTCAACAAAGTTATTTTATATGTTCAATTTAAATGAATGGGTACAATTTAAAACTAACCCTTTTTCATTTTCTAGAAAGTTCATTATTGGCTTGCTCATCGACGAATTTGATCCTTATTAAAGATGCTAGGAGGGTAATTTGGAGCTAAAAGTGTCCTGAAATATATATAACATGCATGGAGTTTAAAATAAATATGTAATCGATTTTATAAAATGATCAGCATAATTAAGTGTAAGCATATTTTTAAATAGAAATAAAGCACTTCACTAACTAAAATTAATTCTACCAAACATGTATTTGTATACCACCTTAAGTTAATGAAGCATTCGTTTTTCTATCTGTCAGAACGACGTCTAATAGTAGCCAAGCGATGGTTCACTGCTCTGATTGAATAACATTGTTACACTATAATAAAATATTTTGGAAATTTTGGAAATTTAAAGATCAATGCAAAATATATCACCAAATCAATGCAATGCAACTTATGAAGTAGTAAATTTTCTCCATTAAATTAAACATACTTTTTTTAAAAAAAAAAGGTGAGAAAATACTCAACGTATATAGTTTAGTTTTAAAAAAAAATATAGTACGATTCTAAGAAATTATTAAAATTCCAGAGTATATATATGTATGATTTTACGACAGTTCTACTAGAAATCTTGCTCTGAGGTAAATGAAATTAGAATATCATCTTATTACTTATTAGACACAATATTAAACTTGTCTAAAAAAAAAAAATAAAAACTACAGGTAAAAATGCAGAATTTGTTTGACTGTTGAAATAGTAGCTAACCAATTTTTACCCCATTTCGGATATTTCTGTCCGTGTAGTATCAAGTGTCGGAGTCCAGTTGACACTTGATGGATGAGTGGGCCAGCGTACGAGAGGCCATCCATCTCCCAGACTAATTGTCCACTACCTGCCAGCAGTCATTTCACTTTCAGGCCAGCTCCGTCCATTGTACTAGACACAAACTGAGTAACGTAGTACCTGAATATTAATTAACATGACATTGTTCAAGAAAACAATAAAAATCGTGTCTTTGAAGTATCCGATAAAAAAAGGAAGGAATTTGTGTTGATGTTTATCTTTTATAGAAGAGAAAATTAATTTTTAAAGCAACAGTTTTAAAGAAAAAGGAAATGAGAGTAATTTGATATAAAAATCGTTAGAAATATATTTTATGCGAATTTCTTTATGGTAACATGTTGCAGAATGAAATGTGGGGTAAAAGATGAAACTTGATATTAAAATGTAAGGGTTGAAGAGAAGCCAGCAAAGAACAGGAAGTTTGAATTGAAATTAGGTCACTGGGTAACGTTAGATAATATATAATGAATTAAAACTCCCAACTAATAAAAGTTCTAACAAATTTAACTAATTGATTTTATTGTTATTGTTAATTATGTAGTGAAATATTTCTGTCATCATGTTTCTTTTCCAGATGAAACAAAATTTTCATTCCTCTTCTCGAGCTTTAGCTCATTGAGGTATAAATGTTTTTTTGTATAAATGAAATGTATCATGTTTATTTAAAATGAAATAAAAAAAAAATAAAAAATAAGTATGACAGCCCAGCTAGAACGTAATAATATATCACAAAATTAATTAAATTAGTAATAATGATTTATTTGTCAAATAAATAACATGCAGTTTTTCTGCACTATCCATATTAATTATTCTTCTGGTTAAAAATAAGCATGTTATTTTATGTATTTTTTTTTCTTCTTTTATCCAACTTGTACACCATCGTTTCAAAGTATATAATGCTAAATTAAAATTGTAATATTAATAAGAATCAGGTCCAACTCTAATTTTTATGCCAATTTTTCTTCTGATAAATTTTTAATTTTTAGAGCAAAAAAATGGATTAAAACTATAATTACAATATATTGATTTAAGCTATAATGCCTGTGGAAATGAATGGTAGGATTATATATCATTAGTGTAGGATGATGAGTATATATTGTACACTCTGTTTTAGCTATTCCCATTACCCACTCCATTACTACACTATAGCACAACATGATGTTTATTGGAATGCCTGCAGCACCAAATAATTAGCTTATAATTTGATTTCGATCTCTAGTTAATATCATTATATGGTATTTGCAATCATGAATTTTAAATCCGAGATTGACAAAAATGAAGCAAATTTTGATTTGACCCCCTTGATAGTAGGGCTTACGTAATTATTATTAATGCATGACATCGCTGGGAATTGCCACTGATGCGGTAATGACGTGATTATAGAAAAACCCGAGATAATATTTCCAACTACAAGTGTAATATTTTAACATATTTGCCTGTAAATATATGTTGATTTGATAAAACAAGCCAAATAAAATAAATTATTTTTGTACTTTATAAATTACGATTACATCAATAAACATTTATCAGTAAATTTACTACTTAAAAGTTCAGAAGTTCATGCTAAAGAAATTATGTTGAAAAGTAATATAAAAAAAATTGGCAGAAACATAAGTCGATGATAGTGAAAAGGTCATGTAATAAAAAGTATAATATTGACTATTTTCTTGCAAAGTCTGAGATTGACTCTGCGTCGTCATAAATTGATAAGTAAGGCTCTCGTGTATGTATAGTACGTACTCACTGCTCTCTGGCAAGGCGGTCACCTCTATCGCGGGTCAAACCGGATCACCCGAGCGCCATGGCGCCCATGGTGTTTAAAATAGGCAGGCACAATAGATGAGACGTGCAACCTAATGGTCATAACTTACCTCTGAGTGCATGCAACCTAGCTATTATACTATGGTGTAACGTACTGAAATTTCGACTTGCAACAAATTTCTTAACCCTATACTTTGCTGGTGATTTAGTTAGTTGCCCATAATATTACATCAATTTTCGATACATGTGACGTACCACAAGGAAATGTTTGGGGTCTACTGTATAATTATTTTGTATTATGTAATATATAATATATGCTGCATGTGTGTTTTTCTCTGATGAAACAAATTTAAAAAATACATAAACTTGAAATATATAAAAAAAAAATATGTATTAGTCAATCCTTGCACTGTTTGATGAAAATGTTTTATTATGGTTTATTTTTGTTGATGAAGAGACTGCGATGGAAAAATCGAGAATTTGTAAGCAACTTTGCTAATTAGTTAGATCATCATTATGACATCATATTTAGAAAAATAATTATAAATTTTCATACGAGTCAAAATGCATTATTAAATATTACAATAAAGTTTATATTTCATCTGTTTGACGTAAACTTAATAAACAATAAAATGAGAATCAAGAGTCAGATTTTCCTATATTCCCTGTACAGAAGTTCCATCTGATTTTTTATTCATGAATCGATTGAAATTTACGAAATTTTCGTAATTTTCAATATACGAAAATTCTACATAAAATATTATGATAAAGATTCATAAAGTGGTTGATGAAGTTGATAGGTGCTAAAAGACATTTGTAGTATATAATCTCACATGACAGTTGTGCCTCCCGTTTCTTCTGCCACCCCAAAGATACAATCTTAAAATGCAATAATTTGAAGTGTATTGACAATCGTACATTGCGGTGACAAAGTATCGAGACCAATCTGGATCTCGCGAGGCAGCTGCGTGCGGGCGTGGGTGGCCGCTCAGATAAGACGCGGGCCTGACACTTCAAGTGATGGCTGGCCGATATGGGCACGCTTCCAGCAGGCCTTGCAGTCAGATTCACCGGAGTATAATAGCGTGACGTCACTCGGCAAGCCCCCTTAGAGTCAGATTCACCGGAGTCTAGCGTGACGTCACTCAACATGCCCCCTTAGAGTCAGATTCACCGGAGTCTAGCGTGACGTCACTCAACATGCCCCTTTAGAATCAGATTCACCGGAGTCTAGCGTGACGTCACTCAACATGCCCCCTTAGAGTCAGATTCACCGGAGTCTAGCGTGACGTCACTCAACATGCCCCTTTAGAATCAGATTCACCGGAGTCTAGCGTGACGTCACTTGGCAAGCCCCCTTAGAGTCAGATTCACCGGAGTCTAGCGTGACGTCACTCAACATGCCCCTTTAGAATCAGATTCACCGGAGTCTAGCGTGACGTCACTTGGCAAGCTCCCTTAGAATCAGATTCACCGGAGTATAGCGTGACGTCACTCGGCAAGCTCCCTTAGAGTCAGATTCATCGGAGTTTAGCGTGACGTCACTCAAAATACCCCCTTAGAGTCAGATTTATCGGAGTCTAGAATACAGTATATGACGTCATTAACATACTGCTTGTCCAAGCTTATAATATAAAAGCTATATAATATTACGCGTATGTTTCTGGTTTTGTGATTGCATTTTTTGTTGCATTAAAAAAAAAATGCCAACCGAAAACATTTTAAGAATTTAAAACCTCTTTTTGTCGTGACATTTGGCACGTAATGATAGAGTGAGGAATTACAGCATCTCGAATTATTGGCACAATTATGGTGTGCATGCAGTCATTCCGCTGCCTCGTTATCGACGTGCAGTGATGGAACGCAGGCGGCAGCTGTGGAGATTGCAGCGCGTCAATTTACGGAGTTCAGTGGTTGGAAACAATGGAATTGTGTGATGCAACAAGCTAAGAATTATTTTGAATTGATACTCCTTCTGATTTTCAATAATTTACTGACGTTACGGGGAACAATTGACACAGTGGTTAGTATATAATTATACTTGCCTCGTAGTCTAATGATCGTGAGTTTGAACTCAGGCACCATAATATATACTATATATATCTTACATCTGAATTCAATAGCAACGAAAAAAATATATATATATATATTAATGTTTAGGAATCAAACATAGGTAAAATTTAAAAATTCAGCTGGTTAGATACATATTGTTAGTATTTTGGTTTCTTTATTTCAATGAGTTTTGATTATTTCCTGTCTCGTTGTTGATATTTTAATTAAAATGAATATGAAGAAATTAATATTGAAAAATTATTTCTCCAATCTCAAGAAAATTATGTAAACAACATATAGCAAGGGCATTGTATAAATTTTCTAGAATGCAGTTCTGATGTCCTTCATAATAAAAAAAACACATGCTAATATAGTCTCTTAAAATATTTCATAATATATAAACAATTTAATAACCGAAAAATTCTGTTGGTAAATAATTTTGTTATCCATTATAGCCTTGAGTATATGCAAACTAACTTACTTTGTATCTATGTTACACAATGCGTGCACGCAGCTATGTAACAATTTAATGTATTGGATGACAACCCCCTGTCTCGTTTCCATCATCAAGTAAGTGAGATCACGAACGTTTTTGCCGTCGTCTGTTGCTCCTTGTGTTTGGCATTTGAACCCAGTGATGATGTCATCTGATGCGAGGCGCCACCGGTCGTCCCTGCAGCTATCACTAGCTAATGTTAATGATTACCACTTACAAATGTGCTCTCGCTCAATGTAAAGAAAAAAAATTTAACAAACATCATTTTCTAGTCATTCAGATGTTCAGAATAAGTTGAGCAGCTTTGTAACGGTATGAATTTGAATATTATGTGAGTTAAATATGGTACCAGTACCTTTATTATATAAGGGTAATACAATTTAAGTCAACTTAATGTTAAATAATAAATATGAATTATAATTTAGTCCATCTTTTATTAGACTATATCTGCATGCTTCATTTTATTTTATACGTAATTATATCCCCCTTTATTTTAAACAGGATTCAAGTTTGTTACACTACAGGTGTTGCAAAATATAAAATGTATTCAAAGTTTAATAAACAAATTTTCTTACTATTTTTTAAGTTAAAATGTTTAAAAGCTTACAATTAAATTTTTAATGATTTATAATAATTATTTAAGTAGGTTTTTAGCAATAGAAAAACATAAATGAGTATTTTAATGAATTAAATGTAAAGACGATTTAGAAAGTGAATGAATGAGATTGTAGTCTACCTTCTTTAGACATGGAAGATTTTGAAATATACGCTCTCAGAATTACTAATGCTTAAAATGTTATAATCCCATATATTATACAACTTTTAAGTGTCGACAATCATAGAGATTTTTTATTATTCTTTTTCTAAATCTTTTCTTAGCTTACAAAATACACAATGTTTAAGGTCATTGATCTCATTGTAATATATAAACAGAATGTACATTGATTAAAGCTTCGTACGACGATGGAGTATTTCCGCAAAAATTATCCAAATATAACACAGTTGCTATGAATTACGTAGATTTGAAAGTTGCAATGAATCTGTCTGGTGTGTAAAACATGGCTGTAATCTTAGTGCCTTGCAGACAGAATCGTTCAACATGCTGTCACGTGGCACTCGGAGGAATATTCTAACAGCGAGTTTTTGCGAACGCCCTGGACCTTCATTTGTACAAAGAGTGATTATTGCACACGCGCCGGAGCTATTAATGAATTTTTGGCAGTAAATTGTATTGGATGTTTATTGAATAAAAAGAAAAGCTAATGATGTATTGTTAAAATAATTATGTGGAAAGTTCATTTGTAATAAAAATGATTTGCAAATGAATTTTTAGAGTAAAATGAGACTTCTTCAGTCAGTGGCCAGGATTGATTTGAGGGGTTAACTCCCTTCCCCCGAATTTTTCATGGTATACAAGGAAATACAAAGGCTGGTCCATCTTTCTTGCCATAACCCCCTATAATGTCGAAAGACATTTTTTTTTCGATTGTTTCTCCCGATAAGTTTCTGCTATACAGTATATAATACGCCTCATTTAATTTAATAACATTTTAAAAAGGATGAATTGTACGGAGAGGATTATTTTTTTGTCTAAGATTTCAGGAACATGACGTTTATATGAACAACACAAAACTCTGTTATTATGAAACTGAATAAAAATATAATTCCCCTCGTCTCTCATTCTACTAAAAAGTAAAATATAATAAAGAAATAGCAAAATTAGACAGACAGAAAAACAATGTGATGACAGAAATACAATTCCAGACCTCCTATATAGTTAATGAAAACAACTCCACCCAATGATGCATTCTACTGCATTCTATAAACTGCATTCAATGCAGCTTGGCTAAATATGATGTAATCTCATGACGGAAACAGAAAGAAAATCTTGTTCTCCAAAGACGATTAATTCGTTACGTCATAATAGAGAAGCAAGTAAGAGTTTCGTTATTTTAATTATAATTAAATCATCAACGTCAAGAGTTTTTCAATTTTCTTGTAACTTTGGAATTTCATAATTAATGTGACTTCAGTCAATTTCTAAATTGTTATTTTCCCCCTTATCACATCATCTTTATTTTATTTTCCTTCTCGTAAGAGCATTTTGAGTTATCAAAAAGAGATTTATTTTAGCTAAAAAAGTGCTTTATTGTTATAAAAAAACTGAGTCATATATTCGAACCCCTCTACCAGGGTATGTATATATAAGATACTGCCCCTCTACTTAGTAACAAAATGTGGCATAAATATTTATTACTCTTCTTATAAAAATGGTTTCTGATCAATCTCGTAATAACATTTTCCAACATCCTCGACCCTCTTCTTTTCCACTTTGCTCTTAATGTGTTGAAATTTATCGTTTGAGATGATAGAAGCACCGCAGTTTACAAGCTGAAAAGACAAGCTTTTATTTACGATGACAAAACAATTTGCATTACAAGTACTTGACATCCGAAGTAATAATATCAGAAAATTTAATAAAAGAGATCATCAATTTTAAAATCATAGGCGTTTTTTACATTTTAACTACTTTACTGTTCTATCTGACATTCAATTTGAAATATTGAATCATTTTTAAATTGTAAAATATATATTTATACATACATATATATATATATATATATATATATATATATATATATATATATATATATATATATATATATATATATATATATATATATATATTTAACATCATCTGATTGTTCTGTATAAATTGCTTGTTAATCTTTGCAATACAATTTTACGGGCTAAATAACTTATAATTAATTATACAGCAAGATGTTAATAATTATAACTTTATATACAATTAATTAAATTTAACCACATAACCGCAGCCAAAGTATGAGTTAAAAAAAATAAATGGTTTTATAAAAACTGTGACCATTTTTTAACTTGTCTGCAAAGGTTTAAAAAACAAAGGAATTTATTCTGATCCAATTTAATCTGGTATTGAAATATCAAGATTGGATTCTGTAGCGTAAATTACAATTACACTTGAAACAAATCGTTATACAAAATCGACTTTGCAATTTATATTAGCAAAGTTAGCGAGCCGGATCATTGGGTCGCGATTTAAGCCGGCACGTGCTCAGCTTCGCAACGGCTGGGGTACTTTTTTATCGTCTAAGATAAATCTCTGCTAGGCGGTTGGATTCTGTATGGAGCTACAAAAGAGAAGGGTGGCCCTCCTAAGCAAGTGATGCTCTAGCTGCTATATAGTAAAAGTCAACCCTCAAGTAATCGTTAGTGATGTGTGTTAGGCATCAAGCCAAAGTTTCTACAACCCATTCAAACAACCCCTTTTTTTCTCTTTTTGACACGTGGCATGTATGACCAATAACATTTTAACTTTACTTTCTTTAAGCACTGTATATAACATTCTTAACATTTTTCTTAGAACTTTGAACGCTAATTAAAACTTACTGTAAGATTTACAATATATTTTCATTAATGAATAATTCAAGTTAAGTGATAACTAATGTTTACAAATAGCCTTATTTATTCTCTTAACAAGTTTTAAGCTAATGTTGGTACTGTAAGTTGGGGATTTGAAACTTTTAATCATGAAATTAAAGCTATTTTAATTCAAAATTTAACTAATTTTGATGGAAAGTTAAAATAATTAGCTGCAAGCATGGATGAACGTATAAAGTAAAAAGAGATAAGTTGTCCCGAAAATGATTTTAAATTACAATATCCATCATCTTTGCAAGTTCTATATATAGTCAACTGTAAATTTAACCTTCTCTCGAAAATGAATATATTTAATATTTAAAAATTTTAAATTTAACAAATTTACTATAAGGATTCATAAGGAAACGTTCCAAGGTTCGCACTGTACACTAAAGTACATTTATTTTGTATAAGAAAAGAATTTCAAAGCATCCATCCAATTATAAGCATATAAGATATAAATATATTTTTTTAATTGAAATTCCAAGGCATATTATTAAATTCAAATTATTCACTGTTCAAATATATTTTTATCTCATCATACAAATTCAAATAAGAATATAATGAACATTATTTCTTTTTTTGTATACCTAAGTTCTACACATAAACATTTCACATTACAAACATAAATAAGTACATGATAGTACTTGAAATCTCAAACACTTATAATTTCAATTGTAATCAACTTGCAGAGAGAAAAAAAAGGATGTAAGTAATATCAACCTTGAAGTTCCATATTTGGAGTTCTTAGAAATATTGAAGGTTAGATTATAGATGCTAATTGAAATTTTTATTGACACTGAGATATTGAAGGAACGCCCATCGATAATCTTGTTAGAGCAAATCGGCTGCTGCTGGTGCGCACATTATCCCCCGCGGGCATGGGCAGTCACGCATTTATCGAGTCACACGTGGGGGACAGATTACCTGTGAGAATTAGAGCAGAGGAGAAAACATCTCACCTGGGTTATTGGAAATGGGCAACGATTTTCTTTTTCAATGAAAATTCAAAATTTCATAAATTTTACTTAATTTTTTTATTGTCAAAGCGTAGAAAATATTTTAGATAAAATATTCGAATTACAATGGAGTATCGACCTCAAAATTTGTTATTGCAGAAAAGAATAGGGGTTGCAAAGTTATGATTTTTTTCAGTTTTTTTTTTTTACAGCCTATTTTTAAAAGGTATTGAAAGTACAGAGAGAGGCATCAAGAGGCGTCAATTCTTTGATTAGGACCTAAAAGGGACGTGGGTTCAAACCCGACCTCGGCAAAACATTTTAGCAATACTTCCTGTATACTTTAGTATGACTTACTTCCTAAAAAATCTGGAAAAAAAATCAGAGTAACGTAACTTTGCACCCTCTATCTATTTTTGTAATAACATTTTTTTAAAGCGATACTCCATTTCTGGTATCGAGTGCAAAGGGGTGTGTCCACTTTCAATATATTTTTTTAATACTTCTCATATACTAGGCCTGTTCATAAACCCTGCTCGGTGTACACTTTCTGCACCCAATCGACCTTATGTACATGCGATATAAGGTCGATTGGGTGTAGAAAGTGTACACCGAGCAGGGTTTACGAACAGGCCTACTATTTTAATTTATTAATAACAATTATTTAAATTGTCAATTGAATCTCGAGTATATGATTTTTCTAGTACTATAAATTATAACTTTGTTATAATAAAAAATAGGAATGCAATAATTAAATTGATATGTATGTACACCATAATTAAGGGACTTCTTTAAGTTAAAATATCATAAAAAATGTTAAAATATATTGTTTTGTATCTAAATAATTATTAATAGCAAATTTACTCTTTGAAAATTTAAGACGCAAATGTTTATTATTTTCAAATTTATTTATTTGCAACAAATTTTAAAAGAAGATGCCAAATGTTTTGCATTCTCTATATATAGAATTGAGTGGTTATAGTTTGCTATAAGTGCTGCATGTCAAGTTATTTCTGTGCAGTGGCTGTAAATTTGACAAAGGGCGTCCTGAATGATCTCGACAGGGGCGGCAGACAGCTGTGCGGGGGAGAGATTCGCACATCTGACCCAAATCGAATGCACGATCACACTTTGCTCTAGAACTGCATTTACATGTTACTTCCACTCATATTTAAGTCAATTTTGTTCCATAGCAAGTACGTACATTTATGGTGTAAATAAGTGCATGGTGTTTATGTATTTTTATATAATATAAGCTGAATTGCTTCTTGATGGCATTGTTGTCAAACCAACCCTAACTGAGGTTTCCACGTTTTCTCATTAAATTTAAGCAAATTTTGGGATTGATGACATAGCTGTTGTCACAAAAGACCTTTGCTATATAATCACAACTCAAATGTAAACTCTTTCTTTACTTTAATTTCATTAACAGCACCGAGAAGCTGAAAATCATACTCGTATAAACCGAGCTTTACGGTGCCTGCTGTGCGGCAGATATGAATTTTCTCCACTGGTGTCCACAATCCCGGAGGCATCGACTTGTGGTGCCCAATATCTCACGAGTCTCACGACTAAATGTTTAAAATTCACGTCGTTCTATGACAGCAAAATTAATAATTTTTGCCGTAGATGTCACGTTTGATATTTATTATAAAAAAAAATTAAAAATTGGGAGTTTTCGCTCACGCCGTCTAGACGGTAAGTAAAAACAGATGTAAAGAAAGTTTAAATTTATTTTAAATATTTTATTTTAAAATATCACATTTTATATTAAAGTCAACACAATACGGTATATCTTGAATTTTACAAAGAAAGAAAAAAAATCATAAATTGAAAAAGCTTAAAAGATTTGCAAAAATATATGAAAAGATAAAGTCAAGATTTATTTTAAACATAAACCAAAAGTCTTTTTTTTTTAAATCTTATAATACAATTTTATATTTTGTATTATTGTTATTTCTATTTTATACTAGAAATATTGTGACGTTTTTGGTAGTAATATTCCTGGTGGTTTACAAAAGGAACAAAGGCTGGTGGGTAGTAGCAAACAGCTGGCACAAATCTGCAACCGAAAAGCAAGCGTGCCATCCCTGTGAGCGCAAGTACCAAACAGAAAAGATAGCCATCTGCTACCGCACGATCATTGTTCGGGCAATTACTGTCACCTCCTCAATACCTTATAAGGTATGTTAGCCTTGGCTCACGTGTGTAATGTACGCACAACGTTTTGCTCTTGTTCAATAAATACATGCCAGTAAAACGATTGCCATCGTATATACTTTTTTTTTTTTTTTTTTTTCGGATTGTACAGTTTTCCCTACAGGCTAAATAAGAGAGACCTTGTATTTATAAAAATCGTATATCAAACAAAGTATAAGTTTGTATTACAGCTACTGCATGTGTCTACTCATAAGTGACTGCATGATATATAAACTGTATAACATGAGTACACTGTATTACAATAAATTTGTCACAGTATTTAAGAAGTGAAGTAAAAATTACATGCACTGAGGATTTAACTGTCATTATATCAAATAATAATACACGACACAAATACACAGCAAGGCAATCTCTAATTCTGATAAAATCAATTCACCTTATTTCTCTATGTTGAAAGTTGCCTTTATTTAACCATTTGTCATATTTTGCATATCGCGGTTT
The DNA here is from genome assembly GCA_949825025.1 of Siphlonurus alternatus. Taxonomy (NCBI): domain Eukaryota; kingdom Metazoa; phylum Arthropoda; class Insecta; order Ephemeroptera; family Siphlonuridae; genus Siphlonurus; species Siphlonurus alternatus. The sequence goes on along the minus strand of OX463782.1, from coordinate 14,255,937 downwards.
TATGCATATTGCAGTAAAGTAACACATGAGGGGAGTGGATATTTCATAGTTTCATACACAATACTGACAAGAGATTAAGCTTTTATAATTATACTGTATTTAAGATATGAGGTATGAATTTCGTAGGAATACCATTATTCATGCAGACTTATTAATCCAAATTTATTATAGTAAACTGGGAGATATGTCTTGTATTTCACTTGTATTTCACAGGTATATAAAACATTTTAATTATGAATGCTTAGACTCAACTGTTGAAAATTAAAATTAGTTTATTGTCGTACTGCACTGAACTCCAACTGTCATTAACTTCATTCCGTAGTCTGCAACAAAGAGATAAGTCTTTGTGTATGGTGAGTTATGTATCTTATTGTTTTGCGGAGGACCACGCCTTGGCACTTTTACTCTCACCACTGGTGCACCACAGTGACAATAGACAAAAGCCATGAGCACCATCAGCGCTTGATTGGACCACACAATGGTGCTCAACCTCATGACCTTGGCATTTGTAAGTAACCTTAATTGGCCATCTCTATATGGTTAAATATTTTTTTATACTTGTCATTAGAATATTGCTAGTAAAAAAAAAACTTTATTATTACAAACATAATTAGAAATCATAAGTATTTATCCTTGAATTTTATAAAAATAGGAAGTATATATTTTTTTATTTGATTGATTAATTATAAACACATTGTGTGCACGTGTTAAGTAATTAATTTTGATCATTAAAATAATGTTTATTTTGTCAGACTGTGAGATATATGACTTTGCACCTTACTATTATAGTTTTTTCTTACACCTTAATTTTATAGCTAACGTAATTAACACAGCGGGTAACCATTACCTTATGAGGTGTTATCTGTATTAACAAAGTCTTAAATTTTTATTTGGACAATCATAAAAATAAATAATTTTTTTAACGTTGACAAATTGTTTTCATATTCATTAATTGAAATAAATGGAGTTATATAAAAAAAAGAACAAACTTTTTCTATAATATTTTTAAATTTTATTTATCTAAAGACTAAGTTGAGTGCATTGCACAATTAAAAAGGTTATGCACATATAATTATCACAATTACGTCACTTCCTTGATCATGTTGACCCTTTGACACGACAAGAAATTAAATCTTTTTACGTTTACATCTTCATTTGACGGACCGCATCATTACACATCAAGTCGGCACTTTTGTCCCAGATGCACTCTACTTTTTATTAACAGCTTTTACTAGAATTTTCATCACTACACAAATGCATGTGGGAGTGAAGAAGAAATTACTACGGTTGCTCTGTATTAATCAAACTCACTTAAATTTAATAAATTAGAATATTAAAAACCCGATATTAAAGATAAATTATACGCTATAAAAAATATGATAATGTCAAAATTGCGAATCTTATTGAAAATTATGATAATCATTTTCCTAGAAATTTTCATAATCACACGTCTAGAGCGGTTATTTGTTGAACAAACATTTTGAGATGATGGGTTCCGATGTCTGCATCGCCGAGGGCTGATTTTCCCTCCCCGTCCGTCTGGGAGGGGAGGGGGAGACTAATTTTTATTGTTCTCCATGTCCGCAAGACGTAATTGGACCATATTTCTCGTCCAGTGATATTCTGGCGGCACCCCCACAGCTGCAAGGACCACACAAAGGGGGAGATCAACTGGTGCAATAAATGAAATAAAAACATCATTATTTGATAAGACGAACATATAAAGAAGGATTTAATTGTTATGAGATATATGTCTAGTAATATGTCATTTTAATCCTCACTAATGTAGAAATTATACAATTATATTATATGGAATAAAAATATCCACATGATTTAACGATTAATGATTAATGTCATTGGTCCATTTCTTACGATGACAATTCTAAAATATATTTTACAACTTTACTATAAAAATAAAGAATAAATTTACTCACTAACAATATGCTTAATTTAAAGTCTTAACTTCTTTTTTAATGTATTATGAAAGTTTTGGCTAATGACTGCTAGGTATTCCCTGTGGATGTAATGAATTTCAATTTCAATTCTTCCGTGCTCTATATGAATACCTGAAAAAAATTGAATCTTGCCTGAATATTAATTTAATTTTTCCACTCAATACAAAATATATTGTTACAATTTAAATCTTTACAATAGTTCTAATTGCTAAGCTGGTGTGTCTCTCCCAAGCCATCAGTGTTGCGTGTAAGGATTGAGTAGAGGAGTTGAATGTGGCGCTGCCGGGCCACTGATACGAGCCAGCGCTGCAAGGTGTAAGAATCAGGTGAGATAGACCTGCAGAGGTCAGCGTTACGTTTAGTAATTTAGATACCTTAAACTATTTAAGTATTTATTAACAAAAACGGAAAATTAAAGAAAAAGCAGAAATTTCTATTTTTTTTTTGCTACTTATCTTGCTAAATTTTTCATTTAACATTGTAAAAAAAAATAAATAAATAAATAAATAAACAAAAACAAAAACAAAAATTCAGTGTTTTTTATTGAAATTATTCAGCTTTAGCCTAATAAGAAGTGTAAGACGTTAAAAATACACATAATGATAGAAATACTTTGTGCTGATGCATCCGAGCTACATTGTTACCTGTTCCCTATCTTCTCACCTTGGCGCATGTGCGTGAGATTTAAATGGAATGCATCTTACTGCAGCTCCTTTAAATCTCGCTCGAATCCTACTGCAGTAAGCAGCAATAAAAGAATATAAAACCACATGCATATTATGATTGCACTATTACGGTCATATTTACTTTCTCAACACATTCATAAGATTTGAGTGAGATGACACCACTGTGAATTAAAGAGTTCATGAAGGTGACATTTACGTCTGCTATTATAAAGATAGGGTTATCACACTCACAAAAAAAATTTAAAATGGGGTTATATATTAAATTTAAAAACCTTATATAGAAATGAAAGAGCTGGAAGTTACGTGGTGGTAGACAGTCGTAAAGTGAAGGAAGTTATTGTGTTTTACCGGAGGTTACCGGAGGTAATGGCTACAATTTGCAACTGGAGGAAATTTTACGTACCTTTAAATGTAGAAAAAAGAAAAATATCGGTATTAAAACAGTAAAAGTTATCTTTGGATTTTGTACAAAATTCTTGGAATTGTAGACTATTATTAGATATAGAGATATGATATTGTTTCTTTGATAACTTATTCATAATATGATTTTAAAGTAAACTGAACATATGATCTAATTAAAATGCTCTTATTTTACCGTTTCACTAAAATAGATTCTTTACATAAAATGCCTGCAAAATTTACTAACCAAACGGTACGATTGACATCACATCTTGATTAAAAAATTTATGACAAGCTTATATTGTGTGTATCAAAAAGCAATAAAGAAATTATTATGAAGTATGATATGATCTGTAACTATTTATAATTCCATTCAAAATTATAGCTTGTAATGTATAAATAATTATGAACAGCAACATCTACACGTACTGTACAGTACGTACATGTAACTCTTCATTTTTTTTTTGTATGGAGAGTGCTGCATTTTTAATTAATTTTTTGACTGTAGAGAAAAGAGTATTGTTTTATTACTAAACACCACACCCCATTAAAAAAAAATTACTTGCGAGTGTAGAAAAGAGAGGAGAGAGATAAAGCTGCTGGCTTTGGTTTCACTAACGTCTTTAGCTTCTTCTTTGAGTGATATAATCTGTACCTCCCACAGAAAAAAAAATTAATACTCATTGTTGCTATATGGTGACAATGTCATACAATAAAAAAAATCATACTTACATTATGATAGCATTGAAATTGAAATAAGATTAGGGCGTGCACCGCATAAGGCTTACATGAAGTCTGGGGGGCATGATGTGCATTGTCCGCGCTGCAGCGCCGCACCCACCGCGGGTGGGCGTGTCCGTCCTCCCCCCGGGACAAGGGTGGGAGGGGGTGGGGGCAGGATGGATGTCAGCCGCGAGTTAAAATCCCATCGTGATCCAATTTTATCCCTCTCTCAATAGATTTAAGTTTGAATTTTTTTCAAGACGTCTCGTTTAAAATAAGTGAAATATGTTACTAATAAATTACAATAATAATAATATTGTACATACTTATTTTTTAAACTTGAGTCTGGAAATTTCTATATTATTTATTTTTATTTGTACTCAAATATAAATAATATATATAAACTTGTTCTTACAATAAAAATTTATGCTTGTGTATTTAATATTCACCACATTTAATGATCTTGTTGCAACTTTAATGTTTTATATAACATGTATTTAACATTTACACGTATGCATTTACATACACGATTATAAAAAGAAAAGGTTTTTTAATATCTTAAAATATCTTGTTCAAGAAAACGTTAATAGCTTTAATATACCAAGTATACTTTTTTTGGGGGGAACAAAATTTAAGGATGTGCATATCAGCATATAAAATATATATTTTTTACAGCTAGGAAGTGAATTCAGTTTACGACCAGCAGCATCTTTTCTTAAAACACTTTCCACCCACGCTACTGTGGCGATCTCTAAGACTATAAACCCTTCACAGAATACGTGTTGTCTGCCAGAACCCGTTTCACTTTGGCTACATGGGCAAGTAGTCTTGTCATTGACACTATACGTACGACTTCCTCCTCCTCGTTCACCCTACTATATAGTACAAACAATTAGGGTGTTCATTACCCTAACTTTATTACCCTGAGCCAGATGTTAGGCCGTGAATGAACGTAAATTTTATTAAGTTATTATACTGTACAATTGATTTATTATATTTAATTATAAAACATTTCTAAATATCTGATTTTCAATTATATTGTTAATTTTCTTTCTACATTTGATTGAAATAAATATGCTTCTTTATTACCTTTTTTTAAAATTAGTATTTTTAAATTAGTAAAAGTGAGACAAAATTTTAATATTTAATAGCTCCAGGCTAATATTCCAAAATTCTAACTTAACATTTTTTTAAAAAATAACAGTAAACAACATTAATGATTATTATTTTTAAGCAGCTGATGACTTGGCATTATAGGAAATTTTAAACTAAACACAAATTAGTATTATTTATGTATATCAACTGCATCACTTGACTACTGAAGTGCATATTTTGATAGCGATGAATTTCCCAAGACTTAATACAAATAAAAGTAAACAACCATAGAAATATCATCTTTCCAGGAAACTTCTGGAAGACTTGCATTTACCTATGATGACACGATGCAGTTTTGTCCATGATTCACCACATCTACTGTCTGCATTGCTGAGATAAGAGCCGTGTCAAGTTCACCTCAGCGTCAGAACTCGAGCTTGCTGACGAGGTCACAGGAAACCATTCCGTTTATAGTCAGAATTGTAACATTGTTTTGTCAGCAGAAGGAAAAATGCAAAATTGATGTTTTCGTGAATGTGTTTCTGTATGTCATTTTCAATGATCGTTACTGTTATTAAAATATCATTTCCATAACCTGGACTTGTCCACATTGGAATCAATAAATAAAATAAATAATATGTGTGTATACATGATTGGCACCATGATGTCTTGAGTAAAATGTTATGACAAGCTGATATTGTGTATACAATCGAAGAACAATAAAAATATTATGAATTATGAAAAATTAGGGTCTATTCATAAATTAATTATAAGTACCATTTTAATTAGAAAATTTTAGTAGAAGATTTAGTATTGCATAGAATTTGATATCAAATTTCGTACTAAAAATTTGTAGGCTAAAATATGTACATACTATTTTTTCTTCTTTTTTGTGTGTGTATATATGTGAATAGCCTCTCATATGAAGGATAAGTAATTAGTCGTAACACCTGGACACCAGTCCTTATTTGCATATTTCACACAGTAGCTTAGCCCATTTTAATCTCTCTTGACATTTTCATAATAAAAAAAAAAAAGAAAAAATGGAAATTTTAAAAAAAAAGTCACTGTCAGAAAAATTATATCTCAAAATGTAAATTTTAATATTTCGTACTTTTGTCTATTTATAAAATGTTTTGTATGTAGTCATATCATACTTTATTTTAAAAGTAAAAATTTTCAATTCAAGAAGATGAAAATAAAAAGAATTGACTTCAAAAAGGATATTATTTGAGACGCTAATTGCAGGATTAAGTAATTTGTTTGCGTATTCCGTACAAAGTCACATCAAAAGACCATTATGTGCACATCATGGTGGTACTTTGAAATTCTTAACTAAAAGCCAACTTTAATCCTAGAAGTTAAGAACATTAAGACGTCCTCAGTACACGTACCTAGAGACATTACAATTATTATTCTACTTATAATATATACGTGAAACATGTTACATACATATAATATATTAAATTCTTATAATCTTATTTAATATCACATTATGTTTATATTATAAACTTGTTGGCATTTACATTTTTTATGTAAAAGTTGACTTAAAATTTATTGAAAATACTTAACATTATATGAAAAAAAATATGAAGTTAATTTACAAAACATCATTTATCAATTTTATCATGTACCAGCCATGAGTCATATCAAGCCTTGAAGATTATTATTTAAGAGATATATACGACAGATTCAGACACTGAACCGTTTAATTCAATAGTTCTAGTTTGTAATCATACGGCGTTTGATTGCACACACGTCTCGTCTGACCATCGGTAATTGAGTTTACAGCTCTGTGAGAAATCAAGTGATTTTCCATTCAACACACGTCTCTTCACAAGACTGGATTCAGGATCGTTTTATTTATATTATTTGTCCTTATCATGTGGTACATGCATATAAAAGTAGTATATATTAAGGTCAGTATAAATAATAATAATGAATTATTATCAAAATATTGACTTTCCTTAAAAGCTAAAAACATGAACATTAAAATTGATTAAACATTTAATTTAAATAAAATTCATTAGCATGTTATTTAATAAATAATTTAATAGTATTTTTTTATTCATTATTAAATTTTCATATTATTTTTATTACTATATGGTTAAAAAGATTTAATTATTATTATGTTTGTGAAGATTTTTATGTAATTGCTGTAATTATCTATGAACATTTTTTTTTCAAACCAAGAGCTATCATTAGAGCTAACAATACTTTTTTTGTGGCCAGTTTGCGAAGTCAACACTTATCACACTCGGCGCTCTATTACTGTGTCCACACACGCACAGATGTGTTACTGACTTACAATCCGTGTTAGGCTATTAGCAAACAAGATATTTTACTCAATAAATTTGAATTAATTTAAATATTTTAGATACTATTTACTAATTATATATTGAATTTTATATCTTACATAAATTTAATACTTGGTAAATGGTAAAATTTGCACTTAAAAACTTTGTTTAAAAGTATAGAGAGAGATTTTACAATTTTCTATTCAAGCACCGGTCAATGACATTAAATTGAAAGCTGGTTTTATAGCTTAAGAAGTGACTTCTGTTTAAATTAATGTATTCATAGTGTGACCCTCTTTTTCATATGTCCCTTTAATAAGAGTTATTCTTTCACCTATACAATATTGTTGGACAATGAGTCAATTTATTTTACTGCAGACATCAAGCTAAATTTAATATTTTGGTTCCTTATAATTTAAATTAATATAAATATACTGACTTGCTGTGGATTTAAATTAAACTGGTGATCAACTGGTAAACATCAATCAGGATATAAAAGGTCATTTTGTGCTAAAAAAAAAACATACTAAACTGAACTTAAGTGGAGATTGGATATAAATCCTTTTTTATTCCAAAATGATATGTACCGATGACGGAAAAAACACATTGGAATTAATTAAGTATGTGTGGAATTAGTAGTATATTTTTAATGGCTAATGTAATTTCGTTTAAATTCTAATAAAAACAAACACTTCGTTAATTAAACATAGCTGACTATTATTTTAATATTTAAAATTTGTCACAATTCGCACTTAAAAATAAATTTATGAAAACTCATCAAATATTTATTTTATTTCTGGAAGCTTTGTTTATATTATGCATGCATTCAAATTGTTTTGTTACCTTAATTTATTTACATAACAGAAAATGAAAAATATTATTTATATATGAATTTTGTTTATTTATTATACAATTCATGTTTTTAAATATAATTATTATTTATTTACATAACTAGAAAAATAGAGAAAATATTTATTAATAGAAAAAGAAATCACTTAATTTTATACACGTGTTAAAATTATGGTCCTCGTATAGACCGCCCGTGGAAACTCTTGAATGAATCTCTTCGTTCTCCAAACGCCAGCTGGAGGTAAGGTGAAGGCCAGCGGGACTTGCAGGTGATTGCAAAGGTCATAGGTCAAATCGTGACGTCACACCTGCAGAGGTCAAGAGGTCAAAGTATGCACTCTTGTCGTATATAATAACGCAAACGTATTCGTAGTAATTCTTTTGTCCAACTTATTCCTTCTACTTCTTATTTTTCGATTTGATGATAAATGACAAAATGTATAATGACTTTAAGATGATAGGAATAAATTTTATGGCTGAATTAATTTTAAAGTGCATTAAAGTCAAAATATATTTACATTATAAAATATTTTTTTCTTTATTTTTATGGTACCTGCTTTGTGTATATTTTTTAAGATGTTAGATATAACGAATGATAAAATGCTTCTGACTTTATAAATATACAAATTAGGTATATAATTTTTTATTAAATGTTTTTTATATATATTAAATATAACTGAGTAAATAATTTATTAAATGTTTATTAAAGTAAACATACCGAAACAAATTTCAGAGAAACATATTTTATTTAAGAATATTCTCTCTCATTTATTCATTTCTATTACTCACTTATTTAAGCTTTTTTAAGAAGAGTTATTTTACTATATACGTGAAATCGTAAACAATTTCATGACCAACACTGCACGTATTTTGGTTAGAAATACATTCCATGTCCTTGTAGATGCTGCACCATAAAAGTGTACCCATGAACCCATGAATATTTTAAGGCAAAGGTTGAAGTGCGTTGCTGCTGTCAAGTTTAAATACTTGCCGTTGCTCAAAGAGGTGTGGCTGTGAGGAAAGGAGTACACAATTCTGTCTAAGGGCATTGCATGGACCACGAAGTACTGTACAGTACTCTAATTTTAGCCACCACCCACACAATTATAGGATAATGCCCTCTGATTTGACATGCATAATATTTGTCACGTGGCTTCAATGTTATTTCATTCTGACTGTAAAAAAAAGAGAGAAATTACGTGCAATTTATTTCAAATAAGTTTACGTATCCAACTTCGAACTTCCTGGTTCATACATTTAACTGGTGGTCATAGTAAATGTCTCAGATACAAGTTTTTTCAGCTACTTTTAAATATTTTTACACTAACCATGAAGTAGTAAAAACATATAATCAAATGTCTAATATCATTAATCATTATTGACATTTATAGCGAAAACATTAAAATAATGATTTTGGCCTTCGACTTCTTTTGTCTTAGTTGCAAATCGTTTCAATCGCACACAGGTAGCAACAGCTGTTTGTGACGTCATTAAGTTTCTAACAAACCACGCCTACTTTGGACTAATCTTCACTTCTATACATAATTACTTTAAAATCTTTGCTTACGCTTTATGGAATTTAGTCATTTAATTTTAGTATCATAGCAGCTTAATATAAAAAGGTTTTAGTCGAACGAAGGTGGTGATATCTCATTAGTCGTGGCGCCTGCCGGTGTGAACTGCCAGGCCGCCTGTCCGCGCTATCCAAGCCGATCACTTCAGCTCCTTCCAATTAAACCAGCCAAGTTCTCGAACTTGGAACGACCACTTAAGAAAATTTTCGCTTGACAACAAAGTGCAAAAAAAAAAAAAAAAAAAAAAAAAAAAAAAAAAAGATTTTGATGGAAAAAACATACAATCAAAATATCATAATTGATATACCACCCATGGTGTTGTGACTTTTAATTATTTTATGTTAAAAGCTTTCAAATTTTACGTCGTTGAATATTTTTTGGAAGACAACAAAGCATTAGTGAGTATTAAAAGTGTTCAAGTGGTGAAAATGCTATTTATAGACTATTTTTTTTTTAAGTTGGATTTTTTTAATTATTCATAGGACATCTGAATGTGTATCATATTTATTTTTGAGCACCCCCCCCCAAAAAAAAAAGAGAGAGAGAGAGAGAGAGAGAGAGAGAGAGAGAGAGAGAGCACTCCATGAACGTGCTTCACTATATAGTACCTTTCTCAAGACTATACCTTTTAAAGTAGCTCTGTACATGCAAATACATTCAGTATATAAATGGAAGATGTACTACAAACTTACAAAGTATCACTTTATTCTGTAAAAAAGTCTCCATGAGGAAAAATCTTGGATGAATAACCCAAGACAAGCATACATAGTCAAAGAGCCGGCGAAGCGAGAGAGAAAAATATACTACTGGTAAAAGATTTTGCTCGATTATCTAGACAAGTTTATCCGTAGTTTACATGATATTTTTTATGTCATCATGAAAAGTTATATCACGTTATATAGGCCTGTAATATATCTTTATGTAGCAGCAAAAAAAGAAGAAAAAGTACGCCCATGTGCGAAGATTTAAGACTGAATTTTAATACTTGTCGGTATAGCGCTGATGAAATATTTAATAGCTCAGGTTGTTGCGGTACTTGTGCATGGAGGGGCGGCGTCACGCAAGTGTCAACAGGCGCCATCATGTCCCCCGCCATCAGACGAGGGGCAATTATACGTCGCCAGTACCAATAAACAAAGATTAATGTCCACAATATGCACGTTAGTTAAGACAACCGTAATAAACAACTTTTGTGCATGCAAATTATAAATATATGAGATTTTATAATGTTAAATATATAAAGGTATCATTCAGGTGTAATAAGATAAGAAATGTAATATTTTTTAAGTATTATATATATTTATTGATATTATATTTTAACACAAGTACTTTTGATTTACTGTACCCAGACTATTTCTCTCTCTCTCTCTCTCTCTCTCTCTCTCTCTCTCTCTCTCTCTCTCTCTCTCTCTCTCTCTCTCTCATTTTTGTATGTTATTTCAGCACAAGATATAACTTCACACATGATTTTTTTTTATTCAACGTCATTGATAAAGAATTATTATTTTTCATACTTGAAAATTCCTTTTTCAAGACACATATAAAAGTCATAAATCATTTTCTGCATGCACTCAACACCTTAGCTGATATTCCACTCAACGTTTATATTCTCTTGACTTTTTTTTTTATCAGTAACTCGTACAGAGTACTTGACTTGACTGTAAGTAACGTATGACTCTCTGGTATTCAACACAGCATGTATGTACGTACTGTGTAACGAGAAATGTATATATATGAACATGATGATTCGAACAAGAGTATACTCCACTCCCCTTATATTGTTAAAAATAAAAATACAAGGGGTCAAGAAAAAGGTGACAATTTATCTATATTAATTTAACAAGCTTGAACCACAAAATGAAATATTAGTCATGTTAGTTGAGGTTGTCACATAATATTTTATAGCAAGAGTTAAATTATTATGGTAGGTCTTTAATAATTTGTAAACTTGCTCTAAATTTTTATTAACTTGAGACTGGTGATACTGCTGGTATCGTATTTAATAAAATTATGGTGGTAATTATTTTTTATTTAAGTGATATATCATAGTTAAAATGTTTCTGACTGTTATGTTTGGATAAATATAAGATGATTACTTGAGATTTATAATATTAACATAAAAAACTATAGTGATTGTAGGAGAGGAAAAGGTGATGAAGGTCATTACGCCCTCCGAAAAATTGCAACAATTATGGGAAAGTCATTATGTGCTCAATTAAAATACCTTAAAAGCTTTTTTTATGTATCAGTAAATTTAAAAAAAAAAAGATAAAGTGTCCATCTTGATTGAGGTTTACACGGTTCCCTCAGTAAACGTAAATGTAAAGATGGATTTACTTAGTAATAAAAATTGATAAAAAAAATAATATTATAATATTTTTCTAATTATTATGATATTAGGCTATCTATTACATCTAACTCCACTATGTATACATAATAGCTATAAAGTTTATTTTTTTTATGTCAATAAATCTTCAGTTGAAAACATGCAGGCAAGAAAAGAGAGCTATAAGAGTTTTAAAATCACTTCCCGGCAATCTAAAGCAATAAACGCTGGAGTAAGTAAACTTGTTCCGTGTGGTAGCAGCCAGCAGTAAAGAGTCGTTCGTGTCTCGCAATTTTGCATCTTGTCGCAACTCGAATTAAACGGCACAATTCTCACGACCCCTCCTGTCACCTCTCTTCCAAATTTGCCAGCTGCCAACGCCCACTAGATCGCACCAGTCCGAGGGGGTTCTCAAGTAACAAATCTAGAGACGTTGACAGGAACATTTCAACAGGAAATCGTGTAACATCAACTTTTTTATACCATGAAACTTTTTGTCATCTACATATATTTTTTTCAGTGTGATATAAAAAAAATAATGATATTCTAAATTTAGAAGCAAAGATATTTGCAACTTTATTCAGTACATTTTTTTTATAAACTTAAAAGTATCAATAAAAGTAAATCGAGATCTATTGTATTTTTAAGCTGAATCACTATTTGTTCTATTTCTAAACATAGACAGTATTGTGTCGATCAAGATGTTTTATTTACACAATTTTGTAACCTCACACTTCATCAAACCGGCGCCACAAACACACAAAAAAAAAGAGGAGAAGCTAAATGTTTATTTGCCTCACTGGACTTATAAACCACAAAGTGTCAACCATATGTTTATAAGCTTTTATTTAGTTGATAAAAAAAATATCACGAACTTTGTAAATCAATCTAAGGGGTGTCACAAGTCCTGTCCTCACATTATTTCTATTCACCGCGCGAGTAAAAGATACTTATTTTTTTATATATATAAGATGAGTTCACAGACTGGCATTGACAGCTATGTGACTCAACTTGCAAATCGTGCGGCTCTTTGATCGTCAGCGGTGCTCATTTGCAGAAGGTTGCTTCAAGACAGCAACTCGCTGAACAGAGAGGCATGATTGGTTGCCTATCATTAAGGGGACTTCAATATTACAGAATCAATTTAAAGATAAACTGTGCTTACTTACAATCAGTCACTATAAAGTTATTTATTATAAAAAGCAAGTTTCTTATTATAGTACTATAAAAAAAGAAAATTGTTTTATTAGACATTGAAAAGAAACTATAATTGTATTCAACAATAGTATACTGAAATGTTGTTACGACTAATAACCATCCACTGTTTCGACAGAAAAGAAAGATTCTCGAATCGTTTTTTTTTTTTTTTTTTTTTTTTTTTAACTCTAATCTGCTTTTTTTTTACATGTTGTTTTTTTCTTGGCAGACGATTCGTTTTTCTCGCAGTCACCCAACGTTTCTCCAACTTAAAGAAAAACAACAACTCAAGTACGCGGGTGTTCTCTTTGATCTTCCTAACTTAGGGAAAATCCAGCTCTTCAATTGTAGTACTTGTTTTGTTTTTTAATTTAATTTTTTTTTTAATTGGTGTATTCCAAGTGGCAAAGAAATTTGTATATATATCAATACATAACTGCTTGAAATTAAATGGGGATTATTTTATTAGGCAGGGAGAAGTTTGTCATTAAAAATAGGAGGGGAAAAGTTGAATTTACCCACACTGCCTGGATGTATTTTGCCCTTACTGGGCTACTTTTGGGGATATTTTGCACCGAAAGCAAAAAACAAATTTCTATACACTAATAGGTTCCATATACATACATTTACTCTGAAATTGTTTTTCAAAACATTCAGAATTTTTTTAATAAATAAATTATATTTCTTAATTTCATTCTGTATAGAAATACATTATTATGGAAAACGAAAACACTCTTGATTATTTTTTATCTGTAGTAAAAATACGAATGTAAAATCATGTGTAGAAGAAGACGAAAGTAATATTCTTGAAAAACAAGATTATTAATAAAACTATGATACAATTGTTTAAAATTACTCCAAATTAAATTAACGTACTGAAGGAACAACATACATTCACATTAAATGGCTCCTTGTTAAAACGTTTTGTAGACCAAATACATGAGGGTGAGTGCCAACTATTTTTTAATTTTCCACTCTTGAGATCAAAGTTAAATTTACTTTTTTTTTTACTGAAGTCTATTTTATTATGTAAACGTTACCCCGTGCAGATTTGTGCTGACAGGGTGGTTATGATGACTTCTACAAGGGAGGGTGACTAATCGTCGTGGAGCGGAACGGGCACGCCCACCATGAGGTGATTGATATCCCTTTATGTGAGCCTCTCAAGCGGCCTCTCACAGCTAAATTACATCGTTACTTGACGTTTTATATACCTAAAAGGATTTGTAATGCTGCTTTGCATATCATGATACAATTCAGCAACCTTTTGCATGATGTCATAATGTTGGATTTTTTATAAAGTTTTGTAAGGTAAAACCTCGGCAGTGAATTAAATACATCTCATGGGAAGTTACCCTTGTCAGGTGTGCTTACGATAAACTTTATTTTTTAGATGTTTTAAATATTTATATTTGAATTTAAATTTTTGATCGGGTAACAAGACTATTTAAAAAGATTATGTTCTACATATTTCAGCACAACACGCTATAATATACATTACAAAGCCCACGAACTGAGCAGAGTTAAACTTAGATTTAATTTAATGTCCAATTATGACGTCATTGAAATATTGGAAACTATAAATGCAATTGCTTGCATTATATTACTTTATAAATAAGAGCTTCGTTTATTTTTTTAATCTGTGAGAAGTATATTCATTATCACAATATTTACAAGTGAATATATTGATGATGAGTTTTAAATTTAGAAATGTGGTAAAATATCTATGATACTATCATGTAATTACTATTTGCGAGTAAGTTTAGATATAGCTATAATATACCTGGCATCGTTATAATTAATCCATTACATTGAAGTGTTGGTACTTGTAATTGGTGCGGACAGCAAATACGCCCGTTTTAATTACTGTTCTCATTGCTCTAAATGTAAATGAAGCCACAACAAACAGATTGTAGCCCGAGGAAAAAAAGGGCGGGAATCTCTGTCGCATTCTGGCGAGGAAACTTACACGTTTACATAAATAATTAGGCTGAGGCGAGAAAACACTCCAAATTTAAAATATTTTGCATTTTTTTTTGCACACGTTTTTCATTGTCTGTTGAGACTTGATGGAAATTTGCAAGTGAAATTATTGCAAATCTGGCTCGCCATCTTGACATCAAGCTGGTGCTTGGCGCCTTGCTGTGACACACTTGACTGCTGGACAGTCAAATAAATTATAAAAATTTCAATTGTGTTTTTATTTATCAAGATTTCAATTCCTTCATTTTTTTATTGTTATTGTTGCTATGTATTGTGACAATTTAATGTCCTCAAAATTATGTTATAAAAGTAGATCTTATCTTACAAAAATTTTATTCAAAGACAACCTTGAAATTCTAACCTTGCACCAATTTCTGCAACATAAAGATGTCTAAATTTTGTGTGTCTGTTTGTAAGAAAAAAAAAATACAACAGGCCACCATGAAATAAGAAAGCCTTGTTGTAGAATTTATACTATAGGACAGTGTCGTGTTTTGTAGATTTTCTGATATTTAAATTAAGACATTGATCTATACAAATTCGTAATCAGTGTATCTAAAAACCAACATTTGACTATCTTGAAAACCTTTTTATTACTAATGAGGTAGTGATTTAGTACACATCGTGAATATAAAGAATGAGCACCGACAAGTACATGTTGGTATCTCGTTTGAATGAACACTGTGAGGTCCATGCAGTTTCCATGTTCTCCTTTTGTTGGGACCAACTGTGCATCACTCTAATGATAGTGCAGCGTGTTAGACTCAAAATGAGCATCAAAATACGTTTATTTTCCGTCTGAATGAGCACCGTGAGGTCTAGTTTCCATGTTCTCCACTGGTTGGGACCGACTATACATTATCATGGTGAGAGGGTGACAGTTAACTACAGACCGGACCTAGAGAATGCCTCAGGTCTTCCCAGCTGGACCCAAGTAGTCACGTGGACAACCACCTGGGCAGTACACGCCACTACAACAATGCATGAGACGTGACAATGGAGCAAATGGTCTCATTACTTTCTTAGAAGAAATATGTACACCTGATAGGAAAAATTTCATAAAATTGATTGAAGGTATATAATTTGTTTAATTATAGTGAGATGTTTAAATTTTTTAAGGTGCATTTTTAATATATGAGGCAATAAAATAATTTAATTGTATTCTTGTTGTTTCTTGGCAGTGACAAGTTTATCTCATTCTTTCATTTTATTGATGAGATTATCCCTCTCAAATTTCACGCTTGTCTTCCGTGCCGCCTTCTCCTCTCTCTCTCTCTCTCTCTCTCTCTCTCTCTCTCTCTCTCTCTCTCTCTCTCTCTCTCTCTCTCTCTCTCTCTCTCTCTCTCTCTCTCTCTCTCTCTCTCTCTCTCTCTCTCTCTCTCTTCATCTCTCACAAAGGAGCCTGTGCTGTGTCACTGACCCCTGACTTCTTGCTAGTCTCTGCCACCTGAGGAAGCTGCTACAGGTAATCGGTCACTAACACACCTGCTGTACAATTAAATCACCTCTCCGTTAATTAATACCAACACAGTTTTGTAAGCCATATATTATAAAAACCTGAAGTCATTATAAATTATCAAGAATGTAACACAATTACACTAACTAAGCTGTGTAGTATTTTCTATTAATTGACACAATTTCTTTACCTTCTTTAGTTATAAAAATATATAGGTAGGATTTTATTATATTTTGATTTATATGAAAGAGAATAATAAAATTTATAAATATTATCATATAAAATATTTATTTGTATTTAAATTGACACTATTTGAATGATTTAAAGAGCAATTTAAGTTACAAAATGGGTGTAAACTCCCTTTCTCATACTGAGAATATTAACTTTATTTCATTTCTTCGATAACATTAATAAAAGTAAAGTTTTATATCGTAACACTTTTTTTATCACTTGAATGAACCAACAAAATAACAATAAGATCTTGGATTTTCTCTTTATTATTATTTGTTTACATTAAACGTTTGAATAGATTTCTATATAAGGTTGTCAACCATATAGTAAGATACAATAAAAATATGATATGGAAGTACATCTCCAGACGATACAAACGTCATTCTGATCTGTTTTATGGACATTGTCATGCAGTCTATTGAAGCGAGTTGAATTTGAATTATTGCAATGTTACAATGAATACAATATTAGCTTACTACAGCATATTCTGCTGTTGGTGTAAGTATTCAAACTTAACAACAGTTGGAAGGATTGATAGGAAAGGAGGCGGCTGTGGCCTTGTGTTAGGAACTGACCCGGCATTTGCTTGTGAGTGACGATGAGAAACCACAGAAAACCATCGTCAATGCAGACGGTACCAAAGGGAACGACCTTCAGCACCTCCCGAATACAGGCAGTATATAGTGGAAGAACATACACGCCATCTCTCGGGAACTTACCAGAACACGCTGCCATACCTCAGCTTGAAGTGACGAAAAGTCACCTGAGCCAAGGCAGGAAGCTATCCTGGGTCTCCCGAGCGATATATAGGCAGAGATCAAACCACTACGCTACGCTGTTACGATTGGAATAGACTGGATGATCTTCAAACGTAAATCTGAATCTCTTTCTTTCTTGGAGCTGCAGGAGTGACGTTTGTGGTGTCCTGAAGTGTACACTCCATTCAGATAAAAATGTTCGATCTGGCTATATTTTACAAGGCCAGATTGGACATTTTTATTCAAATGGAGTGTACAGTACTTAAAGTTAAAAATTAGAATACATGCGTTAGAATTAAAGCTATGTATTCCAATTTTTTACTTAAAGAACTGTATATGGTCCATGCTAAATACTAAAAAAAAAAGAAAATAAATTACAAACATTACTTTTAAATAGAGCTATAAAACTTGCTTAAACATTTTAAATTATATAAATACTTTATTTTGTTAATAAAACTAAGCTGTGTTAAATTACCCACATGCTATTTTCAATGAACATCACGTTTCTACCAAGTTTGGTGTTTACATTATATATTCAGTATGTAAATAATATTAACACTAAACGTAATATTTAGTATTTGTTTCAAACCACACAAATTTCAGAGTAACAAGATACGAGAACTTGTGGTTATAAAATTTACATACAGTAAACAAAACAACTTTTTAAAAAAAATGAAGAACGATTTTTTGTTAACGCTTCATTTATCACTATACTACATTTTTTCAGATAACAGAAAAAAATGTTTATTATAACAAATTTACAACTTTGACTTTTTTAATGTTTTGCTTTGTTAGCAGTACTAAAATAATTTTATTCATCATTAATATAATAATATTAATCAATAATTAAGCATTCTCTTCGTACAATTTCGTGTCTAGCTATAAATTCTTGCTGATTTATACCTTATATTGTAACAGTAAAATTATTTGATGAAACACACTCCCATGCAACACATCATCAGCTGAAAATTCAATCTCTTTATCTCCATGTAGTGATAAGGTCTATAATTGCATGCTATCAAGCAGTATATCAGCCTTATCTCTCTGTGAAGATAAACACCTCGGCTGACTGGTCCAGCTCTCTGGGAACTGTAATGATAGGGATGCTGCGTGGAGATGAGATGCAATCTTCAGAGATGAGATCTCGGCCGCCGTGTGATTAGAGTTGCCAGTAAACAAGGTAGGCGTGGTCACGGGGAATTACCATACCATGACTGATGAATGCCTTGCCGCTGGTTTTAGCTCAATCATAAATTTTTCACAATGATTTATATTTGATTTATAAGCGATATTCCTTTTAGTTCTTTATCTCATCTTTTGAAGACTATAAAAATAGCTTCTTGAGAACATATTTTTATAGCATATTTATCAAAATAAAACCTTTTATCATTTTTTTTAAAAGAAAGTTTAACTACAACAATATTGTAAGGCTGAAAATATTTTACCATTTTTAGATATATTTTTTAGTTGCTCATTTTTTTTTAAAGTTTGTGTACCAAAATAAGTGTTTAAAAATTTGGTTATCAAATTCGCAATCTTGATATTTAAATCTCTTTTATCGCGGCGTTCATTAAATATCTGAAATACCTTCTGGACTAATGCTAATATTCAAGGTAGATAGAGACATCAAAACATATAATATATATCTGTAAATTTGTTTTGATAGCAAATTAGCATCATGACTCTTGCGGGCTATGCTATGAACACAAACTAGTTTAGTCTAGCTCTCGCTATATATAACATGTCTAGCTTTATATTATAGTTCATTATATTTGACGCTAAACACATGGCCTTTATTAAAAATTCAGTACATAAAAAAAGTCTTAGAACGAGTGACATATTTTTTCTATATAATAATATATGAATCTGCATGCAGTTGCATTTAATCTTCTATTAGATGATGAACATCATAAAACAGACAATATGATGATTAGATTTATTATTATTTTATTAATAATGCAATATGTGTGATTAAATGCATCCATATAAAATCATAAACGATAAAAAATAGCATTAATTATTTCTAGGAAAATTCCTTATTTAATAAATATTTATTGTGGTATCATTATCATCTTTCCTTAACATTTCAATAAAAAATTGAAATTATTTTAATAAAAATAAATGCAATTTCAGTATTCAATTTATAAAATACATGTGAATAAATAAGTAATAGTGGTTTTTAAAGCTCAGTACAGTCGTTGTCGAGAAATTTCCATAACTAAATTGAATTTATTGTTGTATTGACTTCAGGTCTGTGGACTAAGCAGCCATTGCTCGTAAAATTCCATGAGAAAAAAATATACCATCTCCCAGGTGTTTTCTGAAGTTTCGAAAAGATGCTTTTTTTTTTTAGAAATTATGAAATTAAAATCATCAAGTTAACTATATTAATTATGCTTATTTTTTAATATCCCCTGATTATAAGATTGACCAACTCTGTAATATAGAAATAACTTAACCATGGTTCGTTGTTCCAGGGTCCGCATCCAGGACGGCACCATCAACAGGATGAAGCGGTTCACACGGGAGGTGCTCCGGGAGGTGCGCCTGCGGGAGGCTCGGCCTTCACCCGCTTCAAGTGGTACACCCTGGGCTCCAGGCAGGAGGTGTCTCGCACGAGGAGCAGACACGTCAACGCGGGTACGTGCTCAAACTTGATAGAAAATAGGGAGGTGTCGTCAGGTGGCATGAACTCATGAACACCTGGGGACCGTGCTGTATTTGTGAGTCACACAATCGAATATGTAAGGTTAACTTAAACTATTTTGGTATAATATGATGCTTTTCCAAAAATTACAAATCTAGGTCTCTCTGTAGTTTGCTTCAGCTGCAGTAAAAATTTGAACAGATATATAGTGCGTTCTGTCTTTAGGTGTGTCAGATGGAGAAAAAACAATAACCAACTTATTATAATTTAAGGTTGAAAATATTTACAAGTATTATAGACTCCGTGCTGCTATATTTATTTTACAATCATAATCAGAACACAACATTACACATTAGAAAACTGCAAAAAATACAATCCGAGCGAAGTGGTTCCTTTTAACTGTAAATATATTGTATATATTTTAAATCTTTTAACAAAATTTATACGAGTATAGCATCATCCAGGTAATAATAGAACATGGTTGTGTGATTATTTACTGAGGTTCAAAATTGAATATTCACTACAATCTCACGACCTGCACAGATGCTCTGCTGTCATAATCAATCGCTCACTAGCCCGGCGGTCCGGCGGCGGTTCCTTTGCTAGGTCACGTGACTCCATCTCTCGCCAAATGTTCGCCACAGAAACTTGCCGCTTAGCTACCGCGCGATGACACGCTACCGCATCTAAGTGCCTTTTTTTCTCCACTTCGCGAACTTTAAGAGGCCTGTTCTGTTGTGTCCCCTGGAAGGTATGCAATTTTCAGTTTTAACTCTCCTCGCCATACAGTTTTTTTTCCGACAGTTTTTAAGTGCATTTTTCGTGAATAGTAAAAAACAAACAAAAAACATTCGTTATCATTTCTCTAAAAAAACATTAATTGAAATAAAAATTATTGAAAACACTCCGCAAAGCAGTAACATTTTTTTTTAAATACTTTTGCCTGCACCGTAACTATGACGAGGAGTGTTAGAAAACTGAGAATTGCATAACTTCCAGGGGACACGAGTGAACAGGTCTTACAATCGAGTTAAGGTAGAGATAATACAGATCAGCTGGCCCAATGCTAAAAAAATCCCATTCATAAAAATTATGAAAAAAATTTAAAGTGTTCTCCTCTACATCCCCTATCAGTAGGTAAAATATCAGGTATACAAAAACGAGCTAGTTTTCGAGTTATTAATTTTTAAAGTTGACCAATTTAACATGGAAGTTCCATTTCTCCATGTTAAATTAGTCAACTTTAAAAATTAATAACTCGAAAACTAGCTCGTTTTTGTATACCTGATATTTTACCTACTGATAGGGGATGTAAAGGAGAACATTTTAAATTTTTTTCATAATTTTTATGAATGGGATTTTTTTAGCATGGGGCCAGATGATCCGTATTATCTCTACCTTAAGGAAAATCAACTTTGTCGATGCTTGCTCGCATCTGTGAAACGTAATACCGTCATAATAGCGTAATTGAATTCAGAGTCACGCCCCCGTGGAATGTTGTAATATTATAGCTACTTCAAGTATCAACATTACCTGCTACATGAGATGCAATTAATTATTTTAATGTTGTAATAATTATTACAATAACAATAATTATTATTGTGTATGAATGCAGAAAAGCAGACGATATAATGAGTTGAAAACATTAAACTGCATGTATAGAGTTTATATTTTAAATATAGTGAAACAGTTCTTCAATGATACTACACATGAAATACAAGCTCAACTGAACAGTATTAAATTTCAGACTAACATCCACTTTTATCACTATTGAAAACATTGTACTATTCATATTTCCCGATAAAAAGCATGTCATATGATATATATTTGAGTACACTTTACATTTTCTAGTGCTATAATGAGTGCGTATTTCATTTCAATATATACTTGAATTACTGCAGTTGAAATTCTGATACAATGTACTTGATTCAACGATCCAAAAGCCTTGATAATGTCACGTTAGGGGTGCTAGGGGGCTCGATGGGTGGGGCTGGTAACAAACCTTCATATTATATTAGTATATTACCTTATACCTATACCCCGTGAATTCTCTCGATCATAGTGAAAATCCCGTGTGCTCCCGTAAATTGGTCCATAAGTCGTGGAAGCTGGACCCAATCATCTGTCCCATGAACCTCTTGACTCTGCAGACCACTCGACCCCCCCCCCCCCCCCCCATCCCCCCATCTCCATCATAAGCCGTCTAGTCTCGTTTCAGTTAGACCACACACAGCTTTCAATTTACAGCACTCATTTTTTATTTCTAAAGTGAACTGGATATGACACATAGCTCTCTTTTTTTTATTCCTTGCTATTACAAATGTGATTTTTTTTTTTCTTCACATGAAAATTTTTACGTATGAATAATTGGCTTTCAAAAGCATATAGGCATGTATATGATTGAAATTAATATGCTCTGGTGGTGAATAAAATTATATGATGATTGAAAGATTTGAAAATATAGACGGATCACATTTCTATAGAATGATTTAATCTTGTTATATAAATGCTGTCAACCATAATGTGATGTTCAAATTATAATACAATTTCATATGCAGGAAGTAGTTATGAAACAATCACAGCTACATAATATGACCAAATTGAGACTGCTCGAAACGTGTCAGATAAATGTTGAAACGCACCAATGTGTAAAACATAGAAATTTTACATTAATTTAACAATAAAATGGATAGGAGGTATGTGAAGTTCTATATTTTTATCAATGAACTTAAGGTAGAGATAACGTCGGTCAGCTGTTTTTTAGCTCCATTTGATTAACATGTAAACCTTAGCAAATTCACAAAAATTCTGAAATTTTTTTGAGAGGCAGATATTAGTGCCTAAAAGCCATAGAAAAAATTTCAAAACAATTTAACGAGCCGATTTTTTTAATTACTTTATTTAATTTTCAGCATAGGGCTTTCCCATGGAGAGACAATCTAAAAAATTAATTAAAAAAATCAGCTCGTTAAATTGTTTTGAAACTTTTTCTATGGCTTTTAGGCACTAATATCTGCCTCTAAAAAAAAAATCAGAATTTTTGTGAATTTGCTAAGGTTTACATGTTAATCAAATGGAGCTAAAAGAACAGCTGACTGACGTTTTCTCTACCTTAAGATATTCTCACTATCCATTCCAATATATTACATAGACTGTCCTGTTGATATTTAAGGCTTGATGTGCATTGAAATGTCCAGATTAGCAGCTACGATACAAAGAACTCGTACGTCAAGGTAATATCTTCCTGCGGGTGGTCACAGGTGTGATAAGGCGGATTCCCCAAGATTCCTGGCGCTATCTCGTCTTCTCTATCGGTGCGGGCGTGCGCCACGGCGGCGGGGCGTGGACACCACCAGATTTATGGTGCTCACCGAACAATGGACCGCCGCACGTGGCCCTCAGCCCACGCCGAGAGATGCTCTATAACCTCAAATCGACTTTTTAAATTACGTGTCGTCTAATTAAAAATTATTTACTACCTCAATTCCTTAATTATGATTTAAAAACTTTATACAATGCTAAATATTTAACCTCTTTCATTTTTTTTTTCTCCGTCATAGACTGTCAACCAGCTAAATTTACGTAGTTATATTAATAAGTCAACAATCTATTGATTTAGTAATGTTTTTATATTTGAAACGACAAGTTTACATATAAATTGAGGCTATCATTATAAAAAATATATTATAGTCCACGACGGTTGAATATTTCTGAAAAGGTAAACTAACGTTACTATCAAATGTGTTGATACTTCTGTTTTACATTATACAGACAGTTCACTCCAAAATGAATATAATTATCCAAAAATGATCAGTTTATCTTGATTATAGCAATTACTATTACTTTAAACTGCAGTTGGCATTGAAGATAAAAAAAACTCTTAATTGATTCAAATACATCATTGTTTTAATAGATTTGAACTAATCAATCTTTTTTAACGCGATAAAAACTGAATGGACTATAATATTTTTAATGGATAAGTTTGAAATATTTTACTAGTGGCATAACCATAGAGGCATAACTGTCTAATAAACAAAAAATGTAATAAGAACTCATCCACAGTTCAAATTTATGACTTACACCTACAGATGTGCATTTTGATTTGATGAGACATGTCACGTGATCCAGCATGACCAATCAGAAGTCTTTATGAGCAGGGCGTGTCGTTCTCGAACCCAGTACCTCAATTCACCGAAACTTTCTCCTGAAAACAATAAAACGCTCCTTTGTATTCTGCCGTACGACATGCTGCTGCCTCTATTAATGCACTCCTTATACAGAAAAACCATCCATGCCTAGAATCATTGCACTCGAAATATATTAGACTCAAAATCTGACGTGAAAATCTCAAATGGTTTGTTTTTATAGTCAGGAATTAATTGAATATGTCAACTTTTAAAAAGAAGTATTGAACTTTACTTTTAATTTATTATATACGCATAATTTAACAATGAACTTCAATATTTAAATAAAATATTTTTTCACTTTAACTTAAAGGACATGCACACTAAAAAAGGAACACACATAATTTCAAACAACTTGTCATTTTTTTATTTATTTTTTTCTTCTTTGCCTATATTATATTTTCAGGCGTATTTATTTTTATTTTTTATTTTTTATTTTTTTTTTAGTTATTGTTATCATTCAAGTATACAAATTTTAAAAAGGAAAATCATGTCTTTATGGACATGAATATAAAAACATATTGATTTTATAAAAAAAATAACGTACTGAAGTTGCCATTTATAGAGTTCAATAGCGTGTGTTTTTCTACCGGCGCGTGTTTGTGTGGGTGGTGGAAGAAAGGAGGTGACTGAGAAAAAAAAAATCGCGCTCTCAACTTGTTTGTAGTCACCGTTCTTCGTCCCATGTGATGAAGTCTCTGAAAATTGCAACTTCAGTCAAAGCAAATATCGCCTGAGAGGGTTGCAGTTTTTGTTGGCATGAGCACCACAGAGACACGAGACGTTTACCTCGTCAAGATGTCTTTGGCGAACACTCGAAGAAATGTCGAGCATAAACAACACTCACTATACTGAACGTCTTTATCTCACTCACGTCAGCCAAACACAGTAATAGTTTCATACTTTGTAGTCTGTTGGTGTTCTTTTCATACATTAATTCATTTATTTATACATTTAAAAAAAATTAATATGTGATTCTGTGAATGTACTCTTTAAAAATTATATTTTTACATTTAAATTTTAAATCTCACAATTTATTAGACAAATTAGGGGGAGGGGACACTTAACTTAAAACTCTCCTTAAAACTTTTTTTTTTCCCCCAATTTTTGTTACTATTTTAGATCTCAAAATTTAAAGACTTAAAAAATCAATTAAGAAGTTTGATGCTAAAATTTGTTGACCGAGGGATGCCAAAGCAGCTCACAGTACAGTTACAGTCTGAAAAAAAAAATATCGTAGTACGAGAAGAGGTATAGCATTACATTGTATGATTATTGAGGTAATATCAAGATGAAAAAAATTATTTTTTTTTTATAAATTGATGTGGTTAACAAGATCATATAACTTTGTTTATTCACAAGTTAAAATCTGTTGAAACATAATTATACGTTGCAGATACGATCATGTAGAATAGACTGATAAGATCACGATTATGCAATTTAATAAAAAAATTCTATCAACAGTTATTAATTTTCTATTAAAATTCCATGTTGTAAAAAAAAATTAATAACTTAATCATATGAGAGTTTAAATTGCATAGCAATAAATAATCATCAGTAATGAAATTTAACGAGAAAATGAGGCGAACGTTGAAATCGATTTAGAAGCGTCTGATTGACCTCTGGGTAACGAGGAGGTCATTGTTAGGCGATGTTTCTGGCAGTTACCCTATCTGGACACGCCCATGTTTGACTCACCTGAGATCATCTTTCACCTCGTGACGGGCAGCTGGACCAAACGTACCGCCGTCACAACACCGTGTCCTTGTAACCTCCGATAATCGTCTTTGTATGCATATATAATGCATTTTCTATGCACTGCAGTACACTACTTCGTCAATTAGTTATAGTGAAAAAGTATAGCTAAAAGTGTCACCTATAATACTGTATAGTTATAATATATAGCCTGTGTTTAAAGTACAGATAAGACACCTCATTAGAATAAATTTTAAAATTGAATTCGTACAACGTAAAATTATGTCAATTTAAAAGGCAGTTAAGAAAATTGCACGTATTTTTAATTTTGTTGAAAATTTTATGGTAAATTATCATGTTGTAATAAACCAATACAAAATATGCATTACTAATAATAATATATACAACTGAAAATTGATTGTCAAAATGAACGGTAACTCAAAACGGTAACTCAAAATTTCTTGATGAGCCGTTGGGTCCTTTATACAGGCAATGTCGTATAATATATTTATTTTTTATTTATAATTAATAATTCGTTCTTCGATAGCAGAGAAAATTATGAATTTTCCATTTTCTGGCCCATCGAAATATAAAAAAGAATTGTACCAAAGAATTTTTTTATAACGAGTATTACAGATACAAAATAATTCAAAATATATTTTTATTACTTTACATATATTTTTTTATTACTTTACATTCTATTTAAGCAAGCTTATTTTTAGTATTCCCATAATATCATGCAGCAAGAAATCCAAATCCCCTACAATGTTTTCTTGTTGTTTTACAAATTTTTTATTTGATAGCTTGATGTTCTATTGTTAACATTATTCAAGCTTTAAGGGCTTTAAAAGAAAATGTTACATTCTTGACGTGCAGCAGGAATATTTCGGTTGACTGGAATCGAGGCTGGCCACGATCCGAGTTTTGTATTGTTAGCTTGATCCCTCAACATCATAATAAACTCTTCCACTTGATTTCACGCCTATTTACGCAAAATTCGACTCCCTGGTCAACGAAATTTGAAACGTTATACAATTTTCTACCTCATAAATTATTAAACAAGTACTAAACATATATACAGTTTCTTTCAAAAATATTACTATACAAACTCCCATACAGTAAATTTTTAAATAAAAATTATGTTTTCTATTATAATACTCGTTTTATTATAAAATTGGCATAAAAATTTACTTTTTTTTACTATATTACATACCAGGGTATATAGAAAACATATCCTGATTACATACAATATTGCCACTATACCTTATTTACCAGGTACCCAGTAGCGCAATATATTATTAAAATTAAAGTCGTGAGCTTTGTGAATTAAAGTTTGGGGATAAAGTTTCAAGTTGTTGTTTTTATCTCAATTTCTAAAGCAGTAAAAATGTAACGAAATATTAGAACTCATAATATAAGTTATGAATGTTGCTATGCAGATTTTTATGGTTGTCGCTTTGGATTCAATTTATCCTCCATGAAATAATAACCTTGGAGAACAGGATACGTACTATTTCTAAAGTGATTTAGTAGGCAACTCCCTCAAGTATTGAAAAGTGTTTCATTCAGACATGCAAGAAAATATCAAATTGCAAAGTTTTTTCAATTGAAAATATTTATTCAGTCTATACAATTCAAATAAATAAAATTTTGAAAATCGTGATGGTATCTGTGCTGTTCCAATTATTTTTTTATTTTCCCTCTACTCCAGCATATAGATATCTAAACCTGAACGTAACTTTATTATTTATAAACTAAATCTGTAAAATATACAAATATATTAAATAATAATAGAAAAAAAGGCAAATAACCGTTTTATTAGTTTCTTTTTTAGTACTTGAGAAATGTTTGCCTTAAATTGCATTAAATTAATTAAATAACTAATAACACATCTCTATTGACATATTGTGTAATAAAATAATTACAATATTCAAAAATATTATTTATACAAGTAAATAAATACAAAAATAATACATACATTGCTTTAGATAGCATTATATAAATTATAACAAATAATAAAAATTCACATTGCTGTATTTTTTTCCTCTTTAATCAATGCATCTTAATATTATTTACGATGTTAATATATTTTCTTCATAAGAATAAATTGTAAGATACAATGGTTGCCTCCTATAAATTACTTGGACGTAAATTCTGGTCGTATAAATCATGCAGTTTTGTTCCACGACCTCCGGCACTTACATGGCACAGAGCCATCACCCTGCAATTAAACCTCATTACACCGACATTAACGTAATCGGAAACTTACCTGGTGTGGCCACCCAGTAACATGAGATAATGTCATAAAACTACTCACGAACTGAATAACTTACTAAATTTAAGTAATGTTAGTATGATGTAATTTTAATTCATAAATCAATTAAATTACTTAATTTAAGTATAATTTTTTTAAGTTCTTCTGTAAATAATATTGATTTTTTATTTTAAATTGAATAAAATTCATCATTTTTCGGTTAGGTAAAACTAAATAATTTACATAATTAATTTTTCACTTACCTAGAGAATCCACCTCAGATACTAAATATGTAATTTGTATTTTGATAATTATAAAATAAATTTTGCTGGTAGATAAGTCATAAAGTAAGATGCCCTTAAATTATAATAATATTTATATTAAATTTACATTTTTGTTGTTTGCTATATACAATACTTGTCGTATAAATACCTACACATTATATTTTATTATAATGAATAAATAATGATATTACACGGCTGCTAATTAAATTATTTTAATTAAAATTAACATTTACAATATTCATTTTCAGAAATAACTTTCTATACGACTAAATATTTAAAGTCTCATATAACTTCCATATATAAGGGCTTAAAAATATAATTTTCCTCTTAATATAATATCCTTAATTTTAAACACGCGTTTGTTTCTTAATATTCTAAGAATTTAATTTCATTTTATAATTTAATGTTAAATTATACAAAGTATCTGAAACGAAGTGTAGAAACTGGATTGAAGGAAGCAACACAGAATTATAAGTGAGTTAGAAATGCTGTTTTTGTTCTCAGGCTGAGAAGTTGTTTGTTTACCAATTACATCAATCAGAAGTCAAACTCTCCTTACAATAAAGACGTTATCTTAATTGGTAATGTCGGATTTGATACATTCGAATCCTCCGTGCCTGAGCTGCATAATCAATTGAAAATATGAAATTATAATCAGATAAGGCGTGATTAAGAACATTCTACCACAAGTTTCTCGTAGCAAATTTAATTATATACGAAGGAGTGTGTTTGAAGTAAATATTTCATTAAATGCCGAAATTTTATAATCATTGTATGATCAGAAAACTTGCATTCCTGGATAATTGTACACAGAATCTTAAAATGTATAATACAAATTAGAGGAAATACCAAGTGTGAACGTGCACTGTGACTTGATGTGCTTGGATAACTTGTTCGCAGCTTGTTTAAATGTCGTTTGTGTAAGCTAGTCTTTGGTTCGTAACCCGCAGAGTTGTGAATCACGCGGAAAATAAGTCACTGTTATCAGTTCTTTTAGTTTGGATTGAATTTTACATATTTTATATACATAAAAATCGTAGAAATATTATGGGTTATGTACACCGTTACTTTAGAACTGTGTTTTACTACAAGTAAAATTGTTGACAAAAATCTCGACAGTAAAGAATTTAAGAACAAAATCTTATTTTAGATTTTCAAGTATTTATGTAATTGTAATTAAAAATTAAACAATTACAGGACCACTATATATATTATATATTTTTTATCCAGATAATTTTATACTTTATAGCAAAATTATAGAATTTAATTAATTATAATTTCAAATATGCACCACATTGTATAACTTTAGATAAAAATCATTTTGTATAGTAGGAATACAAGTTTAAAAATAATAAAAAAAATAAACACGGAGTTTCAATTACAATTTAAGTATAGTATTTTATATTCTCTATGAACTTACTATAACATAAGACACTTCATTCATAATTAATAATAATCACCTGTAAAATAAACAGTACTATGTTAATTAATTATGTGTGTTATGAAGCAAAATACTTGACACTAGCTCACGTAGGAGAAAATGTATCTCAGGTTTCTTTAATGTACTTCATAATATTCTCAACACGATGGCTCAAGCTCCAGTTTCAAAGAAACAGTCAAAGAGACCTGTTGATCACACTACAGTATAAATCTCTTGCTTGTCTGATACCTCGGAAAGATTACGAACTCAAAAACTGGTGTCTTTTAGCAGCTACTGCAAAACGTTGCACGCTTTCCCATTACAAATTACAGGTGTGCAGCTTGATATTATGTTTCTTTTGGTGTCATAATTTTGTGACAGGTATAATAAATTTCATAATATTTTTTGATTTATTATTAAATATTTACAAATATTTTGTCATAATTTCAACATTATTTTCTTTTAATAATGCATAAATTATATATCTATCTTGATGCTCTCATTTTTCATTCTCTGGGTGTTTTCTGTATTTAAATTCAATATAGTAAATTTCAAATTTATCTTTTGAGGAAAAGGTGATATCCATAAATTGTAAAATTATACACTATCGTAATAAATTTTAAAATCATTTGCAATTGAAATATAATCTTAGAAACGAAAGCAATGAAGCATAAAACATATTTATAAAAGCGTGACAAAGTGCGTATAAAAAACACACAATACAGATGGATTAGCAGGACAAAAAAATGTAAGTCGAAATAAATACAGTGAGTGACGTAATGAGACTTGTGATTGACTGCACTCGAACAGCTGATCGACATTTACGTCACGTGCATCTCCGGAATGTCCTAACGGCATCACATGACCAGCAGACAAAGGACTATTACCTTTTTTGTACGAATATCGAACCCGGCTGTCGACCAGGTGGGAGTTAGTCGTGTCGTGACATTTCGTGCATTGACTTCAAACTGACCAGCAGATATCAAGATTGAGAAATATCATAAGTAACTTTTTGCAGCATTTCTATGAATTTTCGTAGACATAAAACAAGTTTTAAATAACAACGTATTATCTTTAATTTTTTCTATTTACAAATAGAAAAAAAACTTAATAGTCTTGATGTTAAAAAAACAAATACGTACATTTGTTTTCTCACAAGCACTAATTCTTCTCAAAAAAGGTCTCAAAATATACATGTTAGATAATTATCTTTTTGCCCCATACGCATGCACTAATCCGTCCCTCCAGTTTCCAAATTAACTATGGGGGTTATTATAGTACCTTCCCGCAGCTAGTCCATCCCCAAAACCCAAAACCTAGTGTTGAAACCAGAAACCACTCTTGCTAGTTTATTACTGACATATGGGGATGGTTCAGAGTCAAAATTCTCTGAAAAATCATGCACAAATTTAATGGATGCGGAATTTTTTAGTATAGGGTACAGGGGCTCTAGGAAAAGAAAAATTACATCATCAGTAAAAAATATACAATTATTGTCAATTTTTCGAAGCCATGCTATGCTAGAAACATAGTTGTCTGATTATGGTCAGCTTTTTGCTGAATTTCTATGTTAGACTTTTTCACAGTACTTGGAAATAAAACAAGTTTTAAATAACAAAATGCGTTCCTCTTTTTTAAAGAAAAAAATATATTTTTATAATAATTGCCTAATGACAAAAAGGTTACATAGAAACTAGGGGTGGGGTGTAAACTCGCCTACGCTCGTTTGGTTTCAAGTCTTTTAATTACTTTTGTCAATCATATGTTGCCATCTATATAAGTATTCAGTACGTGATATCATAACGGTATTTTAATGCAAAATGGACAACCTACATGAAAATTTTTTATTACAGAAATGAATTGAAGGTACCAAATTATGCTACTCTGATTTTTTCCAGATTTTTTTGAAACCCAGAACTATTTTTAAATAATTATTAAATGTGCTGCCACGCCCTCTGGAGGTGTCAACAGGCGTCTCTGTCCTATCCTTTTTATTAACGATTCAGGGGTGCCAACTTAAATTACAGAACGTTCAATAATTATTTAGAAATAGTTGCAGGACTCATAAAAATCTAAAAAAATTCAGAGTAATTCAGAGTAGAGGTGGAGCGTGGCGTTATGCATTGACCGGTTCTCGTTAGATCACTGAAGTCAGGCTACGTCAAGCGTGGTTAATACTTGGATGGGTGACCATTTCAAGTATAAAAATACGCCGCTCCCTCCCTGGGATAAATTCGTCTTGCTTCCACCCAGTGCAGTGATGCACTTCCAAAAATCTCTCAGCCATATGTTGACAGATATTATAGTGTTCTAAATTAGCGAAGGTGAACAGGCTCAGATAACAACTCAGACGCAGTTGTTAGACCCCTACTATTTTATTATTATTTATTTTATTTTATTTAATAATTTTTTAAGGAGTCAGGCACAGTTGTTAGGCCCCTACTATTTTATTATTATTTATTTTATTTTATTTAATAATTTTTTTAATGAGTTTGGGGAGATTCGAGTTAATTATTTTCTTAGCGTCCGGTCGTGTTCGAGCGAGCAAGGCAATGGGCTTACTCCGGACACTGCCCATCTTCAACACAAAGAGGTGGCCAGTTGTAATTAAACCTCGTAATGCTATGATGTACCGAACGCAAATTGCCCCTGAAAGTAGGCAACCACAACCTACATGCCCCTGAAAATATGCAACCCGCATTAATTACACCTTAATTTGATAACCCCCCCTAGACCTAATTGGGAGATGATCCGAGCATTATTTACGAAAATATTCGTTTTTATATAAAGTTATTATAAGTTACCCCTAAAGGTAGGCAACCTTCACTTACAGGCCCCTGAAAGTATGCAACCCAACCAAACTTCCCCTGAAAGTATGCAACCACAACCTACATGCCCCTGAAGGTATGCAACCCGCATTACTTGCACCTTAATTTTATAACCCCCCTAGACCTAATTGGAAGTAAATCCGAGCATTATTTACGAAAACAATCAATTTTATTTAAAGTTATATTAATTAAGTCACACCTGAAAGTAGTTTGCTTGGAATGTGCTACCATGGCATCTCCATCTATGGGAAAAATATTGAACTTCTGAATGTCTACAATATCTGTGCTCACGTGATTCCATTTGCGGGCGGCCACCATCTTGAGACTATCTTACGCGCATATGCGCGCACTTGCGCGGATATTCGCATGCGCATTTTCGCGGACCAATCTTCGCGCGAATTTCACATCACTGCACTGAGCAGTCAGATCCCCTTTTGCAATGTTGCCTCTAAACAGAAGCAGCCAATGGGATGGCAGCAGTCACACAAAGAAAGTTAATAAAGTATAATAATTTCAAAGCATTGACGATATGCAAAAGCTTCAGCCAATCCCAGTTAGCAGAACTCTTTCTACCAATGGTAGACTTGCCTTTTTCCACCAACATTCAAAGTTGGACTACAAAGAAGCTGTTGAAGTTGGTAACCATAAACTTTCCAATGGCAGGAAACACTGTATGTATAAAAAATGGAAAAAGTAGCACTAGTACGTTGTGTGTTGCATGTTTACGTATCAGAAAACACAAATCGAAACCAACGAAAAGATGAACTCAGGGAGGAGATCCCCTAGCCGTGGAGTCACGCGGCACAAGGTCACCCCGTGTCCACGATGTCCACATTTGTGATTCAAAGTGCATGATAGAGGGCCGTAACACATCAAAGTGACACGTAATACGTCGCAATAGCATGACGTCCTCACTACACGGCCACGACAACACACCACGCACCAACACTCGAACACACGGTGATTCGAAACACAGACCACACGACACCGAAGAGCCCAAATTTCCAAACGTAACCTCACGGGCGGCGTGCGCTGCCGAAACGGTGTCCGGTGTCCGGAACCGAACACGGCTCGGCAGCAACAAAAGTTCACCGGGCAAAGACCTCCACCGGCCAAGGCCAGCGCAGGGCACCGGAAGAGCTCGGAGGCCGAAAAACCCCAAAAATCTAGATAAAAAAATTCACCCCCAGTCCCCCCCCGGACGTGGATTTTTTATTATTTTCCCGGTTACGGCGGCCACCCCCGGGAACCCCCAGGAAAAGTTTCGTCGGGTTCCGACGAACCCAGACGCTCGCCCAAAGGAAGTGCGTCCCAGCATAGGAAAACGCTGGTTAATTTTGGGGTCCCGAAAGTGATGTTTAATAATAAGGACAAGTTTTATTCAATATAATATAGAACTTTAGTATTAGTATACATTCAAAAGAGTATTATAGAATCTAAATTCAATTTGTTGTTTTTTTTAAGTGTCCTGTTTTTAAACATTGAGATCATCTTCTGTAAATATCTTTGGAATTCACGCTTGTTACTGGCCGTTGTTAACATAACACGCTACACATGTAAACTATTAAGCCACACCAAAGGTTCTTAAGCTCTTACCGATGAAGGTTATCAAAAGGTACGGCGCCTCTTGTGTCTTTCTAAATCTCGTGACTTACGCTTGACGCCGCTTGCTGTCTCCACAAAAAGATCGAGACCGGTATGAAAAAAAAGCAGCCAATCAACCAACACGGCGCCACAGCCGGCTTTCATCAAACTCGTTAGGAAATTATAAATGTCATTCATTATGCAAAATTTTAGCAAAAACTTTGTGAATTTATGTTATAAAAAGTATAATATATTGTTTTATGATTTTTTTGACATGCTTTATTATAACAGATTATATTTCTATTTATGAATAGAACATTAACCTTACAATTTTTTTTTATTTTTTTTTTTTATTTTAAGGTCAAAATACTTGTGATGATATTGACATAATTCATGATTTAACTTCCGGGATTTTTATCAAAGAAATTTTTTTATGAATGAAATCTTATTTTCCCATAAATCTATAATATCATGTGTTTTTTTATTTATATGTTTGAGTTTTCTCCCAGCATGCTAATTTTAAGATGTAAATTATTGTATAACTAAAAATAAGCACAATTATTATAATGTTGTACCATAAAAAACACGTGATTTGTAGGCTGTATAAGAATGAAATTCAAATTACTTCAATTATCCATTACCTATCCTATTATTTACGTCGCTCATTACACCTCTCATTACATGTACACTAGAGCGTCTAATTTATTGACACCAACTCGTATAAGAATAACATTTGGTGTCGTTGAACTGTTCATTATTTATAGATACAGGCTTGTTATTAGCATAGTAATAGCGGCAATATTATTAGTATAAAATCAGTGCGTTTAAATGATTAGTCTGAATTTATTTGAAGCATATAAAACATTTATGTGAATATTCGATCCAGATTCATTCAATTTGCCGTATCTATTCACGACTCTTGTTGCAAGATCAATACGGATCAAAACTTGTCATGTAAAAAAACAATGAAAACGGTTTCGCTGAAAACGCACCCTCTTACCATGTTAAAGTTTTTCACGTGGATAACATGATTACCTCCATGCTGAACCTGCCCTGTTGGTGTTACAGAGAAGGACTTCCAAGAGGCACTGCAGCACGCCGTCCGGGTTCTCCAGGAGGGTCACTGCCAGCAGCCTCGGCCGCGAGTAGTGCGAGTGAGTGACGTGTATCCGCACCCGTCCAAGACCTACATCCCCAGTTGCACCATCCTGCACCAGTGCGGTGAGGGCTCGGGCTGCTGTAGCTACGAGGGAATGGCGTGCGTCGCTAAACATTCGCACCCCGTCGAGCTGCCCTTCTATGTGAGTACCGTGCATGGGGTGGGACCGGGGAGAGATAGAAGGGTTGAGGTTAACCCCCCAAACAGATCGCAGCTTGACAAAATATTTATTAAAGATAGGTGGATTCACACCTTTCGCTCTATTGTGACAAACCCTTCGTTTTTTTCAGCATATTCTAGCTTCTTTATTATTTTGACTACCTTAATGTAAGAAAACAATTGGATACCTGCGGAAGAACATTTTACAGAACTATATTGAGGTATAGGACACTAAAGTAATGATTTTTTTTTTATTTTCATTTATTTTTTTACTTATTTATACATTTTATTCCAAAGAAAGTAACAATTTGTTCAAACAGTTTAACTTGGCACGAGTACTGTATGCATTACATCCCACATGTACAGTAAGTACACTATAAATGGTAGGTGTTAATAGCATATTTAAATAACTTTAAGTAAGAGCAAGTTGCGAAAATTACATTCAGGAATTATTTCATACATCCTTAAAAACATATACCATGCATGCTTAGTATTAAAAAATAAATCTGTAATTTAAATGCTATGTACTCATTAAATCTGCAATGTAATTTAGCAACTTACTATTTATTTAAATACCCTATTAACACCTACTGTACATACTGTATTATGTGGGACGTAATGAATATATTCTGTAATCGTTCTAAGTTTATGTTAATTACAACTTCATCGTGTGTTTCCGTGAGCGTTCGGTTTGAATTCTAACCAATGAGAGCTAACATTACAAAATCTCCACCAATGGTAGGACAGGACACACGATGGACACCAATTCTGCTGGTAACAAAGAGTAGGACGATAAGTACGCTGGTACTTAAACTTTGTCAAGTTAGTGTGTGTCTACAACACCTTCTCTTTAACTCAAGCCGCTCTCCGTCTCACAGCATCTCCGCTGGACCATAGCCATAAAAACGCACATGATCTTCTCAAGGACAGTCTCCTTCATAGAACATTATTATTCTAACCGGTTTTTTATTTGCAAATATTACCTCAGCTTTATTATATAAAATTTATTTAAATATTATTTTAATTATGTATATCAACACATTTATAAAAAAAGTAATTAATTAACAATAAATATACTTTATAGTTATTGCTCTTAATTAAATTGTTCATAATATGATATAAAGTGCACTCATAAATCAAGATATATTGTTCAATTATATTAATTAACAACAAATTGGTGCAATAACATATGATGCAGTGATAATAATCTATATATGTGTTGGTTTAGATTGCACTGTGGGCGATTGCTAATAAGTTTATTTAGTGATTACATCAGCCCTCACAAGAGTAGAAACATGGAGATAAGCCGTTTATGGAATCCTGTTGATATATGTGCTAGACTTATAGCTACTGACAGCTTTTGTAAAAGCCCGACCACTGAGTAAACCGATTGACCGGTGATGTGGGTAGCCATCGCCGCCAAAGTGATCAACACCAAGTTCCCAGATAGCAAACCTTCTCATTTGCATTTTAGCGTGGTGTGTTACTGTCGCTTAATGTATAGCCACGTGCTTTCTAAATTAACATGTTAAATAATTATTTATGAGTTTCTAAATGGGAAATAAACATTAGAGTTACATTGTAAAGTTTCTTTTTAAAGAACCCTCATTTCAAATTTCAATATGTTAGTTTCGTATTATTTTCAATTTGAAAACTAATTATAATTCAGCTACAGATTTTTAGACAAGATGTATTCAAAGATTTATTAATGTAACGTGCTGTATAACAGTTAGCTGCTCAAAATATATGATATCTTTGCAAATATATATAAATATGTAATGTATGCCAATAAATTTCTGTTGTCTCTCAAAATGCCTGAATAAAATAATAAACTAATATAATAGAAGCTATCGATGAAGAATTATTTTCATATATAATAAAAAAAAAACGGTTTTTAATTTAATTATTTTAATTGCTTCATCAATTATTTCGTACTCAGCATTTGCACTTTATTAACGTCAATTTGCTAATTGATCATTTTTTAGTAAAATTGAAACTGCATTGTTCGCTGTTTGGTGCATGCAGTCTGGCAGTAGTAACTGTAAAATCCATAAATTTTTATTTCAGTTATAGAAGAAATAATTATATAATACTCGCATGATCCATAATCCTAATTTTAATATAATCTATTTTTGAAAATATGACTAAAAAGTAAAAGTAAAAAAGAACTTGAATAACAAACATTATCTTTAATTTTATTCTTAAATATGATTCAACAAATTTTTTTTCTGTAATTTAAATTTTGGCAGGTGTGTTTTAAGTACTTCATGTACTCTAGATTCAGAGTTTATTTTAAGTGTAAAATGATTTTAAGTCATCATATCTCTGACGTCACTTTTGTCTCG
Organism: Siphlonurus alternatus; assembly: GCA_949825025.1. NCBI lineage: Eukaryota > Metazoa > Arthropoda > Insecta > Ephemeroptera > Siphlonuridae > Siphlonurus > Siphlonurus alternatus. Next base: position 14,217,849 of record OX463782.1, on the reverse strand, counting down.
GTACCGTTCACAATTAGAGTTTGTGACGTAATTACCCAAGTAGTACGAGAACATTTTAAGAGCTGCCAATACCAACACGTACACACTTAAATAAACTTTGCATGACCACCCTACAGGGAAGTACTATACAGTCAGCAAAGACAATATCTGCAATATTTACGTGCTTACATACCACCCACTGAGAACTTATAAATCATGTTGATATGTATTTTTAAATGCTCTTAAAAAAATATATATTATTTGTAATGCTTCAAACAAATCACGTTGATAAAATGGGTGTGAATTTTATTGGCTATATGTATGGTAATACATATTGATAAGCTTTAATTTATTATATACTATAAATCCCTCGTTTATATCTTGTGTTATGTGTGAACAATACTCAATTGATGATAGATTTATTGTACATGTTAGAGAAAACAGCTATCTAAATGACAGTTAAAATACTATAAATAAATATATGAGGTCAAATAACATTCATTATTGATATCATTTTGATAAAATTTTATTTTTTAAATGCTGTTTTTCTAGGGGGAAAAATATTTCATACAATATTTTTGCTGTATAACTTGTTTATAATATAAACATTATGATGTATTTTTTTAAAAATGAAAAAATAAAAAAATGTATACATAAAATTTACTATGAAAGACGTACTTGTTTGAATGAAGAGATTATAAGAAAAAATTAAGTACTCACTTCAAGTGATGTGAAAAAATAATGAATGGTGACAACTCGAGAGTTCTTTGTAAGGTTTGTGACAACTAAGGAATGGGACAGTCAGGGCTGGGTTTAATCTTACGGAGCCAATTACTGGCTTGCAGTACTCTCTGTACTTAGCCGCTCGAGTATTGCGCCTTTATCTTATTCTAGGCCTTGAACCGAAGAAGAATGAAAATGGCATTTTTATTAAATTCCGAGGATTAAGCAATGGTTATCAAATATTATTAACAACAATTTTTAAGTGACAACAATTAGAATTCTGATATCAAAGTAATTTATGTACATTTTAATTAAGTTGACACATTGAATTTAAATAAATAACAATCACATGTATTCAAAACCTACATCGGTAGTCATTTAAAAAAAAAACTCAATAGACATTTATTTATTTATTTATTTATTTTATTGAACTGCATGGGGAGAACATCAGTATTCATTGTTGATAAGTTAAATATTTCAGGTCAGTATATAGTATAGAGTATATATTATTAGGTCTGGACGACTACTGTTTTCAATGTTTTTTCTTTTTCCCTGCACTCTTTTTCTTTAATCACAAAAGTCAATCAAATTCTGATCTGAAAGAACATATTATTTTAATGTCATGTAAAATAATTTCAAAATGAAAATCCATCTAAATTTTTATATCAATATGCACGACTTCACGCGAGAGTAAAAACACGCATATCAATGACCGATAAAGCCGCGAGAGGTTTCCGTGATGCAGCTAATGCACCTCGTGACGTCACAAACACTTCTCGACTTCCTGTTGGAAAGAGCTCCTCGTTGGGCGCTGCTAAACTAACCAGATCATTCTTGTCAAAACACGTCACTCACACGCCAGGAGACTTAAAGTTGATGGACTCAAGAGATACAGATTCATCTCACACGATTGATGAATGTATTCATAATTTGTTCCACTTAAAATAAAAAAGATTGATTGGAAAAGTATTGATCGATTTCTAATGTTTATAACTTTAATGATGATAGATTTTTAAATAAATTGGTAAAAACAGACGTGAAAAAAAAAGTTTGGATTCATATTGTAGAAAAAAACTCAATAATAATTTATGCAAATTATATTAAAAGGTTTCTCTTCTCAAGTTAGATGTACATGATAAAATTTTGCTTATAAGTTTGAAGTTTGAACGACTTCAATGCAAGATTTTTGCTTACAATTCAATAATAACATGTTCTAAATCAATTGTAATCAAATTTCTTGCATACAAGCCATTATTAAGGTGAAATACAATTTTATAATAAATGAAAAATTAAGGCAAAATTGTATACATACAACGACGTGCGTGTTTCAAAAAGCCAATTCTGGTATAAAATAAATCAATTTTTAGTTGATATGATAAACTATATAATAACTACTACATTTTTAGTTGATATTCATAAATACCCAGTGCTAAAAATATTACACATAATAATTTTTAATAACACCAAATGAATCAAAGTATGAATCTTTCCTTACTATTGAGATATGTACTGTACGCTTATCCCTACGGTGGGTCTTTCTTGGTGTATGTTAAACATACTTGCCCAGCATGGAAGCCTAGTGGGGTCCAGTGGGAAGATCTTGGTCCATGCAGCATCCTTTAACTACTTAACATTCAACACGAGCCCCACTCTTAATTACCCATGACATTGTCGTGCTAAAAATGTCTCATTACTCAGCAGAATACATTTGCATTAACAGATAATTTCTTAATGTAATAAAATTGGGTTTTCTCCATTTATGGTTCTTACAAAAGTTTTTAATTAAAAGAATGTGACAATATATATTTTTATTTTGCTTTGTGTAAAAACAAATAAAAAGTAATGCCAATTTAAATAACATTCTCTTCACTTATTTTACATAATAATTGAAATATAAAAGAAGAAAAATAATTAAAAAATTTATTCACTTTATATATATAAAAAGTTTTTTTTATGGAAACCTTGTTTAAAAACGAGTTGTTAAAAACAATATATATATATCTTTAAAAACTCTTCTGATTTACATAAAACAAGTTTTTTTAAAAAAATAAAACAAGGTTGTCATAATCTCATCATCACACATACAAGGAAAAGAACAAAAGATTGTTTGTTTTAAACATCAATCAAAATGTTGTAATTACAGATGACAGACCACGTGATCAAGGTGCAGGTTCCCACGAGTCTCTCACTTTTTGTCATTCTGCGAGAATGTTTTAAATGTGATTTCCTTATAAGGGATAGTGAAATGTATCCTCTTTCCACATGCTCAGGTAAAGTGGAGTGATATTGCTTCTATAAATCAAAGTATATAAGAATAAAAAAATTATACCAAAGAAATAACTCACATGCATGGCAATTTTTTTTAAAAGGTAAATATATATATACTTCAGAACTCTTTTCGTAAAATTATTTTCATTTTTTTTTTCTTAGCTGTAAATTCAGAATTTAATTATCTTCATTTTGAATAAAATACAACAACAAAAAGTTTATTATTTTCCAATAATATGCAAATGAATATTTTCTCTCTATTGTAATTTAAATTTTGTTTTTCTCCATTTCATGTACAAAATATACAAAAGGAGGGTTGAAGAACATTATATGAACATTGTATATTTATATATTTTCAATATATACAGCAAAGGGAGGTTTATTTGAATTAAAATAATGACATACTCTATAAATAATTTCTGTTGGCAACTGCGTGAGTAAATTAATGAATCATTTTTTAAAGAAATAATACCCTCAGCAATTTTTTATACATTGAAAATTATTACTGATAAATATAACTAGTTTTTATTATACACTACACAGATAATTTAAAACATGACAATTTTTTATCAACTAATTTATAATTTTTAACTACTAGTAGTGTTAAATAGCAATGTAAATTTTTAAGATTTTTTTTTTTTTTTTTTTATCTTTTAAAAGCCAGTTGGCCACACACATGCTTATAACATTTACAACAATTTTTTTAATGCATTTCAATAAACCAAAGTCTATTTCACAACGCAAAAAATAAGATCACACACGTTGCCGCATTTAACAAAGGCTATAATATAATGTACTGAAACTTTTTATAATACCATAAAAAAAATAAACATTTTAGTTATTTCCATAATGTAGTTAATTCTAAATAGCTATTATAAGTATTTTAAAATTGAAAAGATTAAACTTTTATAGACTATATAATAGATTAACTATATGTTGTTATATTATAAAGTAACTAAATCCAATCAAGTTAGTATATATACAATAATATATATAGTGTAGAATCATGTGATTACTTGATTGATATAACAAAGAAAGTCTTATATTATATAAGGTGATTCCTTGTATGGTTATAACATTGCTTAAGGGCTTTTATTGAGACTTTTAAGCCAAGGTAGCAATCGAGCAAATTGCCTAAAGGACGTATAGATTCAGCAGAGAGGTCTATACACTTGATTGTGTATATATTTATATAGACGAGAGGCTGGTACAGTAACGGCTCCGAGCAGTCTACCGGCATCAAACAAACAAACTCCTCAGCGGAGTGGGGCTAAAAATGTACACAAGAGATAACCAAGGACTCGCCAGACACCACAAAGTGCAAAATAAACTTTTTTTATTTGCTAAAAACTTGTTATCAAATTAAATATTGAAACCTTTTATCAGATTGAATTGAGTTATGTATTTTTTCGTCTGAGAATGTACTTTCAAATAAACACAAATTTTAAGTAACATCGTATGCGATAAGGGAGATGCATTAGAAACCGCTCGTCAATTTTTCTTATAATTTCTTGTATTAAAAATATCTCCCGTATGCTCCCGTGACATTTATTGATATCTAAATAAAATTATTGTTTAAAAAATATATATATTTCAATTTTTTAAGTGAACAAGTTTCATTTTTTAAAGTTTCATTGATAGTATTGATTTATTCGTGACTTTTTTTATATTATAGCTGGAAATAATCGAATATATTTAAAAATAAAGTAAGATATATTACAGTATATTATAATTATTATTGTTATTATTATAGTTACAATAAAATGAAATAAAATTTAAGTAATAAAAAATTGCGCAAGTGATTTTTTATGTATTATAAATTATAAGTGGTCGTAAAAATTATAACTAAACTTACTTTGTTTATTTTAAAATATAAAGAAATACAATCTTTATTGTTTTTCAAAATGTGTTTGATATGAAGCTCATAAAGTTAACCTTAAAGTGAAGTTAAGGGATAAAATTTCATAACACTTGAGGTGAGAGTAATGATGTAACAAAATAAAAGAACAACGAATTCCGCTCTTCTTTTGTTTCTCAATTCTGTTTGTATATATACAAACATGTTGTGGTTTTCCTAAAGGTATTATTTTCAAATGTAATTGCAATTCGCTACAAGGCTTTATTTTCATACAACAATATTAAAACTTTTTATACATTCTTTTTACGTATCATATTCTGTTATCTGAATAAATTGTCGGTACTTGTATGTAACTCAATCGCCAGCAACCATATTTTCTACCGTACACTGAAAATGTATGAAATAGTCACAACTTCATATGAATATTACAATAAACTTCAATACCAAAACTCGGATATTTTATATCAATTTCAGTGTACATGTAAGCATAATTGGATGGCAAGTTGTTGTTTTTTATTTCAATAAAAATGTAAGTACATTTTCTTCCTCGAGGTAAGAAATATTGTGGTGTATTGTTTATTTACTCATAAATTTAAAGCACATTTCTTTTATAAGAGTTTGTTTAGTGCTATTTCGCCATCCGATTTTTGCAATGTATTTACTTTGTTTCACATATATATTTTATATATTATATTTTGCAATTCTACTTTTATTATATACGGATTATATATTTTTTATATCTGGTTGTTATGAAATCGTATTAAATATATTTTCAAATCCGTATTATAAATAATAATCTTATAAGCACATTGCGACGGTATATAGAATGTCACAAATCCTTTTTGACAAAACCCTGTAGCTAATATATAAGCTGGCTGTTCCTATCGTTTATTTGAGCTCACGTTGATTTACTCCCCCGAATTTTAGTGCGATATTACTCCCGCTCATGTGGTTTGCAAGATAACCGCTCGCTGTAATAAAATCCTTCACTTAATTTTTTTGTAGAACACGCGGCTATACTTGTGTTTTTTCTTCTCTACCCATATAGTCAAATATTACAGCTGTATATTTTTAAATTTTTTATTACTTGGTCATATTCTAAGTAATGATAAGAGATTATGAGGCAATTTAAAATAAAAAAATTTACTCTTCTTTATATTTTTAGCAAATAAAAAAAAAACATTTTTTCATATTTTTTTTTCTTGCGGATCTTTTTCCATATATCTTAAAAGAGTTTTTATTCAGCCTGGAATATTTTATAAAGGCATGACTGCTTTTATTTTTACTTTATATCTTTGTTATTGTGCCGCCACATGATGTTACTTATACTGCACGCTGTTGGGTTCTTTTGCACCATTTACTGCGAATATCAAATTCTCTGCCAAAAAATTTCCTACTTCATACTACAACTTAAATTATCTAACTATATTAGCGTCTGTATTATAAATTTAAACTTATGTTTATACATGCTATCATATATCCTAATATGAAAATCATTCTCTTTATAAAAACAATAATTTACTATAATATACTCTGCAAAAGTACCCTGTAATTTTATTGTGTCGAATTTATAAAGCTCCAATCATTGTATCATATTGCACGAACTAAAAAGTGATATTTATTTATTGGCCTTGAGAATTTAACACTAACAAATTAGTACCTGTAGCCTTATAAAGTAAAATGATGAAGTGATTGTTTCGCTTCGTCTGTCAGCTCAATTAATTGTAAGAAATGTAGGAATGAATCTCTCCCCTTTGATTTTTAACTGCACAACAATGAAATTTAATACCAGCCGCTTAGAAAACATATAACATTTCTTTATTTAGAAAAAAATGCTTGCTGAGTTTGTCACAAGTATTATTTTTTTGTAACTTTTCTTTTTTTTCGTGTTTGTTAGTAAAACTTGCAAACAATTTCGCATGCAGCATGCAATATCTCAACATAGTCAACGTACAAAAGTTATTACTCAACCTCACCAAAATAAAAACATATATTGTATGAAATAACTCATAACTTCTCATTAATATAATATTATTCTTGAAGCATTAGAGAAATTTCCCACTGAATTGAATCTATTAATAATTACTCGTTAACAATTTAATGAATGTATATAATGCTAATTAGTAATAAAAATATTAACATAATAATTACTTATGTAATGACAACAGTGTGTTGAGTTTTGGCGTGCTTGGCCTGCAAAGTGACACGTATAATTATTATGCAGCTCGCATGGACGACGAATGTGTGAGGTATGGAGCATGACGTCACCAAGCTTTCCTCCCATTGTTCAAATTAACAAGAGAAGGCGCCGCCGCGTGAGAATTATCTCCAAGCGAAACATAATTCTCAATTTTTAATCCCACTCTTTTTATATCTAATCAAGAAATTTATCATTTATTGAAAAATGAATTTACCATATATAGAACCATTATTGCCTACTTTAATATAATTTTAAAAATATAGTGGCTTATTGAAAAATAATATGAAAATTATAAGATAAAACCAGACGGTATTTACATTTAAAGCCGTTAAGATTTGATGATGATATAATATAATTATACGTTTTCACTTGGAGAACATGATTTTCTCAGCTGATTTAAAGATCACGAACAAAATATTTACCATAACTATAAAATATTTCTCGGTATGATATCACGAGCACCATTGAGCACCATACAAGAGATCTTGTTTACCATTCTCACGTCTGCAAACTCGTTCTCCATATTGTTATTATATCGTCTCGTTACCAGTCAATTGTTGTGATACGTTGTGATCGTTCTCTCTTCTTTCTCGCCCCCACACCCTCCCACAACAATACAGACACTTTAAAGATATAACAAGAAAAAGGAGCTATAATGCCATTGGCAATCGTCGTCATAAAATGATTTCTTCCTCGCCGACTTTCAAGTACGTGGTACCGAGGGGGGTAAATTTACATAACAATGTTGTTAGATATATAACAATCACGCTTGGTAAGCAAGTACTGTCTCACACTATTTTCTTGACAACCTGTTATTATGTACTTTATACTTCTGAAAGTTAAATTGAGTTATCAATTTGAATATTAAATTCTCTTCTCATATACAGTTAGGTGTAACACATTATAATAATAACAAATTTAATCACGATCTGTATCTTATATATTATATATGAATTATTATTCAGTCATATTCTGATTGATGCAAAAGGTGCTTGTTGTTATTAATGTAGAGTTAAAAATAATATTATCACCATTTGTAAAATCGTTGTGCCTGAAATATTTTAGTCAGAAATATATATATGGGCAGTAAAACAAATAATATACTGCACGAAAGAAAAGGTTTAATTTTTTATATACACGACGAATGATATTTATCATCAGTTAAAAAAATTACTAATACTTCCTTGTTAAAAGAAGATGAAATATTTAATACTAGAAGTTAATTAAATTTTATTGGATCTATCAATTTAAAATTTATAAAATCAATAATCGTTTATAGTTAATTAATGTTAAATCGTATTTTTCCACTTGATTTGTGTGGAACTCAGGAGCTCCGCGATCATGAGATTCGATCCGCACCTATACAAAATGATCGAGTGGTCCCAGCTAATATCTCCATCTCACGGCCACCAAGTTGTGCTGCCTCATCGCCAGCCAAGGAGGACACCATGCAAGTACATACCCGGGCAAACAACCCGCAGTCACACTAGCTCCCATGCAGGAAATGCTGCAGATACTGCGGTCGCCTGACAACACCTTATTTTACAATTTAAGGCAAAATTTTAAAATATGATTCATGGGTAATTGCTAAGAGTTGTAAAATATAATTTTATTTCAAAGAATTCCATGATAAATTGGTATTAATTTTCCTCATGAATTTTTAAGTGTTTGCTGTGAATTTGAAGCGATTAAATAGTAATTATTTTTCTAGGTTTAATCATGGCATAAATATATTTTTAGTTTCAAGTATACAGCGAGGTTTTTTAAAATTTATATATATACGAAATATTTGTAACTTTTTACTTTTGTTGCCATTAAATTTTCCCTTTCAAACACAATTCATAAAATTAATTTTAATTATTATTTAAAATTTATTAACAATTATTACCAAAATCTAATTATATTTAAAGTTCAACAACATCCGCTTAACTTCAAAGTTAAATATATGAATATAAAAATAATTAATAACGAAGTCCGGGTAATTAGTCTCGATATGCCATCCCCCGCTGAGACGACAAAAAACAATTCCCTCCACAGTTAAAGACGAGACTTCTTGATGGTCGTTCGCAGCTTCTGACGCTGAGAATGAATGCGTACAGAATGCTAAAGTCAGGGGCAAAACGTGATCAGCTGAGAAGATTGCGTCCCCAGATAACCACCTGTTTACAATATAAAACTCTAATTCTGCATGCTCATCGTTGTGAATCGTAATTCAAAATGTAATGACAACACTTCTTATAGTTCGTATATGACAGTAATTGTCTATTGTAAAATCTAACAACTTTTACTAACGATCCAGATCTTATATTTTATAACTTTATTTTCTATGGTAATATAGTCAAATTAATTTTATATTTTTTAAAAATTTAGCTGAAAAAACAAGATTTTATGTCAATTTTAGAGTTGAAATTTAACAAAGAGGTAAACTTATTTACATATATGAGCGTTTCAAATCTGAAATGTGATCAGGTAAACATGAAACCATTAATTTTCAGCTACTTCCGGAGGGAATAAAAACTAATTTGACTGTATATTCTATTATAACGAGAATCTAGCCACAATTTTAGAAGGCTGTTTCACTAAAAGCATCACTTCATGTTCCTTGTATCTCTGTCATTTATTACCATAATTTTTGTATGGACACCATTAAGCTACAATATCCTTGTTACCTTGTACAAGTACAAATACTTTCAATATGTGAAGGACACACTGTATATATATATTTGAGTTACAATAATTATATTTCTATAGTTATTTAATTGTCAATTAAAATCCTTGAGGTTAAAATACTATCGAAAATTCCAAAAGAATTAAATTATTATTGACAAGTATTAAACTAATTAAAGTACATTTTTTAACAAAAATATAAAGTAGACCATAAATTTCTTTTGGTTAAACATTTTTATTATCCTTTCTAATTAACACTTTGTGAAGGAAAATTTATACCGCAAATTTCTTTTACTTCGTTACTGTAACTAGAGCAATGATGCTTCTTAATTTCTTTTTTATGTACACTTACAAGTATGATGTTATCTAACAAACAATTTAGAAGGAAGTTACGTCAGACATTGTGTAGGTAGTACAGTACATGACTCATACTTAATGAAATAAGATACCAAATTTGAGTTAAATATAAATTATAGAGACATTAAGTTTCCGGTCAAATGAGGCAATAATTACATGCATAAATTATTTAGCACACTTCTTAAAATAATGTCTGGCCACAGTAAATCAAAGTGTATATAATATAAGAGTACTTTCATGTTGGAAGTATCTCTCGTGCAAGTAGGTATGCTAATAAGATAACTATAAAACCAGAATAAATGAAATCAAGTAAATAAAATACTCGAATTACTTGCTTCTTGGACATCAAATGGCTATGACATGTATCATTAAACAGTACTAAAATAAGTATATGTATTATATAGTAAAATATAAAGTACGTACATTTATACAGTTGAGTATATTTTGTTAAAGAGAAAATAAATTTTAGATATTCATGCTTCTTAAAATACACATCAAAAGATTTTTTTTTAAATTGTAATTTTATTTGTAAATTTTAATTATACTGATTGCAAAATTACTATAGATGGTTGAATTTCAGTTGCAGTTGTGAACAAAGATCCCATGCAATGGTCTTCGGGGAATAAACGTGTATGACATGCACAAGATTGGCATGACATGCATTAATATGCAGTAGAAATTCATTGGAGATGCAGGAAGACGTACGTGTTTGGTATGCTATGACAACCTAGCTGTGTGTAGTTGCATTTCACTGTCCAGAAAGTGACACTGATGGGAGGGTTGGTGCATTGCGCCAGTCTCAGCATCAAAATTACTTGATTTTATTTATGTATTAACCTCTCTCCATGGACTCAGTTCATCCACATCGTTACGAAGTAATGAATACCATATTTGTATGGAGGGTCACCACTACATGTAGTTAGGGTTCTTTATATGGCCTGGAGAACACCTGGAGAGGTCAGGTCTCATGGGGGCGCTCATTGAAACTGGGGTGTTCACTTTTAGTACTTACCCTAGAAAACCAGAACGTTTAAATAAATAAATATAATTAATAATTTCACATGCAATATTTTCAAAATGTCCCCTGGTTTTCAGGTAAAATTTACTTTCTGTTCCAACTCTTCCTTGTATCAAATCCGAATTTGATCAGTAGACTTAATGTTATAATCCTTCACTGGTATAACAGGCAGTCTTATAAAATGCTCCAACTGGATTTTGATAAAAAAAAACGTAGTTTTCATGAAGGTAAAAATTATTTCATAAAATAATATATTAAATTCAATTTAGGTATATTCATTACATGAAAAAGAAATGATATGGAATTTGATCTTGAGGTCCACTCCATATACGTACTGAGAATACTAATTGGTATTATATATTATATGGTAAAAGTTTATGAATGCCCACCAAGAGCGGACGACATAATTTGCATAGAGGAGGTTGAGTGCTAATTTGCGAGTTTTCCTTCGCGTGAAGTACAGTCGACGTGCCCGGCATTGAATCAAAGCCGCTATCATTTCACTTGACTCTAATGGAGAGAGCTGGCCCCGGAGCTCATTGCTCAGATAACGTCGGCGCCGAGGCAGTGCGAAACTTTTCACCAGCGCCGTGATAAGCAAGTGATACACGAGGCACTGGTAGTCACACTTAGTGCTTTGCGTACATAGCTGAATAATGTATACAAAAGTACGCTTAAAGAATTTTAAAATATTTAAATAAAATTTTCACTTAACTTTTTGATCACATGAAACTTAAAGATTTTTTTTTATAATACTAAGAATTTTTGCATCATGGATAATGTATCTTTTTTTACTTATATCTTGAGTTATAAATTAATTTTTTTCATCACAAAATTCTGTTTTTTGTTTAGAATAAATAATTAAAAAGTTCACAATTTGTTCATAAACACACAAATCATAATGAAATATTGTACTGAATAAAATAAAATTATGTAATTCATTTTCTTGTGTATATCTGAAAATAATAATAATATCATAATTTAACTATAAAGAAAAGCGTAAAATTTCATTACGAGCAGTGGATCGGTTTTATTACTTTCAGGTGCACGTTTGCATTTGTATGGTCGGATATTCCCACACACCGTGCAGCCCGACTCGGAGCCCCCGGCTTCTTCTAGCTCCAACATGAAGGTGCACATAAAGCTGCGATTACTGAGCTTACCCTTGCGACTAGCCTTCCTCAATAAAGCCCTTCTGGCTGAGCAATCCTTCTCAGAATTATTCAAGTCTTATTTATAGTAACGTACATGCAGGCTGCAATTTGGACAAGTTGTTATTAATGATCTCTCATAGTCTAAGAGAGCTTTGCTAAAATGACACGCACACATACAGATATCTTATTACAATGCTCGTAAAAACTAGTAAAACATTTGTATGAATTAAACCATAAAACAATTATTACGATGTTCAAATAAATCTAAGTATCATTAATTTTATAGCTTATAAATTTCAATAATATGAAGTTTTTATTGGATATATATTTTACTGTATTATATTATCTATTTTTTTAGAATGCAAATTTCTAATGCAAAATAAATACTTATATTCTACTCAATAACTCAATTAACAGAGTGCATACTGGTTTATTACGTGAATATTTATAACATTATTTGCTTTAGATTGCTTAAGACACTGTAAAGTGTAGACCAATGGGTACTTTTTTCATGGAGTCTTAGCACAGCTGATGAATATAATAAATTTGTACTATCATGAATGATTCTTCTAACAACATTATAACACGGTTATTTTTAAATTCAATAAACATTACAAATCAATTATGATATATATATTTAAATATTTTTTTAATCCTTATCTTTGTGAGTGGTGCCAATCGGACATTGGAAATATGCCAATCAAAGCCTCCTGCTGTCAGATATTCTCACAAAATATTCATCGTAGCAATGTCTGCTTTTAGTGTTGGGATTTTTGAAAGGTCACGACCTAAAATTACGGTGCAGAAAGTATCTTCGGAAGGTTTTCATGCCGCGGCGGTGTCTGCTCGTATATCAAGCCGTGCATTAGTTGATGACCGTCACTAAATCACATTGAAGCACACCTACATGCAACTTTCTCTCTGGGACGGTGTGAGATACACCTACAGAAGAATCATAAAAGTCTTAATCAGGAGGATCATATAACAGATAATGTGGGAGTAATTGTAAAAGGAAATGCGTTATATTAATTGTTAATAGATTTTATTTTAATATACAGTCATGTTGGTTTAAGGAAAATCTATAAGATTTATGACAATTGTAGAAAATAAATTAATATTCTTGAAATAATCATTATATTATCACGTAGTGATTTTATCATTAATATGCGGGGTCGGATTGTCCATGAGAGGTCAGGGGTTCCCGACTGGTACCTCTATATACTAACACCCCTTTTCGCCTCCTTACTTATCCTCTACCCCTATTTTTCTAGGCATCTTTTAAGATGATGTTTCCTCGGCTGGGTTCTTTATTGTTCCAATTCGGTAATGGTGTTCAGAAAATACAATTTTTTTACTCCTAGTGCTCACTCTTCTTCACGTTTAATGCTCTCAGTAATCACATCACAACATCGATATAAATAACACACTCAACTTTTTCTAAAAGAATAAAATTCCAATTTAATGATATGTTTATCATGTTAGAAGTGGAAATCACGTATATTTTTTATTACAGGTAAAATATTATCTCCTATTGTCTATAAAATAATTCCTATAAAAATGACATATTGAAAAGACCAGAATAGATTTAACAATATTAATTTTTATCGTTTTCTTGATTGATTTCATCCCTCTATATAAAGTAATAATTATACAACAAATTTCTCTTTAAATGACATGATTTATATATCAGCAACAATAAAATCAAATGAAAACTAACTTATTTTTTTCCAATAAATGTCGATCGTGAAGCACGACTTGCAGTATCGGTGACACAGACTTGGTGGAAACAATACGTAGTATATCTCAACTGACGACCAGTCAAGTGCAGCAGGACGTGCATGCAGGGCACGTGACCATCGTGACGTCACGCAGCGTCGCCTGTGGCCCCTCAAATCGTAATAACCATCAGTCATCGTAAAATAGACTTTAATTTAAAATTAATTCGTAATTTTTAGTATATAGCCATCAGACGATACATTTTTTTTCCTTTTTTTTTACAGGCTCTAGGTATATAGTGTAGATTATTTTGCCAGAATGACTTAAATCTTATTAGTAAATTCTGAAATTTTGTGATCCGAGAAAACCATGGAAACCTCAGATAGATGGTCGATGCAATATTCAAACTCCTGACACCTCCAATTGCTATTTTCGTTTCTTCTTTGCCTATTAAATTAAATCAATGCATTAGTTTAATTACTTGCATGTCATTTCTTTCAGAGCTAATTTGTGATGTAATATTTTACTGGCTGAAATTTTTTTATCTTTGCTGAAACTACTTTTAAATACAGAACTTTAAAACCTTGCGATGTATTATTTTATAGATATGTAATATATTTTATGGAATTTAGATGTTCAAGCTTTAAACGATATATTTTTTTATAAAGAAAGGTATAAATATATTATCTATAATCATAGGTATGATGATTCATTTGAGAAGAAATATCGATATAAAAATTTAGACATATACGATCTAGTTAAATATTCTGTGAGAAAAAAAAAATACCAACTGTTATAATATTAAAATATAAAAGCTTGACGGCTAAATTCCTTATATACTTGTAGTAGAATGTAAAACATATAATATTGGTATGTAATGTGAGTTTTAGCATCATAGATTCTTTATATACTGACTTTATATTCATACCAAGTCTCATTAAGCTTATAGGTATGATTCCTTCTGTACCACACATACTCCACATATAAGGGCATGTTATATTTATTATAACTATTTGGCAAGGATAGCCTTAGGCATGGAACCTTGAACTGTCTTCTTTTAGTGGATCACGTCATCTTGCAGCGTCTGTGTATATAACCACAATAATATATCAACCCTCTCTATAAAGCTTTCCACCACCGTGTTTTGACAGGTGGATTTTTACCACAAGACCACACAAATATCTGTTAAAGTAAAAATTTATGCATCAGCACGTGACTCTAAGTGAATTCCAGGATGAGTTAGAAATTACTTCACATGGGTTTTACGGAGAGAAAGTCACTTTCAAACAAATTAAAAGTTTTAATTAATAAACATAAAATTTTATAGAAACTTGAAAGATTGCTAATTTTTTTTAGTTTGCATGTTGTCATTACGTACAGTTCTTATAAAGTTAAAAATTGGAAATCATACGTTGGATTCTAATGCGTGCATGTATTCCAATTTTTAACTTTAAGAAATGTACATATATCTTTTTGGGGTATAAAGGAAAAATCTGTTTCTTTTTTCTCATTTGATATGAATTATCGCATTAACAGATCTTATACAGTTAATATAAAATTGCCAAGGAAGGTTGGCAATGTATATATGGTTTAAAATGTATTCAGCCAGTTCATTGTGCCATAGTATGTAAATACAGTATAATAATATAAAATTCAATTTTATAGTTCGTGTGAAATACTTACTCTATACTGTGTTCACGTGTTCAGTAAATATATTTTTTGTAAAAGCACAAAAATAAATCACATTCCTCCATATATGAGAATGAATATATATATTTATGAAGCTTTGCAATATTATTTATATTTTTACGAGTGTCACTAGAAATTATTTTATTATATGTTATGAAACGCTGTGAAGTTTTTTTTTTAACTCATGAAAATTTTAGAAGAAATATGTTCAAAACCGAATAACTGATACGATACATGCTAATATTGTTATTTTTGAAAATTTTAATTGTTTGTTTTTTGTTCATTAAATAAAAAATTTAATGGCGCTTTACAATCATGATAACTTTTTTCATTTTATCCTCCAGGTAAAGTTTTTTTTTTTTATAATTCTTACTAGTAAGTACAGACTAAGAATATAATGTCAGTAATGCAAAATTAATATTGTTGCGCTCCTTACTTGTTTATACCTGCAATGATATTTATTTTATTTTACGATGTAAAAAGTCAACTGAACATAAAATAAATTCCATCTTTTATTATCATCATCCACGATACAAAAAAATAATAATAATAAACATCTGTAAATATAATAATAGTATAAATTGAAAAACCTTCTTCTTGTAATGAATGGGTTAGGAAAAAAAAACGTTTATTATTATTACATAGAAAATAATACACGTCGGTGTATGATAAAAAAAAACATTACGAGGAAGACAATTAGTTTTAACAGGCGAGTCATGCTGACGCACAAGACGGTGTCGCCGAGCAAATCATTCACTGAACAACACAAGCACGTCCCTATACATTGAGGGTGGGTAGTTAGGGTTTATTGTACTATATTTAGGCCCACCCACAGATTTACTCAACCCTTTGCCCCTACACAGAATTGGCCTAATCAAATCTGTCAACTTCGTCTAGACATTTATTAACAACTAAAATATAATTCATTTTTTAATTTGTTTGTTATTCTTTAAGCTTGTAATTTTTATATAAGTACTTCTTAATCAAACTACAGTTATTGGATGAATGCAGTTAGCTCTAATGACTCAAACCTGAAATACTTAACTTGTGCGTTTTTTGAGCCTAATGGGGTGGCCATGTACTAGCAAGTTCCGTCATTGAGGGTTGAGGGAACCATGGAAATCTCAGTCAGGATGGACTTTATTTAATCAAGGTACCTTTACCCACCTTGTATTTATTATAATAAAAGGAAGAAGCATGATTTTTGTCAGTCATCCATCCAACTACGCGTACTAACAATGTTCGGCAATTCTTGATTTTAATGATTTAACGATAACCGTCCAATTTAAAGAATTAACAAAAAATATAATATAATCTATAATAGTAATCTGCAAATCCACTATGTTTTGGCATGTAATAGTTGTGTGATATTGAAAGAAAATAGCATTTAATTAAAATTTATATAACACAGTATGTTTTTCTGTTGCTGCTTGCAAAATAAAAATAACTTTTTTTTTCTCTCTTTACGCTTTAATTTTTTTATTTAAATTTTTACTCCCCAAAATTTTAATTGAAAACGTTTGCTCACTTTATGCACAGTTTACGAGGGAATAATTAACGCAGTTTTTTTTTCTTCTTTTTGTGTTTAGCGCACAAAAATAAGACTTGCAGATTTACTAAATTTGAAAACTGAATAATAATATTACAGTAAAATATTAACTGCATGAAATCTTCATTAATGCCATGCAATTTTCTTTGCTTTATAAACTAGAACGTACTTAAAGAATATTTAACAACCTTTTTCAAAGTTTTGCAACAAATTCCATAAATAATACAGGTGCATATTTATATCAAATCTTTCTGTAGCATATAAATTAAAATTGAAGCAAGAAATATTTTTTATAATTTGGTAATTTATAAAAAAAGTAATGACTTATTATAATCAACATTTAAAAAAAAAAACTTTTATTGATCTCAATTGCATGATTTATGAGTCATGAAAGTTGACCTTTTTAGGATTGTAAAAGTGAAAAAGCAATTATTTCTGTAAGCGAAATTAAAAGTTTTATGGACTAAATATTGTCTTGAAGTTGCTTTAATTTAATGAACATAAGAATTGCTACTGTAATTTTAGTATTTTATTTTTATTTATTTTTTCACGCTCATGGTACTCGATCTATAAAACTAAAAATAACAAATTACTAACACATAAATTGCTGCATAATTAAGAGTAATTGAAATAAAATATTTATTATAAAAATTAAATTAATAAATTTCACTCAATAAAGTACACGAGGTACTTTTTTTTAATGTAATTCAGTTGTTACAATTTTATTACACATTATAAAATTATTATAATGTTTGCATGTAAAATACTATAATTTAATTAATTAAATTAGCTACTTAAGCACAGTATAAATATTCATGAAACGTTGCCTAATTCCATACATACTTGGATTTTAAATTATTTTTTAAGACATTAATGTTAACTCTGCAATATGATGATTTTTTGTTAATGAAATAAGTCGTACGGTGCTGGCTCGTGGAATGCTGAAGACCTCCCATGTGGATTGGATCATCTAAACGTGCTGGCGTGCACAAGTGTGTGACATTTGTACACCAGTTTGTGGTCATCACCAGCAAATTTCTCCACTCACTGTCAGAGTAATGTGACAACTGTATGTAGTGTGTGCTGCGATGGTGAGTTGGAGAAAATGAATTATAAATTCGAAAATCTTTTATAAGAAAGTAATAATAGAATAGGTGTGGCGCAGTGCGCTTGACCGGGTCTCGTCCGATCACCGAAGTCAAGCAACGCCGCGCGTGGTTAGTAGTTGGATGGGTGACCATTTTCAACAAAAACCACGTTTCCCACCCAGGGGTAAAACGTTGCGCTTTTCCACTATGTGGTTCCCCTGGCTTTGGACCATTGCACTTCCGGTTCATTGACAAAAGCTGTAGCGTCCATCCTGGCTGAGGTTTCCACGTTTCCCTCAGCCGCAGGCAAATGCCGGGATGGATTTGCAAGGCCGTGGCCGCCCTCGTTCCAGAAGAACCCGCGAAACGCTCAAGTTAGGGTTTCGGAAGGTTCGGGGTTTCAAAGTATAAGTATGTAATTAGTAAATAGAAGTACCCAATAGGGTTTGATTAAAAAAACTAAAAAAAAAATAATAATAATAGAATACGTGTATTATTATATTTTACCCCCCACCCCACCCATGTGACTTCTTTTACTTCAATTTAATTTAGTGTACAATTGGTATTGAATAAATTTATATTGTAACTTAAGTAAAAAAAATATATATATGGCAAATATTTCCCCTGATATATTTTTGTATTTTGCCTTTTCCATTTTAATATATAAAACTCTCGTTGGCAGCAGAACTATCGTCAAAATTACAAACCCCCTCGTGGAAGAAATAAAGATCCCGATGCACGTGTTATTAGGCGCTCCATGCCACCTCACCCCCCAGTGTGTATCTTGGGGCGGCGTCTTGTGTTCGCCGCTCACCTCGATGGCCCCTGACGACGCAGGTCACATAAAGGTCACGTAGAGGTCAACGAATATGGATGAGATCGCTTGACCGAGCAGCCCGGAATTAATTAGACCTGGGCCGCCGCCACTCCTCCAAGTGCAATCGCTTAGAGATTGATATTCTGGTTTTACGACTTCATTGCTTTTATATTCAGACTAATGTAATAAGTATATATATTTTTTTGCTTTGAACTATTTTAGTAGGATGTATGATAAAATAGAAATTTGCGTTTTTTTCTGTCAGACTGGTGAAAATTATGGCTGTAAAAAATTGCAAGTGCTGAGAAGATTACAGATCGTCGGGAAAGCACGCGCGCTGCGAGTTTGTTTTACTGTGCTTGAGCGAAATTGCCGCTATTTTTGTTATATGCGAGTACGCACGTAGATACGAGATTACATGGAGTTAAATTGTGGTTATCCGGAGTAAATAGTCAAGTTTAACCTCACTCTGCAATATCGTAAAAAAGTTTACTTTACAAAATTAAATAGAAATGAAAATACGCATTAAAAAAAATTACATATAGCGCAAATACAATATACATTTACAAAATAAACTAGTCTTTTATTAAACATTTTATATTATAACACAAATTTGTTATAACAAGTTCCCTATTTTTTATGTGTATATTCTCTTACAACAATACAAAATATATATGAACATGTATATATATATATATATATATATATTTATATTATATACCAAACAATTTCTTTGCTGCAAAATATAACAAACCATGTAAGCGAACCTTCATTTCTCTCTTGAAAGTCAGAGGAAGTGCATGGTGACTGAGGTCAGGATCTCTGTACAATTAGCAGCGCAATGACTCTAAGTACTCGCACTGACTGTGAGACTTCACCTGCTTCAATTGCCATATCGTTTTTAACTTTGATAATATTACATATCAGTTGATACAAAGAATTCTATTACTTTCCTGTTGCAAACAATTGTAATAAAAAATTTAATCAACATATCTGTGGTATTCTTGCAGTACAAAACAATGCTTTTAAATATTTTATCCTGTAAATAGCAAAGAATAAAAAAAATGCAATAATATCGATTTACGTAAAAAATAAAACATTCGTGAGATACACAAAAGAAGGAAAGTCTTATAAGGTTTGGGTCACGAAAGTCTGGCTATGGGAACCTGAGGTGGTGGTGCATTCCTTGCCCACATTTGTAGCATGGTGACCAAGCCAGCTGGATGAGGAGAGGCTAGCACCTGGTCCTCCTGTGTCGATGTGTAATGGGCAATGACTGTGTAAGGAAACCGCTCGGCATTTGTTTCATGCAAAGAGGAATGTAGATTGTTCTGTACTCATTGAATATGTTCGCTCCTATATGGTCAATTTACGTAGCTTCTTATTTTCTTTATATAAAAACAATACCAACTTCTCGTTTTTTAATTTTACTCGTGAAAAATATGTTTTCCTAGAAAATTAATTGATATTGTATGATTTATTAATTTACTATTCTGTAAATTAATAAAAGACATTTAGAATTTAGAAGACAGCGTTCAGGTTATAAAACAACAATCTGTTACAATATAAAATTCCATGCATGCATGAAAATGAAAAATTTTAAAAAATATTATTTTATTATTATATAGACCTTGACATCTCATGCATGCCTTGGGTTACACATTTCTGCATTATATTCTTTTATTGTTTTACTCCAAGCAGTACAAATTTAAATTTTGTGCAGCTCGTGCATAAAACTCTTCTGTCACACACCTTCTCATAATAATTTACTCACGTACGATGACGTCACAAAATAATTACGTCATCAACTCTGGCCTCCCACAGACTCTCATCTCATGTCCACACATAAATCAAAATCGAACTTCTACGAGTATTTTACATGTTTAACTTTTATGACTACTTGTAATAACATGCTACTCGTCAAAATGATCACGCTACAAATTTAATGCAATAAAAAATTATGTAAATTAAATGAAATTCAACGACACCTGATGAATATGCAACCCACGTCACATCCTCTGCAGACTAAACAAAAATGTGAAGAGCTTTTGGACAGACGTTTCTCTCTTGAAGAAGAAAAAAAAAAGTTTTGCTAGAAAAGAGGTTGACAGGTCATTTTTGTGTCTGTGGGATGTACTCTGTCATCGTGACAGATTAGTTGACCTTATGTGGGGGGCCAATAGGGCGGGAAATTTAAAACAGAAAAAAAAAAGTTATATCTAACTGACAGCAGTCGCACAAACTTGTGTATGAACTGTCATGAAGTCATTCAGGTAGGAAAAATGTCACTTTTTTATAGAAATTTTAACAAGGGAGTAAATTATATGTGATCGATTTCTCAGACCCGCGTGTAAAATTTTTGTTTTCTTGACCAATGAAAAGTAAGATTCAAATAAGAAATATGTAATTGAAATTTACATAATTAATAAATAACATATTATTAGTAATAATAACTATTAAATTTTCTAATTTTTCTATTTTAATGACAAATATTTTTTATATATTTTCTTCTTATGTCAGAAAAATTATAGGCAATGTTATAATAATTTTATGTTTTCTATAATTTAATATGTAAATAAGTAACACAATGTATGATCATCATATCAAAAACCTAACAAGGTTGAAGATATAAATAATAATATATAACAGTAAACCGTGGCTAGGTCGTGACCAAAGGTAGACAGGCCCTAATTTGGCCGTTACCCGTGTCACAAAGTGAAGGTGGCGCCGCCCCCGGGAGGAAATTGAACTGACATCTCCCGCTGTGGTTCATTCAATGAAACACGCTTACATTTTTTGTCTGCTCTCTTTTTTTTTTCTCTCTCTCTCTCACATGCCGGAGTTTTTACACCAATTAAAGTTAATAATGTCTTAATATTCTGTCGGGGAAAATTGGGCATCACACCGTTGTCATAAAATGTTAGCTATGTTGTTATAAAATTTTTATTTTGTTAAAATGTTGAGGTAGATTATGATTTTGGCTTAAGAAAAATTCTTGACATAATTTTTTTTTATATTTTTCAATTGGATTACAAAAATGTTGAGTCAATTTTGTAATTTTCTCTCTTCACGCCTGGTATACTTAACGTCTAGTTTAATTTTATTGTTAGATTACTTTATTTTCATTACATTATTCTCTTTATGACTCGATTTTAATTTTTCAAACGTATAATAAAATATAATCTATAAAGTGAATAATTTGTTTGCATTTCATGTATTCTATTTGATAAATTATAAATATACATTTTATATTTATTTTTATTGAAAATGGCTATAATAGATATTAATTTTTATTACATATGAATGTGTGTTGTGTTACATCATACATTTATGTTGTTAAATGAATATTTGAGTAACTGCGTTTTTTTATATATACCATAAAACATGGATCACGTCAAAAACGTATAAAATGGAATATATAATACAATACTTAAAACACTACACTTACGATTATTATTTTAAATTCATTATATTATTCATGATGGTTGAACAGGTTGAAAGTTGCAACAGCATAATTTGATATTTAGTTATCGAAACATTATACGGAGTTAGCAAAGGAATTAGCAAATTAAAAATTTAGGCTATAAATTTTTAACACCAGATTTAGTGCTACAATTTGCTATCAATTTTTGTCACTAAAAATTCCTAAAATTTCTATGCGAATACCACACAGTAAGAAAATTTTACATTTGACCGTTGGCTAGATAAACTCATAATTTATCACTGGCATATTTTTTTTTGTCTATACCTCCAGCTAAGGTGATTGCTTAATAGATACAGCAAGCAACAAAAGTTTTTATGCTCCGAGAATTAATCTATTCGTTCGCAACCTTCGCCGGGCCTTGATTTAGTCTTGAAGTTTAATTAACAGGTAGGCTAATTGCCGGGCCTAGCCCATGCAAGAAGCCCTCTTGTAGTGTAGCCATTATATTATAGATTATACAATCGCAAAGTGGGCGGGTGTTTGTTTTGAAACTTTTGAAATATTAAATTTAGACGTAGTTATCAAAATTATTTGACTTCTGTAACAAAATACCTATAATTTAATTCATTGAATTTTGTTTTAAAATTTACGTTACATAAGTTTTGATTATATAATTTTTTTTAAATTTTTTAACACATTTAAAGGAGTGGAAAGAAGTATAATTATTGCATGGCAAATAAATTCTGTCTATTGATGAAGATTATAATTCATGTTGTTGTATTAACCTAGAGAAATTAAGTCTATTATTATATTCAAATTAGCGTAGTAAGCCTAGACAAAATATTAAAGCTAACTCCATAATATATGAAGTTAACGTTAAAGAAAGATGTTATTAATAGTTATTTTACAGCTCAATCTTGCGAACTATAAAGAGATAACAAAATTATTAATATTTTATAACATAACTGATACAATTGAGATTTTATTTTATGAATTTTATGTACGTCAAAAATGCAAATTTATCAAATCATAGCTCTTGCATTCTTAAAGAGAGTGTATCTCTTCTCCTTTATGGAAATTATTTTAAAAATAAATTTTGCAATTATTTTGGTAGTTTCGTTTGTTTCCTTCCCCTAAATTCATAGATAAAATATCACCACATTAAAATAAAAAGTAAATTAATAAAAAGTTTGAAGTGTAATTTATTTAACATTGGCATTATAAAACCATATTAATCTTGTATTCTGTAGTACCCTCGTCGTGCCAATGAAAAATTATCCCCCATTTGTGGGTACCCTCGAGGTTTTTCTTGAATAATGGAAGAAAAATCGGCAATAACATAACGCGTTATCCTGTATTCAGATTTTTTATTTATTGATTTGGGAAGCAATTGACTCCTCCTTTTTCGTGTAATTTTGATACGTTTAATGAAATCATTAAGCCTAGCCTTCAAACTTAATTAACTACACAATTAAATATATTAGCATATATATGATATCAAAAAATTCATTTTATTATAGCTCCAGTAAAATTTAAAAAATAATTGTACACCTGAAATGTATGCAACTTTATCTACACCAATTCACAATCTATAGAGACCGAAACAGTTTTTAAATAGACAAGGTCCGTGAGTAAATTGACATTTGGTGACAAAGATGAGTCGATTAGAGCAAGCGGTGGCTTAGATGTATTAATATGAGGCTGACGTCACTGATCTGGATGCACGCCCTACCCGGCTGCTGTTGCAGATCCAGACCTCACATAACCTCGTGAATCACACCATTAAATTTAGCTGCCTCTCCCGGCGTCGCTTTGATCTCTTACATCTTCACTTCCACAAAAATCAACACAAATTATCATTTTTTGGCTACTCTTATAATGGCTTTTTTTACACGTTTTAAAAGCAAGTTAAATAAGACGTTAACTCGAAGCTAAAATTTGTAGTTTGGTCATCTTGCTTTTATTTTGCAAATTTATTATAAAAGTTAAAATTTTATTTATATTATAGGTTATTCTTTTACATAAAAATTCTCACGGGTATTAACATTAAATACTTGAAAGCTATAGTGAATATTTCTATGGTGTTTTCTAACTATTGTAATGTGTCTGCTTCATTCAAAGTTTTGACTATACAATATGATGTGGTGCATGATCAAGAAAAAAAAATTTTTGAAAGAGGTTGGGCTCATAAGGCCAATTTTTAAATAATTAAAAGAAGTGAGAAAATTCCAAAATTTTGGGGGTAAATGGAGCTTCAGCCTGATACAGTGACTTCTTTGTACATCACAGAACTCTGTTTAGATAGTGTTTTGTTTAGCAAATTTGAGGCATATTTAGTTGCATGCACTTGATCTCGAGTGGTGCCAGTGTAAACAACGTGTTACATGTTTTAGACCTCCACGGTGGCAGCGGGCGGCAAGCGCGGCTCCGGAACGGCCCCCGGGGTCGGCGGCGCGTCGGTGGAGCGGCTGCTGTTCTACAACCACACCGAGTGCGAGTGCCAAGACCGCGTGGAGGCCATGCCGCGGGACAGACAGGCCGCCCTGGCAGCCTCCGTGCCCGCCCCCGACACCCGGCAGTACCTCCGCCTCCCCCCCGCCTCATCCTCCTCGTCAGCCAAACCCCCGGGACTGCGCAGCTTCCGAAGCTCTGAAGACGACAAGACGAGTGCCAACAAGGGGTGAGTTGTTGTTTGTCGTTGCTGTTTGTATACACTCCGCCGTCTGCTGTGCTCGTTTTTGAGTCAAAAGTCTTTGGAAAGTCACTCACCCGTGCGACATTTTGCATAGAAAACAGAATTCTTACGTCTAAAATATATTTAAGTGGAAAGATGAGCAAGGAATTTAATATAAATGATAAGTCCTTGGATGAAGTTAGTTGACTGTAAAAATTCAAAATAATTACTAAAATATTCAATGTACAATCTGCACTCGGCCCTCTTTTCATTTTTAATACAGCTTCTTACAATCTTAATTCTTTCTACTTTCATTCTAGTTGTGGAGCTGCTTCAATTTCAGCTAACATTAATGATATCATCCACATGTACAAATATCACATAAGTGACATCATATAATGTTACTTTACTTTTAAAAAAACGTCAATATATTTGTCTTCACTTAACGAAAAATAACAATTTTTTTATACGGTGTTCCTTTTCGTCAGACAGTGCACTTTCAAAATGAGTCATCTCAGCTTTCATCAAACCATGCGTTATTGTTTTATCATGATTTTTTTTGTAACTTTTACAGAAGCGTAAATCATAACAACTATGATCTAATACAGTATAATTAATATTGCATCAAATTATATGCATATATGGCTACCAAAAAATTAATTATAATTTTTGTATTTTAATTATTGACTCTAATTTTAATAGTATGCATTCTTTCACTACTTTAAATGTAGCAGAGTGATTTTAATATAAGCTCTCTATTTGTAATTCAAATAAAAATGTCCTATGTGGTTATACTTTATATTATATTGGACGAACACACTTTTTTAATGGAGTGCACATTAGCATATAAAATAATATAATATAAAATACATAAAATGCATTTTTTATTTCTTTTTGTGGAGGAAACTGCATTTTACAAGCACCCCGCAGCACTAATATTAAAATTGTTGTAAATTATAAATAAACTGTGAGCTTACATTGTTTGACATAAAATTATTATACATTATTTTTTTCCCCATACAGCTTTTTTCTTATATACGACATTCGTCTAGTAAATGTTGTTACCATAAAAAATAATTTAAAATTATATCCCTTACGGTTTCTAGTTTTCTGTGTGTTTTGAATTGTAAATAATTAACGTCTTGGGTAACACTCGCCTGTCATTCTGACTCAATGTCAGATTTTTAATTATTCAGGAATTCTTTGTTGAACGCAGGAGAGGTCATGCCCTGAACAGCTGGCTAACGTCAATAAGGTCGTTCTTTAATTTCAAAACGGTACAAAATAGAGATTATTATAATAACATGTAATTTTAAACCAAATCTCACATTTTTCAGAAAGAAATATCTATGAAAAAAACTTTATCATTGCTATATTAACTTAATAATATTTATTTTCTACTATTGCTGAAAATCAATTTATTTAAGAAACCATTTTATTTTCTAACATTCAAACTTA
The DNA here is from genome assembly GCA_949825025.1 of Siphlonurus alternatus. Classification (NCBI taxonomy): domain Eukaryota; kingdom Metazoa; phylum Arthropoda; class Insecta; order Ephemeroptera; family Siphlonuridae; genus Siphlonurus; species Siphlonurus alternatus. The sequence goes on along the minus strand of OX463782.1, from coordinate 14,191,210 downwards.
CTTAATGCTCTAAAAAAAATAATAATAATAATAATAAATAAATAAAAAAATAATAATAATAAGTTGAATTACCTGTAACTAATAAAAATTCAAGCATGCACATACATTATATTATATATTTGTAAAAAGGTGGATCAGGTTTTTATACATCACGTTTATGCACAAAACGTATTCCAAGTTAACACAGAGATCTTATTATATATTCAATATAAGATATCTGGTTAATTGAAGCGCTCGCTGCATGAAATTTAATGATAATTCATTATTGGTGGAAATATTGAATATATTTTTGACTCTTGTGTATGAATGTGCCCATTCACGACCCTGGTGTTGTTCTCCACTCATGACCGACGTCCGCAGGTGTCGGTGCCCCAGCGAGTACTCGGTGCGCCAGCTGGAGAACGGCACGTGCGTGTGTGACTGCTTCGACCGCCAGCGAGACTGCCTCAAGTTCAAGAAGGGCAAGCACAGCTTCTCGGTGGCTGACAGAAAGTGAGTAAAGGGAGGGGGTGGGAAAAAAAATGGAAAAGTTGGCTAAAAGCAAAGCACAGAACTGAAATTTTTAATCATGAGAAATAAGAGTGACATGGCACAAGATGCATGCAATGTAAAAAATGAAATTTCATGCAATATTTTGCTTTCTTTAAATAATTATGTTATAGTTAATTTATGGAAGATTCCTCTCTCTATATCTTTCAATGTATCTAATTAATATGTCTGGTATATTCAATTTGTTAATTTGTAAACTATAATAATGTTAACTAACTAATATTTTTGCACATAGCTGCGTCTTGAACCGGGACTGCCGCGAGCCAGCCTGCGAATTCGGCGCTTACATTCTGCGAGCTGGTCGGTGTCCCATCAAGTGGGAGCAGTACGGGATGATGTACCACGGCGCAGAGTCCACAACGCACGGCATTTCAGAGAGCCATGGGAAGCCTGTGCAGACCCCGTGGAGTAGAGGCTCGGACCCCACGCACCATAAGCCACATGAGGTCGGTCATCACGCCAAAACTGGACAGCACTCATGGGCCAGTCCCGAACACAAGAGTCCGGACACCCCTGGACATAAACCGTACCCCTGGTCTGGCACTTCGGATGGACATCAAAGTAAGCCGAGTTCTGGACACAATCCTCCTTGGTCTGCCGGGTCTGAAACTCAAAGTAAACCTACGTTCCCGTGGGGTTCAAGCTCTGAACCGAAACCTCAGAGTAGCCATTTCTCGTGGGCTCCTCCTTCAAACCCAGCTCCTGCCAGCAAGCCCAGCTCTTTTCCTTGGACCTCTCATGCTTCTCAGCCGGCCGCCAGAGTACCACCCCCTCCATGGGCTGCTGCGTCTTCAGGCCAAGGCAAACCCAGCTCCTACCCATGGAACACGGACACTCAGAACAAACCTAGCTGGAGTTCTACTGGTACATCAGATCAAAGCAAAACAGGTCACCAATACTCATCGAGGGTTGCGCCTGAATCGAGGCCTGCTGAGTCGAGACCTGCTGAGTTGAGGTCATCAGGGTCATCTTATCCATGGAACACCGGACACTCGAGCTCGGGACACTCGGGACGAACGTGGGAATCTACTGGAGAACAGCCGAGGTCGAGCAGCGGAGGGTTTCCTTGGAACCCGGCAGAGAGCACGCGTCCCAAGCCCGCGACCAACCCTTGGGGGTCGAGGCCCGCGAGGGATACCAGAGATCCTCACCACCACGCGCATGCGCACTCAAGCCGTCACGTGTGAATGAGCGGTGCTCACACTTTTTGTATATAAAATACCAGCAGTCAAATGCTCGCCATTGTGTAGATTCTACCTGCTCTGGACTTATTTGCAGTGGATCTAGCCGCTTTTACCTCCGTATGCAATTATAGTTTATAAGTTTAAATTTCAATTATATCTCACAATCTTTCTCCTTTCTCTCAATTTATTAGCTTATAAAATAAATTCTAATTCATATTAAATTCAAAATATGATTTTCTTCTTTTGTTTTTAGATTTTGTAGATTAAAAAAAACGCAGCAGAAATAAGCATTTTAATATCTTTCTTCGTGCTTACAGTATAATGTATTTCACCTTTGTAAATTTTTAAAAATAAATAATAAATCAAAGATAAATGTAATGTTTGTGAATTAAAAAAAAAATGTAATCTAAACATTTTATCATAAGGTCTGTTCTTAACCCTTCTCCGTGTACGCTTTCTGCACTCGAATGAAAGTGTTTAACGAAAATGATGTGCAAGAAATCTACGTAATACACTCAAATTAATTTTACATTCCCACCGAAAGTAACCGGAAGTGTGAGTTTTCTGTCCTTCCAATTCGTATGTGGAATCCAAAATTTTGCAGAAAGATTTGTTATTAAAGTACTGACTTATTAAAAAAAAAATAATAAAATAAAAACTCGGACATGAATAGCAAGACCTCTCACTTCCGGCTACTTCCCGTGGGAATATTAAATAAATTTGACTGTACATGGGTTACGAACAGACTTTTAATATTTAAGGTGTCATTTTAAATATATGTTTATAATAAAAAATGTTTTAACTCTCAATGTTGTAATAAATTAGAATATAAATAATAGTTAGCGTCTTTTGGATGAATTTCCAAAAAATTAAATATTTCTGCGTATTCTGTCAAAAGCTTTTTCCTTTTTATAAATGTCATATTACATTCAAGAGGTACACCTCATGACAAAAGTTTCCTTTCACCAAGTATGTTCAGATATTATTTAAAATGAAGTATACAAATAATTAATTTAATTTGTTATAATTCAAATAAATTAATGTATCTTGTGGTGTATTTTATTCACTTGGTTATTTGAATCTCATTCATCTATTTTGTAGTCATATTGTGTTCATTTAATGTATTATGTTTCTTAGTAAGGTTTAAAACTTAAAACTAATTAAGCCGCCATATTGTGTAAACTCGGCCAAAGTTATATGCGATTTTTTTTTTTTTTTATATAGCTAGGTATGTGTATGTAAATACAGTGTATAAATGTTGTTGATGTTGCATGAATTCAATTAGACAGTGAAAAACAGATTTTAGCATATTAAAAAAAAATAGAAATCAGTATATGGAAATAGATCAGTGTAAATCTCATAATTCTTAATTAAAATATAATATTCACATTTTTTTTTTCAATTGTTTTTAAACTTATCTATTCAGTACTTGTACTTTTTAATACAATTTTGTTACATGTATTATCAATAGAAAGCAATATATTATATAATTTATGTATGTTCAAAAAAAAATAATAATTGTAGAATTTTTTTATATATATTATTATGTAATAGAAATAAAATATAGTAAGTAATATTATTTGTTAGTTTTCAATAAAAAAATATCCCCTCATTATTCTGTTAGTATTATACTCATCATCTCTCTCGAATAAATCTTGACGCTTTAAATTTTATTACAATAATAGGCAATTTTATATCAGTACTTAATTGTTCTAATTTCATCTTACATCCAGTACTTTTGACCAATGAAGTACTTCATCTAAATACAAATTTGGTACTGAAAAAAATAAGTTAATTAAATTAAGTACCAAAAATTGACACCTTTTTTTTTTCAGTACCAAATTTATACTTGCATTAAATTAAGTAGTTTGTTTGGAAAGTGCTGGATGTAAGATGAAATTTTAACCAATTTTGTATACTGAAATAAAATACTGATACCAATTTAGCATCTAAAAGTTTAATGTGAAAACATCAATGATTATAATTTTAAAAAGGCAACTTGGTGCAGCTTGAAATTTATAGAAGCATTTATCGGAGTTATAATTAAACTATAAGAGTCAAAATAATAATTATTAAATATTGTAAAGCTCATATTAAGGAGAACTGCAAACTCTTTTGCATCGGGTAGTATTAATTATAGAGAATACTGCTGTAGGGAAATATGTAAACAGAATCCATTCAGTGAGTATACTGAAGCATATAGTTTACAAGTATTTTGTGGACATTTGGCTCTATTCTGATATTAGCACATATATTTTAGATATATTAAATCAATCGATTCTAATAAAGTGAATTAACTCTAAATACTTTTGCCTCAATTAAAAAAACTTAAAATGCACAATGTTGATGAAAAAATACGTATCTTGACCACATCTTACAACCAGAATATGCATGTAGGAACAATATTTTGTTGGCATTAGAATACTTATAAAGTTGTCTCTATTATACTTACCGTTGATTTGACCCTCCCATTAGTATTGTATTGGAGGACAAAGGAAAAGGTTCGTGACGTCAAATCAACGTTAGTGAAGACGACTTTATGACACACATACATAAAGCTTATATTTGCATAAAACGACGAATGTATTGTGATATAATGAGAGCGATTCATGAAATTATTATCCAGAAAGTTATCCAGCTTTATCACTAACCGCGATTAGCACCATACTAATTCAATGATACTAAACGTGGTTAGTGAGAAACCTGGATAACTTCCTTCGTGAATCGCGCCCAATATTGATAAATATTCACATGCAAAATATCCTGATGTGTCTTTTGTTTTGAATTCTTTCTAATTTTTATATGATTAATAAAGGAAAATTTAGAGTTACGACAGTTAAAATTAATTACATATTATGTTGATGTTTATGTATTTATATTTATTTCACAATTACATACATGACACAAGTACCTCGTTTGATTCTATAAGAGCTAAAAATAACACTAAAAATAACATAAAAATCTGCGCAGTTGTGCTCTATTAATGATGAAAAACTATCTATATAATTATTAATAAAATACAATAATAGTAATTTTTTAAAAAATATATAATTATATACAGACAGTTTTACACCACCACAGCGACGTTATAAATTTTGCACATTTTTTTTTAATTAACTAAATTACAATACAAAAACTTAAATCTATAACCAAAACATGAATTAGGCCTAAGAATTGTATAATTATTTTTCTATGTGCATTTTTTTTTGTCAATTATCTCCCAGGCATTAATTACGTAAAATTACATTCAAAGCATTTACAAAAAATGTCAGTTATTAATACTCGATCTATATTATTAGCCATGTTGTATTAATCAAATGTGTAGCAACTTTTAAGTGCAAAGGAATTTATATAGTCATTTTACTGGCAGATTAAAAACTAGGTTAACTTTTTTTTATGGTTAAGGGAGACAACATGAAAGTCAATATTTTGAATTACAAGTTACAATATTTTTTTTTTTAATCTAAAGCTATTAATCGGCAGGTTGCAAAAGTATAAAAAGGAGGATTTTGGGTTTCCATTTTTTTAGTTAAGTGGAACTATCTAATGATTTTTCTGTGTATATTAAATTGGTATCCTTCCCTAGTTCAGTATATTATGTATTTTTGGCGTTATTATTTAAATCACAAATTTTATGTCATTTTTGAAATAAATCTTAACAATTAAATTCAAATGTTTATTCTAAATTTGAGCAGAAATTTGAAATATATGAAAATTTAATACCATCATACTTATGATCAGTGCATGACTATTAAAATAAATCATTAATCAGAACTAGGAAAAGGGGCGGAATTCTAGGCAAGACACTAACTTTTTTTTATACATCACTGAGCTTCATTCTATTTTTCAAAATATAAGCTGCACAAAGTATTAAACTTATATATAGTAATTAGTAATTTAAATGAAGCTCATTATTTTATATACCAAAGATTTAAAACAATGCCCTTATTTTTATACAAAACAACCCTATAACCCAATGACATTAAATTGACAAATATTTTTTTTCTTGAAAACAACAAGTTACATAATTTTTTATATATATATATATATTTTTTTGACAGTCCACATTAAAAAGTTTCCAAATTTGTTTCTTGATTGATGTCCTATAGTGGCCTGAGGTGTTTATATTATTGTTCAATAAGGACATACCTTGTTTTGTTTGTTATTTAAATTACGGGTCTTCTTCATGTTTGAGATCACTACAGAAACTTGTAAAACATTTTGATCGCACATTATGACAACATTTACACTTAATAACAGTCCCCTCGTCGACTCTCGTACACTTGTAATATAATAATAGTTGCTCTGTTTTTAAATCCAATTATTTAATGTCTCCTATGTCATTACAAAATTTTGATACAATTTATAAATTGTTCAATTAAAAAAATTTGAATTTTAATATTTCTTTTTAAGAATGCACTTATAAATATTAAATAACATGCAGAATGAAATTATGAATTAATTATATTTTGGAATACAGTTAAAATATTTTAGTTTGAACACAGAGCAATGAAGAAAGTATATAACATAATCAGATCAGTTTATAAAATAAACAAAAATTAAGGTTTTTAAAAACCTTAATTGATAATGAAATATGAGGTGTAGACTCTCAAAGTGGATAAGCTAAAAGTGAATTAAGTTATCAAATTAATGTTAACAAAATTTATTATTAAATTTGTATTCCAAATTTTTGTAAAACAATTTTTATGGAGGTCTATTTTTTTATTATTAAATTTTTTTCAGTCTATAATGATTAATGAATTGTTTTGTTGTTTGAATTATGTAGTAAAAAGGATTCACATATATTACACTCACTTAAATATAGCAGTACTACAAATAATGTATAAATTACCACTTGCAAATTCATTTTTATATTTACAAATTAAATTATTATTATTTGTTTGTATCCAAGTCCATGTTGTATAGAAAAGAGGACTTTAGCTGTATGATATATATTTATAATTTAATTTGCAATTAAAAAAATGAAGCAAATTTAAATTAAAAAATTAGATTATATTATAAAATGGGGAGCACATAATCACACACATACAATCTATTTTACTAACATTATTATATATATAATTAAGCTTCCTTTTGTCATGTAGTATAATTATATACGTACAAATAACAGTGCTTTGTTTGGGAAACTGTTCGATTCAGTTTATAATATTTTTATTAATGGAATACTTTTGATATTTTTTCTCCTGGTGTTCTTGAAGAATCTTTGAAACCCAACTAAAGCACTGGTAGGTAGATCATTCAAAAGTAATCCCACATTATTTTTTTGTAGGATTCGTCGAGTTCTACATTTTGAAGCTTTTGGAGGTTTTCTTGCACTTTTTTTATCGCTAGATGGCAGAAGCGTAGTACATGAAGTTCCACTGTTTCCCTCAGTTTCCGCGAGATGTCACTACGTGGTAGATTCAAAGAGTTTTGGCTCTCTCCAGCAAATCCTCGACGAATTTCTGTAAATAATTTCAAAATTTAGTAATGTGTTCTCAAGTAATTGCAATTGGAGAACAATCTAGCTCTGTGACTACAAAATATGGTAATACGTAATATTAATGAGTTAAGTGTATGTTTTTTACGATAAGCATCTGCTCAGTAAAAATAAACCATGAAAATATTTTTATGATGTAGAAAAAATAGAAAAATATAAGATATAAATAATATATTATTATATCATGTGTATTTAATTTTTTTAATTTTTATTTTGTGCATATTTAACTTGGGAAAAATACAGCACATAATATACCATGCATACTTGAAATTTATTGTTCTTAAACAATTTTAATTAAATTATGGAATGAATAATTTATTTATTTCAACTTCGTAATTATATTTAACTATACTTTAAATTTATGTCTGCATAATAAATCATATTATTATTACTTTAAAAGTACACATTTACTTAATGAGTTTTTCCTAGAGAAACATTTAAAATTATAAATTAAATAAAATCATTTTATGCGTATAACGAAATTTCTTCAGCGTATATTTTTAGGTCAGCACTAAAAAGAATGAAATTCTATTTTATCCCGAGATTGGTTGTGACAGAAGATTGAGAGGGTGTCATGGACCAAAAAGATGCTGCAGCCACCCACCTGAACGTCAAGCGGTGATTTCTTGGCATCGGCAAGCAGCTCCTGAAAACACATAACATCTTTAGCATCGAGAGATCACATTTCAGTCACGTGGACAAAATTCTGAGCTAATTTGCAGACGTGTCACAAAGTTGCTCAATGTGGAGTGACGTTATAAATAATTAAGAATTTTCTGCAAAGTTTGCAGTCCTTTTCCTTACCATAATCATAATTTAGTTTGCAATCGTAAATGATAAAAACAGGTAAGTATAAGTAAAAATAACACAGCAACATTCAGATTAAAAATAATTATATAATTGACCTTTTCTAAAAAATTCTAACTATATTGAGAAAAAATCTACATAAAATTTTTTATAATAATAGTAATAATGTTAGATCTGTATATTATACGCGAGTAATGTAATGTCTGCTTCTTTTTTTTTCTCCGACTCAAAATCAATAAAGCAATATATTCAATCACTTCAACTGTCATCAGGTCTTTAAAAATATATTCATGGAAATGTTAGAAATATACATACACAATTAAATAATGTATTATGTATTATAATATTAACATTTATAGCTGCATGAAACAGCAATATTTTTCTTAATATATTACAGATTACAGAACAGCTGGTATTATTTCGTTAATAAGAGACAGTGAGAGTTGTTGATGATTCAAAATCATGAGTATATAGTTTTGTTTTATTGCAGACATAATAATTATTTTCATTTTTTTATAATAATGCCATGACCATATATTAATGACTTCAATGTTTGACGTTCAAGCCTTTTTTTTATTATTATTAGCAGGTGTAAAATATTCTTCTGATAAGATTTTTTATGGCCAAATTATTTTTTTTATCAGTGGCCCGACATGTATCTGCACCATAAACATTTCACAGGCATAAATCTCAATACTCTGATAAGGTTTTTAGAGTACAACGCTTGAACACACAACACTATTTTCACACTTCTCAACGTAACATTTTATAAACCCTCCAGGGATAAAGAGTAACTTATAAGTCCAACGCTTTAAAATGGTTAGAGAAAGGTCTGTATAACATATATTTAGATTTCACAGAAAAATACAATAGTGAAATTCACTCGAAATCCTTCTAAAACATCTCTGTTTTATCTAAAGCTAAATAAATACCGTTTTCGAAAACATCTCCCCATTTTTTGCACTGAACAATGCATGAATGTAGTACTGTATATACATGCACAAATACCAACCAAGATTCTAAAAAGGCAAAGGAGCATGCATATTATTATTATTAAATTATGGGAACACTATTTTATGTTTAAAGCTGTAATGCAGTTTAAAATGTTTTTTTTTTCTATCGTATCCTATATATGATGTACACGTACTGTACGTCTGTGGTAAAGAGTAGATATTGAAGAAATGTTTAAAGTTAAAGCATTTTCAATTTTTGCATCTAAGCTTTGAAGTACAAAATTGCGTATGTCAGATTCAATTTAAAATAATGTGGTATAAAAACAGACAAGAAAAAAAAAAAAAAAAAACTAAATTTCATTTAAAAAAATAAAACTCTTCTTCTATAATAAAAGTAGTATTTTCTTATAAATAAAACATAAAACCATATCGTGACATAGTTGTGCTTATTTAGAACTTGGCGTGCAAGTATTTAATTTTATTATTTAAACTATTTAAAAAAAATACTTTCATGTAATAGAAATCCAAATAAAAATAGAAGCAGAACGTTTATTGCATTTTAGTTTGCAACTAAGCGTGAATGAAGCGTGATAAAGGTATGAATGAGAGACAACAGCAGTTAGCTCAGTCAAGTGAAGAATTGAGTTGCTGCAGTCAACGGAAAGAAAAAGTTTGCAATTTCTGGTGCTCGCCACGTGGTATGATACGAACATTGTAAAAAAAAAAACACATGATCGTATCCTGTGTACTCGCAGCTGCTGGTTCTGTATGCTATAAGAGCAAAGTGTGTACACAGAAGTGTGTGTGTGAGAAGCCCATCATGCAACCATGACACTAGCACGCTATATTTACTTCTGCAGCTATGTCGTGTGCACGATCGTATTACTTGAACTCAAGCTAATTTGTAAAGAAGCCTAACAACAATTCAAAGTTACTTATAAGCTTAATATAAATCTATATATACGTGTATAGAAAATAGCACCGTTTAGTGTGTAATAGCCTAGTTCCTTTACTTCCTTTTAGTAAAAGTTTATAATTTTAATGCAAGAAGTTTTCTTATAATTTAAAGTTAAAATTTTTAAATTAAAAACTAAGTAAAATTAATAAAAAAAATGACAGTGTTTTATTAATATTCAGTCTGCATAAAACTTTCTTGATATTCTACAAGTTTAATTAAATTTTTATTAAACAATTTAATTTTATACTCTTTTTGATGTCATATATAATGAAAACGTTGCAACAATGTAATTTTTCTTTTGTCATGTATTGCTTCATGGTCCTTATAGTCCTTATAGCTTCACTTCTTAATAACAAAAGGAAATCCACTTGCCAAGAAAATTCTCTGACAATAAACACTTAACGATCGATAAATTACTTTTTAGCCCACAACGATTTCATATGAAGAGTCTGAAAATAGCATATGCAGCTTTAAAAATCGAAACGCGAACAGTATAAAAAAAAAAAATTTAATATTAAATTTGTCTGGTTCTAAATATGTTTAATTACTAAAATTTAGTGGACTAGAGGGCTTACACCTCCAACCCACACCAAAAATGATCAATGGGGGAAAAATAGTCAAGGGTACGTCCACCTTTAACTCATCTTAGGTCCGCCTCCCTATTTTTCTTGTTAGAAGCAAAGATAACCCATTTCGAATTATTTTCCTAGTTACTATATTAAAAATAAAACATATTTATTTAAATATTTGTAAGACATCATCTAGTTTTTATTGCATGTTGCAACGTTGTGCTTTATATAGCATAGAGTAGAGTAGGTATTACCCCAGTTTAACAGAATGGCGTTTCATTGCACTCGATGCAGAGTGAGCGATGGGCAATTTATGTGAGGACTCACAAACTAGGAGATGCACCCACTGCTAAGTACACAGAGGGTTGGAAGAGGGGAATCAGGTCACCACCCAGGGTGGCAAATAGAGCAGCTATGAGAGAAATCCTAACGAGAAGGCCTTTGATGATGATGAGATGCCTTTCAAATACCTCTCTGTAGTGGTGATGACACACTATTGGACTGTATAGTATATATCTATCTAATACCCTAAAGGTATTTCAAATAAATCACCAATTGAAACAGTAAGCCTCTCCCATGTAGCAGAGAAAATAGAGTATCAAATAATATCTGTTCTCTGCATGTGGAAAGTTAAATATACTCTGTTTTATATAACCTTGTTTCTCAAATTGATTTGGTTATCATAGTAAATTTGTATTGATTTTATGTCATATATAGCATTTACACAGTAATATTTAATTCTTACTCAATAGACAGTCTAAATATTTTTGTACATAATTTGAATTCCTCATTATATTTTTAATTTTTTTCAATTCATGCTCTCTCTCTCTCTCTCTCTCTCTCTCTCTCTCTCTCTCTCTCTCTCTCTCTCTCTCTCTCTCTCTCTCTTTCTCTCCCCATCTTCTCCCTTTGCTGTATTTTTTTTTTTTTTTCATACGACAAACACAAATACATCCATATATTCATGACGTCACTGTATCAGAACAATGAACAACCACCGCGGATGCAAAATGCAGTTACTGCGGCATGTTACGATGTGGGGATGTTTCTGGTGGCCTGCGGTCAGAGGATGGGGGGACTCGAGTAAATCGTCCACCCTCTGCAGGGGACATGACGGAGAAATGCTGGGGGATCAACAGAACGGGAATTTATAGAACGCATTCAAGAAAAATAGCACAATATTATACAGAAACGTATGAATAATGTACAGTTTTGAGTACTATACTCTGTAAAACACAAGGAAATTTTACTTAAATTATGGAACAAAAATTTGAAAAATACAAAAATATATTTTAGTTTAAAAAGAGTGAACTCTGAATAAAATTCACTATACTTTAAATATAAAAAAAGACAATTTAAAAAAAAAAATGACGTGATGATAAAATGATAAAATATTTTAGAGTAAATGGTGATGTCAAATATTTTAAATAAATGGTGATGTCATTGCAAATTGATGGGGGTCACTTCGGCCACGATACGGGAGGTTGGAGTGGTGGGCATTGGCACAAACTGCTGCAGTATAGAGAGAGAGAGAGAGAGAGAGAGAGAGAGAGAGAGAGAGAGAGAGAGAGAGAGAGAGAGAGAGAGAGAGAGAGAGAGAGAGAGAGAGAGAGAGAGAGAGAGAGAGAGAGAGAGAGAGAGAGAGAGAGAGAGACAGTGAGAGAGAGAACGGGCTCTGTCCTCTACACGTGTGCATGCATCTCTGTGCTCCATTATCGACCCACGTCGTCGCGAGGCTCATAGTCAGCAGCAGCGAGCCTCTCCATGCAGTAGTATATAGTGAGCGTAGTCAGGCAGGGGTATGATCGAGACAAGACCCTTTCTGCTACAAACGAGCCTCCCCCCTAACGCAACAGAAAAGAAACCCTTTCTGAAAGTCAACTCTTTACATCCTCACCTCTCTCCTTCGCTCTTTACTATAGCGATTTTCCTTCTCTTTTTTTTCCCCCTTTTCTTGTTGTCTTTATATTGACTTCCTCACTTCCAGAAAAAGAAGAAAAAAAAATATATAAATATAACCACCCAAGTCTGTAAACAGCTGGCTCTTGCTTGCTACTACAGCTGACGTAATAAAAAATATACTTGTCATTGCAGAAGTGTTAAAAGTTGCAACCGTTTTCTTGTAAATATTCTCGGTGTAAAAACGTGTGGCTTAAAATGTTAAACGGTGGATTTTTTTCAACTAAACTTATAAGTTGCCATAAGGATAAGCTCAAGAAAATACTCTCATAAACGCTTCATTAAACATGAAAAAGAGTCATTTTTGTTTTTAAGTCAAATTTATCTTTTGTGGAAAAAAAAGGGGGGAAGAAGTTGAAATAAGATTCTTCTGGTTGACAAACTCAATGTGATTGCAAGCAATCCTTTGGGGATGGGGATTTTTAACATGAGAGATAACAAGGTTTTAAATTTGATGTATAAAATAAGTAAAATAAAAGAAGCCGTAAAAAGATTTAAAAAAATTGTAGATACATTAATGTTTAATAATGTTATTATAATTATTTGATATTATTAATTATATAAATATAATAGCATAGCATATTTAGTTTCATAAGAATAGAATTACTAATACTATGTAACTGTATACTGATGTATAATTCTGTTAATATATAATAGTAAAGCAATTTCAGTTATATAAATAGAAATTTATTCTTTATTATTAACATACAAGTACAGCTAATTTTAATCAAGTATCATTAAATAATAAAGATTAATCGATTTTGACAGATTGAAAGCCTGTCGTTCCTCTAGAGGTTATTTTCATTAACATAATGTCTGGGTATATTTGCGTAGTGCCTATATATGACCATACAGTACAGCACATGTACTGGTTTGCAATTACCTGAAGTACGTACAGAGCATGCATATACTCTAGTACAATCAACTCAATGAGAGCGACCATATAACAATCACTAGAGACTAAACTCGACCTACCTCGAACCAAGCACCTTTTGTATAGTGAACAGATGAGCATTCTAATAGAACAACAATATAAATTTAATTTAAACCTCATCAGGATAGGAGTAAAATAATTATACTTCACTTTGAACATTGGTTTGCTCTAAGAAGTTTATTCAATTTATATATAAGGTCATAGAGACGATAAAATCTTTGTAATGTAAAGTTGAAAACTTATTATAAGTAACAATTTATCAAATTTATGGTATTTAAAATATTTATAATTACTTGTTGTAAGATCAATTATGATAATGCACTTGTAAATAATTTTTAGCATGTTATATTTAATTAAATAATGAAACTATTATGAAGTAGATTTAAAGTTTTAAACAATTTTAACATAGAAATTTTACCATCAAACTGCAGCCATAACGATACGCCTGCAGCGTTCATATGTATGCAACCAGGTTTACATTTATGCTTTGAAAGCTATTTACTAGCACGAATTTACTTTTTTTTTTTTTAGCGTTTCTTTTATATATATATATATATATATATATATATATATATATATATATATATATATATATATATATATATATATATATATATATATATATTGTATGTGTCACTACAGGTTAAGTATTCATGCAGATTGCACTTTATTGCCGTCCTGTACTTTACTGTTTGTGGTACAATTTTTCCTCTATTAAAATTAAAAAAAAAAAAAAAGAAAAAAAGTTTCATACTTAGAAAAAACTGTAGTTATACAAACAACTTAACTAACTAAAAAAGTTGCTTTTAAAAACTATAACAGGTGTAAAAAAAACACATTCTTTTCATGTCCAAGTGGTGTTAAAAAAATGCTAACTTTTTAGATGTCATTCATGCTAATGTTTGTGCTGCCGACTGTACAACCACGTTTATTATAATGCACACGTACTATAGAAAAGTTCATTAGTAGGCAGGCGAGGTTTTGATTTATACTGTGATAATAAGCTGTGAGATGGGCTGAGAAAGTTGCTGAGAACATTTGTTTTGCAGATATGAATAATAATCCCAAACAAGAAGACCTTGTCTCGTACAAACCCTGGTAAATACAGAAACTATAATCACTAACTTGGTTGTACGGTGATGTATAATGAAGATTAATGGAATTTAGTGTCCAACATTATTTTACTATTTAGGGACTAACAGACATGGAAATGCCAGAATTTTTAAGGCGAGTAACAATTTAATAAAATTAGCATCTCGAAAAAAAGTTAACTCGTACTTTTTATCGTCACTAATATTTCATGTAAAACTCTCAGCCAATGTATTATTGGTCGAAAAGAGTAAGACAGAGCGAATTCTGCTATAATTATTACGTAACATATCTTACTCATTTTAACTAAAACTGAACTATCTAAGGTTAAAAATATGTATGCAGGCTCTATGACATTTCATTGCAAAGAGTACGGAGGTGTTCCACTATTTTTTACTCAGCTGTACACCTGGGGATATGCAGAAAGTTAGCACTGCCCAATTGTTAGAGCCCCCGGTCTATTATGACTTGAACTGGCACTGTGTTATGATGGTTAGACTTGTTTTACCTCCCAAAAAATCACACATTTGACTATTGAAGCCACACTATCAGTGGTTAGAGGTTAGAGGTGTACACTTTGTTCCGTAATATTTACCTTGAGGTGCTGTCTCCGCTGGGTGTCATCATCCATGTCCAGCAAATGGTCAAGGTCCACTTCGACTTCGGTTGAGCCCGACTTTGACTGAAACAGAAGCGTGACGTCACAAAAACATTCAAGAATTGACGCCTGAATTCAAGAAAATGTAATGATATTTTATTATAAAAATCATGCAGAGAAAATTAAATATTGACAAAATTTTAATTCAAAGTTGAAATTTCAAAAATCATTTATTCTTCTCTACTGCACATAAAATGTATAATATTATAGAACGAGGAGTAACGAGGATGCTGTATTATATTACACAATATAATTACATTGTATTAATAAAACTAAAATATGTAATATTTCAGTAGCATTATTACATCGTTATGAAAGCAATCTCAGTATGTAAACTTTAATAAAGTTCTTTTAAGTACATATTGATGATGATTAAATTTCCTACATAAAATCGATATAAAATAAGCCAACACGTGTTCATATTGCCTTTCTGTAAAACATCTGCAGTTTGTTTAATAATGTTTAGCTATTAATTCTAACAGTTTTAGAGTCTATAATATAAATATCTGTTTTACATATTCTTATTGACACAAACGTCATAAACAATTTATGAATTTTAAAAAAAATGTGTTTAAAGGATTTTTTTTATAATTGCTGTATTTTCGGATATTAATTAACTCTTATTTAATAATTGATATCAATTCAAAATGTTTTAAAAGTTACGATATCATTTAAAAAATTACAAGTGTTTTTTTATATCTACATTAATTGAAATTACGAAAATAAGTCATCTGGTACAACTTCTACATGTATAGCTTTGCTAATTGGCACTCGAATGACCACCATATCTTGTTTCTTATGATAAGATTTCTATATACTTTTATAAAGGTTTGTTGTGAGTTGAAGTAAGAAAACCATGAAAATGATAGGTGAATATTTTTATTCACTCGACCATTTCCTCGCATCATCTGATGTTCTGCTCTAGAACCGAGTCTCTCAAACCAAATCAAAAGCACTTGGTCGTGAGCTAACATTCTTCGTACAAGCCAATTCTACTAAGTGCTTCATACGTTTTCAATAACTTTATTTGGAATTCTATACTTCTGTAAAATTATATCACTTTCAAAGTAATAAATATATCAATCTTCTTATAAGTTTGGTAGTCTATCTTAATTATTATTTTCATTAAATTAAAAATTAATTATTAAAATGTAATATAAATTAAAAAAATCTATATATTTAATTCACTTAAATTTTTTTCGTGAGTATTTAATATTCATTGACATTATATCACAAACTACTCAAATAAAATATCATGAGAAGCTGCTCCAGTTTGCAATTAATAAAATCATTTTCAATTATGTTCTTTTATTTGAGTAGGAAATTTCATTACAAACTCAAAGAAAATTTCCAATTAAGCTCCCATAAATTTTTAAAAGGTAACCTTATAAAAGTTTATAAGCCACTAGCGTGATTTTATGATTATTGTAAGGCTTTAAATCGCTTCTATAAGTGTCTATAAATTACTTAATACATTTTCAATGAAACAATTTAATCATATCATGCGCGCAATGTTTTCTATTGTTAACAAACGAAATCATAGTTCATAATACATAACATAAATTACCAATGTATTTTATCTGAAGTATTCGGAGCAAGCACGATTCTCTGTACATTGATGATCGTGATCGTGTTTGTTTCTCTTGCAACAAAGTGCATTATAGTGCATCATATAATATTACATAAAATATATTTACTGTATTTCATTACTATATTATATACTGAAGGCTAAACGAGTAAAATATTTAATGAAATAGCAAATTTTATATCAAATTATAGTTTCTATTTTTATAAAATATATTGCCCCTATCATCAGAGAGACTCGTCGAGAGAAATTTATTTGTATTGAAATGTCAATTTCAAGCACTACAAAGCCTTTGTACAAAGTATGGAATTAAATATTCAAGATTTCCTAGAATCGCATGTCTGGCTTTTGGTTCTAAGAAAGAATAACGTTCATGCGTGACCAATTGCTACATAATATAAAATGCATGAATGCAAATATGCGCATATAGCATGCAGTACAATAGATTTAATTCCAATTAAAAACGAATGTAAGCATGATTTGATTTAACCATAATACCATGAAGTAATTCAGGATGACTACAATAAAAAAAATAATAAAAATCATAATTTTATGCGTACATTAGCATAATTTATTTTAATATAATGCTGAAGCTTATATTAATATAAATTTTATGCTATACTTTATTTTTCCATGCAGAAATTAATAAGCTTTGCAAATGCAATTTAATATGATTTTATATTTAATGGATTTTAATCCAATTTTAAAAACTTTGCTGATATACTTTAATAACGTTATGTTGATGATGCAAGTTTTAATATGTTCGATATAAAATGGAAGTTTTTGCATATAAACTTTGACGACGTCAAAACGAGGTCACTTTATCTGGTTGCGATATCGCGGGGTACTAAACGTGACTCTAGGTCGGTGCATTAACTGCAAGCTGACTCATACATATATCGCACCGTGCAGTTGCACCAATTGTAGTCAGGCATTGATAATTCATGCACACCCAAGGTTGTTTTATGACGCTTCAAATATAAATTATCGTGAAATTAATGATCACGATTTACTTATCCAGAAAGATATCCAGGTTTCTCACTAACCGCGCTTATAAATTCGTTGATCTATATAGGCTCAAACTAAACGTACCATGGTTAATCTGGATATATTCCTTCGTGAATTATACCTATAGTCTCCTTAGCTGCAAATCATGAATTTTTTAGTTCAATTATAATCTGCACTTTAATAGCTACGTGTAAAATATTTTCAAATAGTTTTTCTGATGTTTATTATATAGGAATAAATTTAATACACATTGATGTAAATAGGAAAGCATATGATGATAATATCTACAGTATATGATGTATACAGAATAGTTGATCATATAAATTAATTCGTAATAACTGTTGATGTCGTGCAATAAATATGCCCCTCATACAAAATTCACTTCCGACGATTTTTATCTCTATATTTTTTTTTTTTTTACATATTTTGTAACTATTACAAAAGAAAAATCACATGACAAAACTTATGATGACAGTTTTTATCGTTCCACAAGATGATTATGTTAATTTTTGAAAATTTTTAAACTGTTTTTTTGTTCTCCTTCCATCCTGCTACATACGTTGATGCTTTCTATATGTTATATGGGAGGCTGGCTGGCTGGCTGCACCAACCAGATGAACACACTAAACATGCTACTGAAACGACATGCTTAGCCAACCATACGCTGCTACCAGTAAACCACGAAGTTTTAAATATAAAAAAAAATGTATAGCTTTTTGATAAGCTTATGCATCCTTTAAATTATATAAAAATATATATGTACACACGAAAAGCTATTCATTTTCATCGTGAGTTTTTTTTTTTTTTTTTTTTTACTTAAGTCAGATACTTAAAATTTGTTTGGAAAAAAATTGTTTGTTGCTAAGAAACGCAAGATCACGTCCGTTGCTATAGTAACTACCATAAGTTTAGTATATACAGTAAGTGCGTTCGGTGTACGTCTGAAGTCTGAATACATTAAAAAGAGGGTGGGGTTAGTTAAAGTGCGGAAGAATTTACTTGTAAACACGAATATATCGGTTTATCTAACCGATTTCAAATCATAAAAATAAATATACTTCATAAGTTTGATAAAATGTAACATAAAAATCGTAATTTTCAAACTTCAAAGATAAAAAAAATATATAATACTATTGAATCTAAACTTTAACTTCTATAAAGTTTCTTTTTTATATGAATTGCCTACATTTCAATACGTGTATTTTTTTACTACAGTATACAAAAACAATAATTTTATAGGAAACTTTAATATATATATATATATATATATATATAATATTAAATTAAAAGTGATTTTTTTTTATTTGAATAAGAAGTCTATTATATAAATACTGATTATATTCGACATATTTTTTAAATGCCATTTACAAATTATCAAATTAAAATACACAAAAATTATAAATATAATTTGCACATTCTCTTATGTTTCATTACATGACAATGCGACTGCAGTAATATTATGACATTTTATTACGATGTAAAGTTCAATAGCAAGCTACTGGATTACAATATCACCTCACTCTTATTATCTCGTTTCACAAGATCAATAGCAACTGATAATTTGATATTTATTCACCAACGTCACAGATTCTTGTTAATTGTATTTCAATCTCATTGATAACCATCAACTTTAGTTTTTGAACATTTCAGAAATCTAATCAATAAAAAGGATACTTAAAAACATAAAATATTCGATTTATCAGCTGCAAGTCTCTGTATATAATCCCTGTATTATTCATTTTATGCAGGTATATATTAAATAAAAAGTTGAACAGAGAACTTTACAATAGACAACCTACTTGTATATTTTTATTACAGAAATGGATAGAGGGTACGTACAACGTTATGCTATTCTGTTTGTTTTTCTTTTGTTTTTTTGTTTTTTAAGATTTTCTAGAGCCTAGGAGTTATTTTTTTTTTAAATTTGAAAGTATAAGGTATAAGGCGTCAAAACTGGTGACCTTAATAAAAAGAGTGACTATAAGAGGCGTGGATTCAAACCTGAACTTAACTTTGCCTAACTTTTTAGCAATACTTCCCTGGTCCAGAAAATATCTGAAAACAAAAAAATCAGAGTATCTAGCACAATTTTGCACCCTCGGTAGCGTGAACCTTTAACTGCTATAATTTACTTTAATTGCTGTGTTATAACTTTTTGAAGCATCAGTCACTAGAGACGTGATGAACTATCCGGGATAGACTTATTGTTTGTACTTTTCTTAAGTCATCCAAAATTTTAGAACTGTATGTTTAGTATCTCTCCATGCATGCAGCTCCATAACAAAAGGTACTGTACATATAATAATTATATGTGAGGTTAATGTTTGTGCCATCCCGAGGTGTTAAGTACGTTCACGGTTAGAGGTTTCTTATTTTGTAACGATAAAAAATATTATTTTTGCCGAAAAAAATCTGTTTATTGCTACACATACAGCTATAAAGCCTTGTGGGAATATTACTTTATAATATTATTCCTGGCAGGAAATATGCTGGATTATGTATATCAACAACTTCTTATCAAAAAAGGAAAACACTATTTTTTTTTTATGATTACACATTTCCTTGAATAAAATAGACTATAATATTTTTTCCTACAACATGCATGAAAATATGGTTAAAATATCAATTTTATACCTTTTTTTACACACTTTTTTTTTAACTCATTATAAAAATTGAAACTTCAGCAATTTTTTTTCAAACATATCATAAAATCAACCCTTTTGTTACTCATGAAAATCAATAAGAACAGACTTAAAAAAAAAGAAAAAAAAAGCTTTTTAAATTTGAAAGTTTTCTATACGTACATTAAAATATTCATGTTAAAAAAAAAGCTTGCATTTTGATTCGTAAAGCTAACAATTGCTATTGTTACATATTCCTCATTGTTATATATTATTATATTGTTGTTATATATATGACATTGTGATACGCATTGCGAGTGCAGTCATCCCTTTTTGGACTAATGCAAGCAGCTCAACATCTCCAGAGAGAAAAGTGCTCGACACGGTCGGGAATCCCCCCCCCCCCCCAAATCGATTCCCGCAGCAGCTTTACCATCGTCGTAGTAGAAGCGCTACCGAATTGCGGACCTAATTCCCTACCTCTGCAAACCAAGCAGCAGTGTCATAAATTTTATACTACCTATATCTAAATTGTCCCAAGATTTATGTTTCTAATTCATATTTAAATACCTTACTAATTTAACTAGTCCTAATTTCCTATAGACAATGAATAGTAGATTATATAAAATATTAGTAATTTATTGGATATATTTATACAACAAGAAAAATCAATAAAATAAACTTTCTATATATCATTGTTGATACTTTTTTGGCATGAAATCAAAAAAGTTATATATAAAAACTTGTATACCACATCGATATCATCATGTAATAGAACAAAAGAATTTTATCATTGTGAACAAAATCGAAGACTTTCGTCTAGACAGAGTACGAGTTGTTTCAAATTGTGACGTATAATACTTGCATAGTATTTTCTTGTTTATTTACTTTTGCATTCTCAGTTAAAAGAGTTGCATACAGCAGGGGTACATCAAACTATACAGAGGCTCTTTGGTTGTCATGGAAACAGAAGGATGTTGTCGTGTTTTATTTAAAGGCAATTCAATGTACGGGTGTTCTCAATTGGATGGGCTGTGATTATCCATAATATTATAGAAGAGAGGGAGGGAGGGGTGAAAAAAAGGAGGTAGATAGAAGTGTCGGTGAAGAGCATGCAGTTGTTGTGAAATATACGAGGGAGAAAGAATATTATTTATATAAACAGGGTGTGTATTTTATTTTTACAGGATGTTGATCTGAACTTAAATATAGGGGAGAGAGATGAGAATATGATGCTATATTGTGAGGATGGTAATAATCAACAACATTAACTTCATTCGTACATGAACTCTAAGCCCTTGTAAATTAATATTGTACTATAGTCTTATAAAATAATTTACAAAACTTTTACAGTATGAAATATAATATATATATATATATAATATATATATTCTTTGTTACTTCCACAGTGCAGTAGAGTAGATAAAAACTCTATTGTGTTCCATCAGTTTGGTCCAGTTTGGTATTTCCGGTACGCCTCTCATACTGCCACATACATCCGGAAGTTTCATATAGAACTATATAAAACTTTTCTAACGTTAAAAAAAATCTTCAAAGTATAATATAATGGGACTTTTTTTTTTCTTATATAATTTTCAGTGTACTTCAAGGGCTTTTGCCAGCTACCAAGTCCCTTCTTGTCACTGATGTAAAGAAGAGAAAGAAGCTTACAAGAGATGGCGTGCAATTAAAAGAAGCGAGTCTGGAAAATTAGTGAAGAAAATCCTCCAGTAAATTTCTTCTTCACAAGAATGTTGTTCTCTCTGTTTCATGGTAAGCAACACTATAATATTAAGATAAAGACGCTCCATAACTTGCTGATGGCACTTTGACATTTTTATACGATTAAATAAAAGTTTTATTTACAATACATGACGTTTGTATATATGAAAAGTTTGTCAATATTGTATAATATAATAATTAGGGTTCACGATTTACAGGTAACTATAAAAAGAAATTAATTAATGTTAATTAACTAGTTAATTAATCCTGGTGAAATAAATACCTGACTTTCAAGTTAATTTAATACCACCATGTTAATTGTGAGGATTTGTTGGTGCAATCAACATTATAAACCAAAAATCGATCAAACTAAAAGTATTTCATTCCCAGAAAGGTAGATAAAAAGTTTATACTTCTCCCCGACAAAGCTTCCGTATTTCTCATTCCCGCACTTGCAATATTCATGATATGCGGCGGCGGCCGTGGTGGGAGGGTGCAGCTTTATCCCCGTAGCATCGAGCGAAGGAGAGAGAGCGTGGAAGGCAAATGACGTGCCTGTTACGTCATTCCTTTGCGTCAGAATTCGTCGGCCAATTCACCAAATTGCCGCTCCAAAATATAACCCATTAGTGAAATAACATACATGAAAAGCTACCATCATTTTTTGTGCTGAAAACTAAAGCTTCTATTATATAGACCCAATTTTTTCTTTGTTTACTTTTAATCCTTATTCGCTTCATTTTCTAAGTCTGTATCACCATAATTTGTATATACTCTCTCCCTGCACCAGGGGGAAAAAAATGAAGGGATTAAAATATTCTAATCAATAAATTATCAAATTCATTCATGGTGAGTGAATTTATTCAATTTAGTATTAAATTATCGAATGCAACAATTCATTTTGATTGTTTTTAATCCATGTTACACTAAAATAAATGGATTTTTTTTTCATTATATATTTTTGAAATTTCACTAAAATAAACGCGTTTTACTAAGTTCATGGTGCTTTATTGTGAACACTGCTCAATAAAATGTAAATTATATATTATAAGTTCCACGGCATGTTATATATTATAAATTTAAGATCGATTTGAAGAAGAAAATCCTGTCTGTAAACCGAGATTTTCTTCTGCCAAAATGTAAACTTACCTGTCTTATGTATCTTAATATGTTTTCATCAAAATAAAGCTCATATAAATTTGCAGCTTAAATTCCATCTGTTTGAACACATGATATAATACATTTTATTTCTCAGTGTTTTCACTATTATACATAAATATATGTGGGAGTATTCAGAATATCATCTTTAAATTGAAAATAAGATAAAAACTATAATATTGTATATATCTTAACAAATATAAAAGCTATAGATTGGCAATTTTTTTGATAAAAAAAGATGCAGTAATTCTTATCAATACAGAACTGTAATCAGTGTATATAGCTAAAACGTTTTTGTGACTCATTATTGAGGAAAACATATCATAAAATAGCTAAAAGCTTAATAATAGAACTAGATAATTCCAAGTATAAAGTAATATAATAATAAATATTATCAAAACTCAGACTTTTCTAAAGGTCTGCTATACCACCATATATATACTAAATTTTTTATTAAAGGCATACAGGCCTCAAATTGCAAATTAGATAGTCACCAAGTGGGTTTAGAGTAAATAATCAACATTCGCATCATTTTTTTCCACGCGTGATGCATCCGTGCGAAGTCACAGTTCAAAGTAAGAAATTTAGTCCTTGATGACGTCATGAAGTCCTTGATGACGTCACAACTCAATGCTAATCGGTGCCAGCTGTGAGTTGTGACGTCAGCAAGGACTTTCTTTGTAGCGAGACTTCGCACAGTCGCACCGCGCGCATGTAAAAATAATACGAATGTTTATTATAAACTCGAGCAACACTTTATGTCTGTCTAATTTGTAATTTGAGGCCTGTATCCCTTTAATACAATAAAACTTAAATATATTCGTGCTTTTAATTATCACTACATGATTATTTTAAGGTATAAAAAATAACACATGGCACTTCCATCCCTTCAACTACACATAACCTTTTTTTTTTTTATTTTTTTTTTTTAATTATTATTATTTCAACGAGCAAGTTATTAGAGAACAAAATGGTAAATCTAAACTACAATATACTGCTGGTCACGCAAACTTGCATTGTCTGCTACCTGGATTGCGTGATGTATACGACTTCTCCTTGTGTCATGGCGGTGCTTTAAATTACCCCCCTCCCCCCCCCCCCCCACTTGATGCGTCACTGTACAGACAACACGTATGGTGTCGAGCATTTCCCTACTTACAATAAAAAATATTATATACGCTTGTCAACTGTACATGCATGTTAATAATGTGTTTTTTCTGCACAATGTCGCATGCATATTTTAGATAGCGTTTGCATTATATGTTTTTTTAACATCCTGTTTTACACATATATTATTTTATTTTTATATATTTTAACTGATAATATGCAACGTTTTAATGTATTTTAGTTGAAGGTTATAAATATAATTATTTATACCTATAATATAAAAGTCATGATTAAGCATATTTTATTAATCACATATGTTGCTTATATATTTAATATTACATCTTAATTTATAATGAAACATATATGCAATAATTGATTATTATACTGTATTCACAACAATGAAAAAAAAAAAAATTGGTGTATTACAAGAACCCGTATGAAAAGCATCATAGAATTACGTATTTCAACTAACAGTTTTTTTCATTAAATTTAAAATAAATTATTAAATCAGAAGGTCTGATGTTCATAAATACACAATGATTAAAATAAATAATCAACTATTAGACGACTCTTATGATCCATGTACATAAAAGTTAATCTGATTTCTTATTATTTAATGATTGTGTATTTACAAACAGAGATTTATGTATTATTTTATAATTAGGAAGAGAATAATTTTATTATGATGCAGACAGGAAGGGTGAATTATATTTTAATAGTTTCAGTACAAATGTGTCATAGTAGAGGAGAGGTTATTGGCCCGGAAACTGCAACGAGGCTTTTAATTCTGGTGTGATCTTGCGCAGCGTGACTGCTGATGCAACTCGCCGTTCGCAAAGTTGAAAAGTGTGTTTGATCGCCTCCAACCACTTTACTGCTGGAAGTAAATGACCGGCTGTCTGACTCATTGAAAAATAAACAACCATCCCACTTCCTATGTTTGAGTTCTGACTCATGATATATACTACCTGGACCAACACCAAATTTACTTTTATAATATTTGTTAGCTTTTATGAAATTAAAAACTATCTTTGCACATTTTTTTTTTTTTTGCAATAAAAAAATTACATGTTCTTTCTTCCAAGAAACTTTTATAAAAAAAAATGTTCATTCATGTCTCGGATATATTATATAAAAAAATAATAATTGCTTCTGCATGTTATACTTAGTGTTCTAAATAGCTTCATTCATGTACTGAAAAGACATACACATGTATGATATAACTCAATAAAGAAGCATGCTGTAAAGTATAACTGTATAATTCTAATGTAATGTATAAGTATTTACTATGCAGTTTTTTAATAGAAAAGTTTCTTGAAGTAAATTATTAACTATAAAGTATAAAAACTTTTTATTACAATAAAATTTTAAAAAATTCTGCTCCTTATGATTTCATTTTCAATATAAATTCCACCTTATCATTTTTAAATGCAAACGTAAACTGCTTTTTAATGTAAAACAGACATAAATTCAATATTTCAGCTTTATTTCTATATGGTACTAAAATTGTAACATTTCATTTAGAATTTAAAAAAAAGTAATCGCATTGACGAAAGTTGAAAATAAAAAGTGAGGTTTGAATATCCAAATAATGTTTTTTAAGCTTTTGGAT
Organism: Siphlonurus alternatus; assembly: GCA_949825025.1. Classification (NCBI taxonomy): domain Eukaryota; kingdom Metazoa; phylum Arthropoda; class Insecta; order Ephemeroptera; family Siphlonuridae; genus Siphlonurus; species Siphlonurus alternatus. The sequence continues at coordinate 14,165,237 of OX463782.1, read as the reverse complement.
TGCAATGCCAAAAGGAAACGTTCCTTTTATGTTCCGAAATTGAGAAGGTGGAGTTGCTTAAAGAAGATGACAACGAACACACCACTTGAGCACCACTAGGCAAAGGGAGAGATTTCTTTTAAAACTTTGGAAAGAAAAAAAAATCATGAGAGGTGTGTGTGTGCTAGAGGAAGGAGATTTTTCTCTGACAAAAGTAACGATGACACGGTCGCCCCGTGAATATCAAAGTCTTACAGTAAAGAAGAAAACACACGAAATGGAGCTGCATGCAGATGAAAATAATGTAGTTCTTTTTACAAACAAAATCATTAATTATGGTAAATGATTAAATGTGATACATCTAGTAAAAGGGATAGGAGGGAAATAACTCTATTTATTACATTAATAATATATAACATAATAATATAACCATATATTACATGGCATTATTATAAATATAGAGATATTATTCAGCCCTCTAGTCGATCAATATTCTCACCTAATAGCACTTTATTTATATGTTATATCTACATCCGTACTTTATCATATAATTCTATTATCATTACCAAACGTGTATTTAGATAAGACGTTTTAAATAAATTTATAAATGTCAAAAATTTCAAGTGTAATATTATTATTAAATTATGTTGCATATTGCAGAACTGTACAAATACACATAAATTAAACTAATTTCATTTATTAATAATGTATTTAGGTTTATTTACAACAAAAGCGAGTACAATTTAATTAAATATACACAATCATTAAAATCATGATAATATTTTAAATTAGAATGTATTAAAGTTATACTTCAATAAAATAAATACTATAAAAATAAAAAAATAAAGATGATCCAAAAACAAATCTTAATTAGTTCTATTTTTCTCCATTGTTCTGTGGCAGCGATGGTTGCTCCTCCTCGTTCTCCAGCACGACGTGTTGTCCCCCTACACCAACGAGGACGCTCGTGAAGGCGCTGGCGGTGGCGTTGAGCACGTGCAGGGCGGAGAGCGCGGCCTGGCTGGACACGTCTCGCTCGACGATGATTACGCACGTCACGAGGCGCAGCAGCTCGGCCCGCACGGTGTCTTCCTCAGGTCGCTCCAGGACGTCTCGCAGGACCGCCTCTTGACTCGAGGGTGCCTGCATGGCGGATTCCGTGACCCTCATGGGCTCAGTGGCCTCACCCTCGGCAACCTCCGGAGTCTCGTCCTGCAGCGGCGGTGGTGCGTCCTTGTAAACTGGCAGAAATAAATCGTCGACTTCAGTCATCGTTTTTTCAATGTCGGTCTCATTTTTGTCGTCCTCATCTTCCGAAAACTTTGCGGTAGTCACAGCGAAGCAAGTTCGCTGGGAGTCCGTTTCATCGTCACTCGAGCTGACGAAACCTAGAGATATTTCGTTCGATTTAATTTCTGGAAAATAAATCCAATGCAGCGTTTTATTTTCATCGTTAAATTGTGCGTTGTCTGCTGAATCTTGAAGTGACGGTTGGACGAAGAAATCGACGGCCAATTGGTTCTCATGAGCCACGTACTCTGCAAGGAACTTCTCGAAGTTCTCTCGGTCATCGTTTTCCACGTCGGACATGTCATGGCCGTTGTCACAGTCCATGTCCGGCTGGGTGAGGGCACATTCCATGTCTTGCTGTGTGAGGTTACAGTCCATGTCTTGCTGTGTGAGGGTACAGTCCATGTCCGGCTGTGTGAGGTCACAGTTCATGTCTGGCTGCACTTCACTTGCGACGTTTTCCAACTCAACAAAACACGTTTGATAATAAGAGTTAAGTTGGTCGTCTCCCGATGATCCAGTTTTTGTTGATAAATTATCAATATCTTTTTTATATTTTTCAGCTGATGTTTTTACAATGTTGTCATTTTTAATTAAATCTTCATTGTTTAAAAATTCCGTTTTAATTAAATTGTATTTTTGTGTATCATTAATTTTCAATATATTTTCATTATTTTCATAATTTTCTTTGTTAAATACACATTTCATTTCTTTAATAACATTTTTCATTAACGTTTTTTCATCAGTTATTAAATTTTCATTGATTTCATTTGATTTTAAATTAACATCAAAATGTAAAATGTCATTTACATTAGATTCATATATTTCAGATAGAGATTTTATTTGATTTATAAATCTATTATTTAATTCTTCCAAATCATTTCGTCTTGGTGACGGCACTTTATTTTCTAGTTGCTCAATCAGACGTTTTGTGGTGTTAATTCTGAGGAGGATCGCCTCCATCTCCTCCGTCAGTTCTTCCTCGATTCGTGCCGAGGGGTGGAAGAACCTGGGGGGCGCCCCCGACTTTTTATGCCGGACGACCTCGCGGATGAACTCCAGGTTCTGTCGCACCGTGCCCAGGCGTTGCTGCCATTTCTGTAGGGAAAGTCGCGCGCGGCCCAGCGCCTCTGATTTGCGCTCCTCCATCATTGATACACCACTGGAGAACAATTATAACCACTCTTGAAAATACAAAATTACGTTCAAATCGTTCGATCGTTATTGTTGTATCGTGAGGCAGTATTGTAACGGTTTAAATGTATTCAATTGTTGTAGAAATAAATAAACATAAGCATCATTAAAATTTGTCTTCCTTATACATTTTATTATGCATTTTCAATTAAAATATTCAAAATTAGAAATTTAATATTAAATTATGTATTATAATGTATTATATAGAGGGTATAGTACAGTATATTTATTATATTTAATAGCAAACATTTTCTCAATAAATTTGATCGTATAAAAAATTATAATTTAAAGAAATCATTTGTATAGTAAGTCTCGAAATAATTCGAGTATATTTGAATGTTCATATTTTATTAAAAAAAAATTAAGCTATATTCATAATATTAAAGACTTGTATAGATTTGATATTGTTGAAGCTCGGAACGCCGCATATGACAATTCACATGTTAATACGGCAGCACATGGCAAGCAGCGCCCACATCTATAAAAATTATTCATGATCTACAAGATATATAAATATATACAGTATATATATATATGTGTGTATATATATATATATATATATATATATATATACTTCTGAAATCGAAATCTGAAATTAAAATACAACATAACTTTACATATATATAAATTGATTTTTTTTAGAATTTGTCTGCTGTAAAGATATTGCAATGTCGTTTTAACTTACTTTAGCTCACTTAGTTTAATTATATAATAGTTTAGTTCTCGTTATTTTGTAATTAACTGTACACTATAATTTTTTTTCATGCTTCATGTAAACTTTCATTTTTTCACTGTCAACAAAATAAAATAATAAAATTTATGTATACATTATAATATTTGCACATTTATTTTGGATTATAAAAAAAAATATATATATAACATCAAATTTACATTATATTACAAAACTAAATCACGAATGTTAAAAATAAACAAAAATCATTACTTTAAAGCACGATATTCTGATCCTTTATCTTTTGTTTTTACTTTTATTACTATAACAGTGTATATACTTTTTATATACATGTTATTAAGATATTCCCATGAGGTGAAGATTGGAGCGTGGAAAAGCATGCAGACTTTATGCTCTTTGTGGAAGTGAAAGTGACTCACAGAGAAACAAATGAGTCACTACAAGCGACGAGTCTCGAACAACGACCCCTCCTCATCACCCTAACCTTTTCAATATCAAGGTCTCCGCCGCCTACATTACTTACAGCATACTCAGTCTTTTTATTATTTCCCTCCTCTCTCTCTCTCGTCTACTCGTTTTTTAATGAGTCTAAATCAACGACAGTTGGGTAGAGGAGCAGTCCAGCAGCACTTGAGACTTGATGACGTCATCAGGTCACGTGACAAAATACGCAAGTAAAAAGAACGACGACTTCTTGACTGACGCATTTCTGTACTGCGGCAAAAATATCATTATATTTTTTAATGAAACTTCTTTTTTTCTATATCAATCTATGGTTATAATTTCAAAATCCTCATTAAATATACATGATGGTGTTTGTTTAGAGCATAATTATATCTGTATAGATGAAGTCTCAAAAGAATAACATTAATTTTTTCCGTGTATCAGATCATCATGTGCATATACAAAGGTGCAGCATACACAGTGAATATTTCTCGCACCCCTGAATTATTAAATATCGTTCAGAATAATGAGCTATCTAATTGTAATGTTTGTTATGTTATATCAGGTGAGTATGCAGTAAAGAACCCAATTTTTTTTTTTATTGCAGAAATGGATAGAGGGTGCAAATTTATGCAACTCTGATTTTTTTCAGATTTTTTAGAATCCTGGAAGTATTTTTAAAAAATGATTGAAACACCTTTTTGTGACGTCACGAGGCGCCTTTCCTTGAGAAAAGGATAGGACTTGCCGCCGCATGACGTCACAAAAAATACTTTCAATAATATTTAAAAAAATACTTTCAGGGATCTAAAAAAATCTAAAAAAAATCAAGATAGAATAACTTTGCACCCTCTATCCATTTCTGCAATAAAAAAAAATTAGGTCGATACTCCATTATGAGCTTTTACTGATGATTTACAGCTTATACCTCTGCATTCATAAGACATGCAGGCTCATTGTTGCACACGATGATGGTAGATCAGATACAATGCAGATCGCTCATTATCGAGGGACGAGGGAATAAAAAAACATACATCGTCTTCTAGTTATCTATTGATAGCTCTCTGCTTGACGTCTTTCTCGTCAGTACATCATCCCAATTCTCATGTGAACACAATGGAAATATTTTAATTAATCATTCTAACAAGCAGTTGCTATTTTTTTATTTTTACATCATTTCATCATTAGGTTATTATACTAATTATAATATAGTCTGCTGTGCTTTTCATTTTTATATCCACCACGGAACACGAATGCAACTTAGATATTAAAAAAAATCACAAAGGGGATTATAATTATGACCTAGTTAAAAGTTATTATTAAATTTGTAATCATGCTTTTTTTATTTTTCATCTTTAAATTAATTTTAGAAATTACAAAAGTTACAAAAACAATACTAATAAAAGGGAATGTATAAATTTAAATATTAAAATATTTTACATATTTATGAACAATAAATTTTACTTTCTGTGCTTATTTAGACAAAGAAATTACTTATTTGTTGTACTATTGACCTGGTGATCTTATTGACCTGATCATGATATAGCGGTACATTGCAGCTCTGCATACAATACAATACATATTGCATCAAGAACATATCAGTTTATGTTGCCTAAATAATGAACATCGCGATACGTTATCCTAACGGTATTTGCTTGTGTTTGCACTGGTCAATAATTAATAGTCCCCCCATTAGCATGCAAACTAAATCAAGATATACAGAACATAAACTCTACTGTAGCTGTTTGTAACAGACATGCGTGCTGCATGTTGAATGTATAATATTATAGTACCCAAAATTTTATTATATATACATAAATTTAAATATATCTGCATTGCATTATTAAAAAATTAAAGAAAAGTATTAATATATTATCAGCTAGACAGATATGTAACCTTTTTTTTAAAAGGTGATAATAAAATGAAATTGTAATATTTTTATTGTTTTTTAGAGATATATAAAATAGTTTAAAATATAGTTATACTTAAATTCTATATGCTAGCAGGTTAAGTTTTCTTTTTAAAATATAAAAAAGTTGGGTACATGTCTACCTTTAAAAAATACGTAAAAATATGCAACGTGCTGTTAAAAAAAAAAAAGTTGTTTCTACCCAAACCCCCTTTCTTTGCAGTATTTTCCCCTAGGGTGGAAAAGCAATTTCCACATCTTCGCAAGCTTTGGGCGAAGTAAGCGGTTGATGGGGGTGGGGTAACCCATTTGTAAGAACCAGGCCAGGACGGGGATGGGGAGCATATCATGGTAGGGGGTGGGGATGGAGAACCACCTGAATGAAAAATTGAATAGCCATAAAAAATATGCACAACATTATATCATCAAAACTTTTATAATATTCAAAATAGGACAAACCGTTTTGTGACTATGTTATATTTACTGTGATTATATTTTAATGAAATATCGATCACATATACCAGTTTTTTTTTTATAATACATGACAATTTCCTGATTTAATTTAGATTTTTCTTTTGTATTAAAAGTTTTTCCCTATCCTTCCTCATCTTCCCTTTTCGTTATCTTCACAAAGTTCTCTCAATTCCAATCCACTTGAAAAGTAAACCAAGGTGGGAAAAATCCTTACTTTTAAAAGTAGAACAGGTATATATAGAACATGCATCTTTATAAGGATTCTTACTAGAAAATAGGATAGTATGTAAGCTATTTTAATAATGATATATTTTGATATATTACATAAAATGATGTCATGCATTAATTCTTAAAGAACAACATTAATAGTAAGATTTTGTCACACCCGGCCCTTTCACATAACTTTGTTTCATATATTATTCACTCTTAAATAATTTGCTAACTTTAATTAAACTTTTAATAGACCTTTCTAATGAATGATTACATCTCAGAGGTATTATAAAATAGAATATTAAAATAAATACTAAAATAATTATATAGAGAACATAATTATATTTTTTTATACCAGGACAAATTTGTAGTAAAAACGCATTATAGCATGTCTATAGCTTGTAATACCATGACGTCATTATTATTTTGATGTTGCCTCCCCCCAAAAGTCAGAAGGGAGTTGGTCCCCCCGCGATTTCTCGAGGAGGGGTTTCTTCGAGGTGTCACTCTCACGCACCTAACAAGCACTTCAATTGTTTATGTACCCCCTCATGACTCCTATCTTGCACCCTCTTTCTCACAATTTATTGACATAACACCACGCTGCAGCCATAGCAACCAACCACTGACTTTAAGAAGCCTTTGAAACGTTGCCAAAAGCAGTATTTATAAACATAGAATGATGCTGTTAAAATATAATGAAAATTAATATTAATATTGAATCTTTAAATGTTTTAAAATTGTAAGATGGATATAAATTTACGCACGTGTGAATTCTAAAATAAAATATAACTTAGGACATATTATTTTCCTTACTAAGAATTATGTTATAAATACAATTCTAAGAATATACACTCGCTGGGATTAAAATAAAAAAATATCAATACCAGAGCTTTGAGAAAAAATAATGCTGAAATGTAATGCATATTAAATTTATAAAAGAGTAGTTACATGTATTTTGTTTGAACTCACGGTAAAAAAAAAAAAAAAAAAAAAAAAAAAAAAAAAAAAAAAACGTATTCTGAGAAATTGATATTTTATTTTTTCAAAGAGATCATTTTACATTACAAAATAAAAACTCTTATTTCACATTTTTATAAAAAGTAAATTTAGTTGTTGACGTCACAAAAGTGTGTGAGGGCTCGCACCTCGTTCCACATCCCCTTGGGTAACAGACAGGCCGTAATTTTGTGCTGAAAAAGTTGTAGCTCCACCCCTCCTATAGTCTATGTGTTTCCAATATACAGATATGTGTTTAGAATAAGAAATTTATTTTTATCCATGGATGTAAAAATTTACAACACATTTTTTTTATTCGAATAAATCTCAAATTTTTTATTATTGATGCAATGTATACACAATACATCATATAGCCTTTTATAAAAGTCAATAACTGTAATATTGCAATAATAGTAAAATTTATTGTTGATTTATTTTTTTCCTGCCATATTTTCTCATATAGTACGTTCATTTCAACTACACAATACATCATATTTATTCGTATCATTGTTTTAATCTATTTTAAAACAATATTTATTTTCTTCAACAAACACACCACAATTTTGAATATTTTATGTACATGTATGTAAATCAATTATAGTTATTGTTATTACCATTGTTCCAAATGTAATCAAATGTACGTCATTGCTGTTATTAATAAATAATGAATTGAAATAGAAAATATTTTTTTTTGTAAATAATAGTATACTTATTTTATTTTCCATCTTATTTTCAGTATCGACCTCAAAAAATTTTATCGAAAAAATGGATAGATAGAGGGGGCAAAGTTATGCCACTCTGTATTTTTTTTTTTTTTTTTTTTTCAGATATTTTAGTTTTTTAGAGGGCGGGAAGTATTGCTAAAAAGTTTTGCTGCGGTCGAGATTAAACCCACGCTCCTTTTAGGTCCTATTGCTCGATTTTATTATATTATTTTGTCTTATATATTAAGAAGCACTTTGAAAACCCCAAATTTCCAATGCTTTTCATATGGCGGACGCCAGATCGGCTTGACAGACCCCTTCCCCCCTTCGGAACTCGACGAGACCTTCTGGGGGGGTCGTCGGTGGGGGCCGTCGGGGGAGGGTGACGTGCACTAAGGTCCGCGTTTGGGGGCGGGGGACGGGGGCGGATTTTCCCCGGGTGGTGTGCCTCCGCGGGAAAGCTGATCAATCTCCGAGTTCGTGTTTTCGCGTCTTCTCATCTGGGTTTTCGGATACGTTAAGATGCAAGGCAAAAAGTTACGAGACGTTTTGGACGGTGGCTGCCCGCAAATGGAATCACGTGACCACAGAAATCATTAACTTTCTTTGTGTGACCGCTGCCATCCCATTGGCTGCTTCTGTTTAGAGGCAACGTTGCGAAAGGGGAACTGACTGCTCGGTGCAGTGATGCGAAATTCGATCGCGCGAAGATTGGTCCGCGAAAATGCGCATGCGAATATCCGCGCAAGTGCGCGCATACGTGCGTAACATAGTTTCAAGATGGTGGCCGCCCGCAAATGGAATCACGTGATCACAGATATTGTAGACATTCAGAAGTTCGATACTCTTCCCATAGATGGAGATGCCATGGTAGCACGTTCCAAGCAAACTACTTTCAGGTGTGACTTAATTATTATAACTTTATATAAAATTGATTATTTTCGTAAATAATGCTCGGATTTACTCCCAATTAGGTCTAGGGGGGTTATAAAATTAAGGTGAAAGTAATGCGGGTTGCATACTTTCAGGGGCATGTAGGTTGAGGTTGCATACTTTCAGGGGCATGTAAGTGAAGGTTGCCTACCTTTAGGGGTAACTTATAATAACTTTATATAAAAACGAATATCTTCGTAAATAATGCTCGCATCATCTCCCAATTAGGTCTAGGGGGGTTATCAAATTAAGGTGTAATTAATGCGGGTTGCATACTTTCAGGGGCATGTAGGTTGGGGTGGCCTACTTTCAGGAGCATTTCGCGTTCGGTACATCATAGCATTACGAGGTTTAATCACAACTGGCCACCTCTTTGTGTTGAAGATGGGCAGTGTCCGGAGTAAGCCCACTGCCTTGCTCGCTCGATCACAACCGGACGCTAAAAAAAATAATTAACTCAAATCTGCCCAAACTCCTTAAAAAAATTATTAAATGAAATAAAATAAATATTAATAATAATAAAATAGTAGGGGCCTAACAACTGCGTCAACACGAATTTATCCCAGGGAGGGAGCGGCGTATTTTTATACTTGAAATGGTCACTCATCCAATTATTAACCACGCTTGACGTAGCCTGACTTCGGTGATCTAACGAGAACCGGTCAATGCACAACGCTACGCGGCGCTCCACCTCTACTCTGAATTTTTTTAGATTCTTATGAATCCTGCAACTATTTTTAAATACTTATTGAATGTTCTGTAATTTAAGTTGGCACCCCTGAATCGTTATTAAAAAGGATAGGACAGAAACGCCTGTTGACGCCTCCAGGGGGCGTGGCAGCACATTTAATAATTATTTAAAAATAGTTGTGGGTTTCAAAAAAAAAAAAAAAAAAAACCCTGGAGAAAATCAGAGTAGCATAATTTGGTAGCATAATTTGGTAGCATAATTTGGTGCCTTCAATTCATTTCTGCAATAAATAATTTTCATGTAGGTTGTCCATTTTGCATTAAAACACCGTTATGATATCACGTACTGAATACTTATATAGATGGCAACGTATGATTGACAAAATTATTTAAAAGACTTGAAAGCAAACGAGCGTAAGCGCGAGTTTACACCCCACCCCTAGTTATTACATATAAGAGAGGCGTGAAGAAGCGTCACTCTCTATGTATTTACAATAATTTTTTAAAAATAGTTGCAGGACTCTAAAAATTAAAAAATATAAAAAAAAAACATAGTGTAGCATGACTTTGCACCCTCTATCCATTTCTACAATATAAAAAAAAAATTGAGGTCGATACTCCATTGTACATCATTCAAATAAAAAAAAATGTTTTAAAAAAAAATATACTCTTTATTTTTACATGTTGACGCGTCGTCAGTCTAATGACAGATGCGCTAACCCGCGGCTACTATGAAGATAATAAACCGACGCAGAGAGGGAAATTATACATAGCACTTTTTATTGTTAGTTTCCATGCATGTTGCTAATCCTCGCGCCGTGGAGGAATTACGCCCTGGCTGCAGATAAGATATGTGTTGTGACGTCACAGGTTTGCATGCTGGTGATGATAGGCCATTAGAGTGCAATTAACACCATCCGGACGTAACCTCCCCCGCAACTTAATGTGAGATCAAAGTCAACATAATTATGATAATAGATTAAACTTTTGTCATTTTCTATTAAGTTAAATTTACTAAACATTATATTTTAAGTGACGTTGAAGAGGGTTAAAAATATATTATTATAGTGAATCAACGAGTATTACAAAATTAAAATGTGGTATTCTTATATTGTTGATGTAAATATTTTACTAATTACTAATACAACTTACTTGATTTTACATAAGGAAATGTTGCACATACTTTTCATCATTTGTATGAAAAGATTTCGTGCTATAAGTATTATCATCAAAATTTAAACTGACGTAATTTTAATTCATAAAAAGTATAAGTTTGTAAAAAAAAAAGTGTCCGTATCAATCACGGAGAGTGATGTTTGTAATTAACCTTAATTACTTTGACGCAATATCGATCAATACAATCTGCGAACATACCTGCTCAGCATTTGTCACTACGTCATTTTATGGATTATTTGCGTGTGAAAGCCACACAAATTTTCTAAATAATATTTTTGTTACACGTGTAATGTGTTCCTCGGTACAGTCATGAACGTTACTTCTGCCTCACTTGCTAGAGCTGCAGCTTCAGGAGACAAAGAGTTAGAGACATGCGATTTTGGGAGAGGTAAGAAGAGCACCCATGCAGTCTTTTAATAAAAAAAAAGTTAAGCTTCGTCTCCAAACGTAACACCAACAAACAAAGCAAGAGTAAAGTTCATTCAGAGGTGTACGCGCATTTGCAGATATCTTAAAGCAATTATAATCCAGCGAGTTATTACGGAATGTAGAGAAGCATTATATATCAAATTATATAGAAGCTCTGACAGATATAATGTAATCTTATCAATGAAAAATTATCAAGCATGTCGATCAAAGTTTTGTGGTATTCATATTTTTTTTCAATTAAAATTATGTAATTTTTTACGCTAATTTACATCATTATAAAATCCATATACAGAAAATATTTGGAAAAAAATCGAGCTGTTTCATAATGCTCTTACACACACTGATTGAAGCTTAAGATATAGCTCTATTTTTTAATTGATGTCAATTGTTAATATTTCTCGCCCTGTGCCCTGTATGCACTAGCTGTCAAATGTGATAATATAGTAATGTTCAAAAAAATATACTGATAAAATAAGTATTCATCATATTTTTAAGCAGATTATAAGATCAATTATAGATGGTATTATAGCATTAACCAAAATATCTTATCTTTATAGAATGAATATTATCAGCACCAAAAATTATTCGTCAACAATGCGTACGTGCTCCATTAGAGTGCGTCAATGTAGTTGAGAGTAATTCTGGTTATAAACTTTGTTTATTTGCCGGATTTGTTATTATCTGAGGTTAAAGCACGGCCAGGAAATTGTGAAACGTCATTATTCTTATCAGTATATCACAAGTCCAAGGAAACAAACTTACAATCAATTTAATTGGCTTTGACAAAGAAAGAGAAGAGAAATATATATTTATCATTTTATTTTAAACAATTTAATCCTATATTTCATAAATATTATCAAATCAAGTTAAGACAGTTATCTCAACTTCTCGTTTTAAATAATTATAACTCCATTATAATATACACATATTACTGCTCATTTTAAAGACACATTTCGAATGTAGCTTTGTTTCGTTCATTTATCTCCCCTCATACCAAGATTGGCTTAGTGACGGCTCAAAGGCCACGTTGCCTGGATACGCCGGGGGTTCAACTTGGAGAACGAACGTTTGTCAGTCTCATCTCATCTGTTAGTGTTTAAAACGTCTTTGATGATTGGTAGAAAATTTGTAACGTTTCTCCTGATTGGTCGAACCCCCATGAAACCACACGATGACAGCTTATTGACGTTCAAAGAAGAGACTACACAAGGGTCTGCTCGGGGTACACAAAGAGAAGCCGGGGTCAGACGTCAAGATACAACTAGGCTGTCAATCACGCGAGCAATCAAGCGATACATTGAAATTTCTTCTTTTTTTTTAAAACTCCACATTGATATATTATGTCTTCCATGTATTTTTATATGTCTTCAGCTACTTTATTTCTCAAAGAGAGCTTACTATACTGTAATGAAATTCACTGACTTCTGCAGGTTTGAACGCAACCTGCAATGCGGTCGTTGACAACAGTTTCCCACTGTCTTTAATCTGATAATTTTTAATTACCGTGGAGACATTTTTTTTAAAGTTAATTCTTTTCCAGTCTAATTAAACATTTTATTTATAATTACAACAGTTATAAAATATGGATTATACCATGTATATTTATAATTACTTTGAAAATTAGTTTTGAACATAATTAATTCCATCTTCTAATGAAATAAGAAAAAACTCTCGTGTTTCTATTTTATAAACCGATTTATGTACAGTAACTTGAAATTTTCAACATAAACATTTTGTGAAATTCTCAAGGGAAATCTTGTTCAAATACTATATAGTGTTTAGGATACAATTTAGTGGTAAATCCCCTGGAATTGTTAACTTACCGCTGGAGCCTCGTAGAGTTTCTGCAGCTCGTCGTACAGCCACATTTCGACGGCCAGTCTCTTACGGATCAAGCTCATCTGATGTGAGCCGTACTTGGCGGTGAGGAACTTCTCACGTCGCTCCTTCACCTCTCCCTTCTCGGTGAAGTTGACGTGAAGACCGGACTTGGCCGGGCTACGTTCTCCGCGCACCTCTCCGCCTCGAAGACCGGCACTCGTCGCCGCTGGACCACCGTTCGTATAAGCAGACGCCGTCACTCCACACTCCATGGTAGGAAGCTGCTTTTTCTGTAACAATAAGTGAGGCTCGGTCAGTAGGTATAATCTTCCTTAGCAACAACTGCTTTTCCTTAGCAACAAGAGAAAATTATATTATATTATATAAAATCAATACGATTATTAATGTAAACAACAATGTTTTAATCAAACTTTCTGAGTGCTTTGTTGTCTTTGTTAAATTTGATTTTAAAACGAACATTCTATTAATTTTCTACGTGATATTTATAATCTGTAATTATATACATATTATAAATTTCTACACAAAATTCTTAGAATTTAGGGAGGGTGGATCAATACTCTTATTTAAGTTATATATAAAATGTATCTAAAAGGTAAAAACAAAATACAAATAGACAATTTCATAATTCAAGAACATCTTATTTTCATTTTATCGATTCTTCATTTCGTCTCTGCGCTTTGCTTTGACCTGTAAGCTTAAAGAATTGCATAAATGCTACTTTTGCAGGCTAATCATCATTTTATACAAAGCAGCTGTTTGCATTGACGAGCTATATTTAGGTACCATCCTTATCTTGATGACATATTATGTTATTTTATAATGAGGTATTGAAACTCATGCATGCATGATAAAATAATTTCCATATGTATTTTAGTATATATATTTGATGATCTACACTCTAAAAAATTGTAACAAATATTATTTGTATTATATTCAAGCAGTCGAACTCAACTTCCTTAAAATTCACAACACTTAAAATATATATAAGAATTATTCATCCCACGTTTTTAATTAAATATTTTGTACAATATTATAAGCTAAATCATTGTAAAATCTTATCCCATTCTAAATTAATGGAAGGGTTTTATATTTAGAAATGTTGGCACTCGAAGTGTTAGACCTTACTGAAATAAACTTCTCATTCACCCCCTGCCTGATCATTATCCCGCACAATCGCAGCAGTTTGCTCGAGAAAATATTCACGAATTAGCACTAATTGAATGGTACTTGCCGCATGAATTAAATAATAGAATTTTGTATAGCATGCAGCATTTTATTTTCCATGACGCGTATTACTCAATTGCTTATACAACTATGAAAAAGTGCCTTTTACATCATAATAATGAATAAAATTAATTCAATTAATCTTAATATTGCTTAGTATTTTTTGTTTTAATAATAATGAATGCGTATAGGGTTATAATTATGAATATAGATTCCTTTCTATTTTATTTTTAAAATTTAATGAAATTATTCAAGCGAAAAAATAATTATATTTTAAGACAATTAAAAACAAAAATGTAATATTGAAACTGCACTAAATTAACTTTCAAACACTCTTTCTTCAAATAATTATATTATTTAACTACTTGACATAGTTGCCAACTTGCTAGCTCAAAAATGTCCTTAATTAAATTCTATATAGTTGTAAGTTCTTGTCTTTTTACATTTTGTTTTGTTTATATCTTTATTGTAGCATGAAAATCTCGCAACTACATAAAATATAACACACCGAGTGTTTCAAGGCAAAAGCAACGTCATCCAAAGCTATTTTACCCTCTCGCTTCGGAGATTTCTACGCTCGGGAGGACTAAAAGGCCTCTCTCAGAAAATAAGCCACAACAATTTTTTTGTAGTGTTTTTTTACAAGGAATATAAGTTTAAGGTTAGCGTATTACAGTAAAATGGGGTGTATGGTGAAATTGTTGCCTCGTATAAGAGTCTATTGCTATGAAACATGAAATTCAACGAAATAAAAAACAAACCATATTATCTACGCATTTGTTTTTTGTTGCGTCACTTACTTTTTTTGCCTCCTTTTTTTTAAATGGCATTTACTTTTTCAGTACACGAGTGTTAATTATAATCAAATTATGATTATTATCAAGGTACAAAGCTAGGTTATGGAGATAAAGGCATCAAACTGTTGACATTTTCAAGTATATGTGAGCTTATTGGAACAGATATATTATTAGGACACCTTCGTGTTCCAAATATTTAATTGTATTTTTTTAAAAGGGAGTTTGACTGAATTTGATTGTCTAATAAAAAAAAATGTGATAATATTCTGATATTATATTTTCATATATTCATTGCATGATCATATGCAGCTTCAAAATTTAAACAAATTTTTGTTAACAACACACGTTACGTGTCGTCTCTTATTCATTCTGTTGTGTCAAAAATTCTCATTGCACGTAAATAATAAATCTATTGGGAGCTATTACTATAAAACGTGTTTTACCCGCAACATACACTGTTATTGGTGCCTAGAGAATTTGAATGTAATTTTAAATCAAATTTATGATTCTATCTTATAAAAGGTCATACGCACCAGTTCATATAATATAAATCTAAGTCTAATTTAAATTGTTCAAATAATTCTGAACTTCCACTTCATTAGTTTAATATCAATGAGATTTATAAACTCCCTTATAACTACGTTCAAAATATCTTGTAATAAAATTTTAACATATTAATATCAATAAATTTCTATATAATCACTGCAAAGGTATACCAACCTAAGTCCAGCTGATCACAAAAACTCGGTGCATACAATCAGCATACGCCTCAATGTAAACACTTTTGTATACAATGACTTGTATCGATGTGATAATGAATATTTTATATTCGAAAAAAAAAAAAAAAAGTTACTACTAAAAATATGAATTTATAAAAACGTTGCAAAATGTTCGTAGTTTCCAACTTGGCTAGTCAAATATTTACTTTAGTTTGAATTAAAGTCTCGTGGTAAATCAACAATCATTCACAAGCATCTCTGTATGACGTCATATTTTGAGACACGGTGTGGTGACAGACTGTTGATGTATTTGATTAGACCATTAGTGCGTGCAATGATGTAGCATCTTAGGTATATAACATTAGTAATAACTATTCTATATAGCAAGAGATTTCCTTGAGCTAATAATACATTTATTATACTATGAGAGTAACTTAAACCTGGTATGTTTATTTTTGATCTTCATGGAAAATTGCAGCATCCATGAGTTAACTTTTAAGTTGGTGCCAAAAAATGTTAAGAAGAAGATATACAACTGAAAGTATAAGATTTTTAAGTTAAATTTTCGTACAACACTAATTATAAAGTACGAGAAGTTATCTGTAGCATGTTTTACCAGTATGCCTCAGTGAATATTAAGTATGTCTGCTGGTATTAATTTTGACCTTATACACGTATAGCATTAACTATGGTAATTAGGAGTTATTATACTTATATTAATATGATGTAGTATTTCTAAAAGTATCATAAATTATAATAATAAACTTAACAATTCAGCGACTCTTACATTTCTGAATAAGAAAAAAAAGTTCGCAGAAAAAATACATCATTGTAAAAACAAATATTGATTTATTCAAGTGAATAAAAAGTTTGTGAATACGAGAGGAAATAATTTAAATGCTCAGCAGCTTCAGTGATTACAAAGTTAACTTCTTTTTTTTATTCCCTAATGATCTCTTGCGCACAAATTTAATGATCTGCAATATACAGAAAAACTTCCACTAGTATACAATTATACAATTAATTATTTCATTGAATATTTTTAAATTCATATTATTTCAATATGTATTTATAGAATTAGATTTACATATAATTAAGAAACTTGCATCTATTATAATATAAAACAATTCACATAATTATCATATTATATTCGACATTTAAATTTATAGATATAACGTATTTAAATCAATATATTCGAGAATATATAAAATTTAGTTTTAGTTGTCAGATTTAAAAATAACTTTGTATATTATTTCATTAATTAATCAGTCAGGCGTGATCGAAGCACGGCCGAGGGTGACATGATAAAGAGTTCACGCACCACCGGCCGGTTAGTGAGCGTGAATGAAAAGAGAGGGGATTATTAGACCGCTGGGCAGGTGTTATTCAGGAGCAATGCGTCTTATCTAGTTAGCTCCATTAATTATTGATATCATGTATTGATGATTGAAATCACGACTACAAAATCAAAATGTACTTTTGAGTAAATCGGGTGCTGTTAAGATCACCAAAGTTAAGATCTTCTTTGTCTGATATGAGTAAAATCTCTGATAAAAACCCATAATCAAATTATAATCTATTTATAGAATATAATACATACCTTTTTTTACTTCTAAAATATTAAATCAAAAGCTGCAAATAAAAGCAGCTTTTTTGTTTAAAAAATAGATTTTAAAAATTTATGAAAATTGTTTAATGTTCACTTTTATTATGATAAATAATTTAACACACACCTCACGCACACACTGTATAGTTTATTTTAGTAACAATGCATTACACACTTGTATCTCGCACTGTAGCACACAGCGTTCTAACCAGACGTATGGATTCAGCGCGAAATCTCACCACTACCTAGTTCATTCTATGGCCGCATAAGCGCTGTTTATCGTCGAACTAAGATTTTTTGTATGTCCTTATCTATAAAAAAACGTTGGACGTTGAATTATATCACAAAGTAAAATATCTCAGATTCATAGTTTTATAATCGTAAGGATAAAAATCATTAAATTATTTTGAGTCACGATACCATAAAATAAGTCATGCAATGGGTTTTAAAAAAAGTAATTAGTTCTGACAGCGAATAATAGATGGCGTTCAATGGTACTTTAGAAATTTAGAAAATACGGTATGATACACGATCAATATTTTAGCTTTACAGCAGGTACATTTTATTTTTCATTCTTGATTAAACTAAAAATTGATACAGATATTGGCATATGGAAATAATTTTATATGTAATAATATTCGTGTAATAATATTTAAGCGCAGTGTAATTGGTTATTAATAGTGACAACAATTTCTTCGATAATTTTGTGATCATTTTTTTTTTTTCTGTGAATTGAGACTAACATATCATGATGATTGGTGCCGTAATGGAATATAAAATATTTTTTATTACTGTAATTACTTTAGTATCAGAAGGTGCCTTTGAAACAGCTAATTCCAGTTCGACAAGTGATTCTTTAAAGAGGATTAGTAAGCGGTACGAAGTTGATTTCCCTACTTGTGTAGGGAATTTTGACATCCATACTGACACGATCATAAGGGCTCAGGACTCTCGGGCCATCGGTGGTCGCTATATTAATGAAACTGAGGTGCCAACGCGTGAAGAGTGCCTCAAGTTGTGTTGCCAAACCAGCCTGTGTGATGTCTTCATATTCGAGGAGAAGGTGAGTGTTTACCCCTGGACTTATAGGCAACTCTTTATACTGACGCGTAGAATAAGTTGCATAAGTAGTCAGGGGCTTCCAAATCAGCTGTTTACTAAATCTCCACGTTTACTTTTGCTACGTTTGTTATTGTGAGACAATATTATTTTATATTACATGATATTATTATGATGATAGAAAAATTGCACTAATATTGTATTATAATAAATTGTAAAATATATTAATTATGTAAAGATATGTGGAGACATAAAGATTTTTCATGATCGATAATTTAAACATTCTAACTATTAATTTTTATTAATTGAAAATTTGAATTGTGCACTTTATAATATAATTTATTATTTATCATATCTATTATCTTTAAAATTTATTCTTATATGTAAAATTTTGACGCATGACAGCTTTCATATAATATCATTTTTAATAAAAGTTCAAAATTTATTAATAATTGATTCATAAATATACATTAAACATGAAGGTAAAAGAGGTAATATATAAATAAATGAAGCATGAAATATTGCATATTCATGGTTGTATAAATTTACTATACACAACATGTATGTTTGGTTTCGAAAAATACACATGGGAGGTGATGTAAGTGAGGTCATCACGCTTATTAAACTGCAACTCACCATTGGATAGCCTGCATGATAATTTTTTATTGCAAAAATAAATAGAGGATATCAAATTATGTTACAAGTATTTTTGTTGCAGGTTTTTTCGAGTCCTGAAATTATTTTTAAAAATTATTGAAAGTTCTGCATTTTCTATTGGCCCCCCTGGATCTTTAATAAAAAGGGTAGAGCCTAAACGCCTATTTACGCCTCCGAAGAGTGTGGCTGAAGTTTTAGTAGTTAAAAAAATAATAATAATGATTTCCGGGCTCAAAAAAATCAATCATAGTTTGGCACCCTCCATTCCATTCTGAAATAATAAATAAAAAAAAATCCATGCAGATGTCCATTGCAAGAGTTTCCTATAAATTCCTTTTCCCTGTTCTCCAGTCTTGGGTTAAACGAATTTCCACGTACTTGTAACAAAAGTCGAGTATCAATTGTGACGTCACGTTTCAGAGCCCGGGAAGCTGCTACCTTTTCGACTGCGGCTCGTCGGATGACTTTAAGTGCAAGTTCAACCCTCACCACCACTACACGAGCGGTGTGATGGCTGTGAACCGGCACGTGGCAGAGCTCGAGAGCCAGATCAAGCTGAGCAAGCACGAGAAAGAGCTCACGGGACTCAGGTGGGCACTCTGAATCCCTGAGATATCCTTAGTCAAGTAGTTGAGCATGGAGTTTGAGGAATCACGGGAGAGAAGGAGCTTAAAGAACTCTGGTTTGCACCCTGAGTACCGGTAGGACTATAAAATTCAACAAATTTGTTCTCAGGCACTATAACCCTGAGAGCACATTATATATTTGCGATATATATATATATATATATATATATATATATATATATATATATATATATATATATATATATATATATATATATATATTGTCCAAAACGAAGTACCAAATAAAGCTTATTAATAAACCGTACAAGTTAGTCCCTTAAGTACGGCAGAACGATAAGCATACAGTCCGAACATAAGCGCGACCCTAATATGAGAAGGAATAATAGCACTCAAGTGCAAATATTTTTATCCCTATTTTAGCATAAAATACAGCACTATATTATATCACTTTTTAACACACATAATTAATAGTGTCATAATATTATTTATAAATTTATATCGTGATGTCAACATAATCTGACTATTATTTAAAAAAAAAAAAAACTCCAGCAGAAAAAGCGTACAGTACATATCCATGCTCACGTTTTAATAGTACTGAGAAGAATTAATGAGATAAATTTTTATCTGTACTGTAAAAAATTAATAACTATTATAAGTAACAGTAATGAAGCTTTAATCTATAGGTATTATAATTACATGTTATTATGTAAAAACAATTATTATATGACTGTACCATAATTAGTTCATTAATACAATACCTACTTCACAAGACACAGATATAAATTTCTAGTCGTTGATTGTATGTCAGAATATTAATTATTTCTATTTGATTTCACAGGAAGACTGTGGTGAACCCGATAGTTCAGCATACGACCGCAGTGGTACCCCCGGTGACTAGCAGCACCAGCGCACCTTCTACCTTGGTGGGGGTGGGGAACGCCGTGGCCTCCGCTCTCGTCTCACCTCCCATCAACACCACCGGGACTGCAGGTAAGGCTAAAGGACGACTCAGTTTAATAAGTTCACAATTGAACCTTCTTTTATATTATAATTATGCAATCGTTCCTCCACAGCTATAAGTCCAAATTGACAAATGGGGGACTTGGGGGAGAGGGGGATTACTATATACATCCATCAAATGTGGACTTCCAGGTCAAATTTTAAGAATACGCAAATAAAACTATAGATTTATCAAATATATCCGAGTGACATCTAGAATTCATTGATAATGAATAATAGGAAATGCATGATAACATTAAACAAATCAAGTTGTTTCTTCAATAAGAATTATATAAAACATGTTTTGACTGTAATATATTTTTGCTAATTTCTTCACTTTCAGTGGGACAGTGACCACAACTTTTAAAAAAGGTCCTATTTGTAAATATAGATGAAGAGGGTATACAAACAGCGTTAATTTTAGACCGAGCGTCAGATTTAAAGAGCAGTAAACTTACACATGATTACACATCTGATCGCCTGTAGCAGTGTGGCATTTAAAAATAATCATAGACGTAACTATTAGCTAGCCGATAAACACATTTTATGCTATAGAATTACAGCACCTATGATTATTGATTTATAAATGTATTGAAATGTATAATTAGAAAACTATAATTTATTTAATTATTAGTTAGAAAGCTATGATAAAGTTATGCTGTTTTTTAATAATATACTACCTTGCAGTTGCACATTAAATTAACAACAAAAAGAATGACGTCGCACATTTTACATATATGAGACCGTCACCTATTTTAAAAAAAGTTAATAAAGATTATTTTCAGGTTTTATGATAAGAAATTTAGCTCCTATCAAAATAAAAAAAAATAAGTACACTTCTTACATGAAATAAAACTGTAATTATATTTGAAGACATCAAATTTTTTTATGATTATGTGATTATTTTTTTATATACGAAAAAAGTATGAATTTTATCAGCTATATAAATTATCTTAACTTCTACAGGTATAATACCAAGTCCAATGAACTATCATTAAGCTTTTAACTATAGCAAAATAATTCCATCACTAATAAAAAGATTTAGGTACATCTGATTACAGACTAATCATTTTAACGTCTTTTAAAAAAAATATATTGATAATAATCTTTTTTATATACAAAATTCTCGTGCTAAAAACATGAACTATTATTTTTAAACGTTACAAAGTTGTCCTTGCCTAAAGGTATATTATGGAAACAGTTAGAGGCGGCGAGTGCGAGAATCAAGTTGATGCTGCTATATGACCGTTACTTACGGAGATGCTAGCGACTTTAAGTCACAAATCGCACACATTATTTTGGTAACGTCAGCTATAATTGATCATATTGGTGTTTAGCACGCAAATATTAATGATTAATTTACCGGAACTTATATAGCACGATTATTTATATTTTACTGCTGACTCACTAAATAATATTTATGATTATTTTTCCAAGTTTATCATCATTATAATATACCTTTTGGGTTATAATCAACGTGAAAATATGAAAAAAAAATACACATTTTGTCTTCTATTTTAGAAGTATTAATTAATACCTAATTAATTTTTTTATAATAGGCATTATTAAAAAACTAATCGTTTTTCTATAATTATAGGATTAAGATTTAAAAATAACAATTAAGTTGCTTAATGAGTATATTTTTAAACACCTGTACGAAAATATTATTTAAAAATTTATTAATATTTTTAATTAAATCATTTCATAAAAATATGGGATACTAACAAAGGTATACTTAATTCCTCGCAGTGAAAAAAAAATAATTAATTCACCGATTGCAAATAAAATTGAGGAAAGAGATAATCTATAATAGTATTTGCAGAAATATCATGCAAAGGACTATATATGACTTAATTGTGATCCGTTTAAATAAAGCTTTAGTTCAGATAGTTTCCAACGATGGCGCTAGTTTTCAGCTAATTTTTTTAATAATATTTTTCATGACATTGTTGCTTCGAACTACAAAATTCCTAACCCAGCTAGGAACGAACCAAAAGAGTAGATGCATGATATCGCCATAGTCGATATTTCGTTACATACTTGCACTTTATGCGTCTTGCGTACCTATATACCCTTTACCGGCATCTTAATTGGTACAGCTCTATTGATCATCATTATTACGTTCGTAGTCTGTGGAAACGAGGTAAATTTAAACATTTTTTTTTTCATGAATAAAGTTCTTCTCACTTCCCTAAAATTATAAATTTTTATTTATAATATATTCTCTTCTAACAATAAGAGCAATTTATGCAGAATAAAACGTTCCAGCTTTCCCGAGGTGCATTCTAAATTATTTTCATCTAAATGCTGTCATGTTAATAATTTATACATCAACTCTTTATATTCCCACACACGAGACATTATACAAATTGAAACAAACGAGAGCTTCTGGATTGTGAAATGAATATTTTTACTCTCACTGTCGTGCTGGCGAAGACTTCCTATGTACCTCAAATCACACGACCGCGTGCTGGCTTTCTCCTCGACTATAAACGCTGACTATAATCAAAACTCGAGCAATGAGGAACAACGTGAGATAGGAATTATCCTCAAAGCCTGTATCTCGTATATACGAAATAATAAATGAGGTATCCGAATTGTAAAAATTAACTGGAAGTAAGAACATAGAAGGCAATAAAAAATTACTAATAAAAAAAAACTTTCATTAAATTGAGTAATTTTATTATTATGTAGTCTATAAAAAAACATAATTACTACGCGTAATTGAATTTTTATTATAATTTTTAATGCTTTTATTTTATGAAGCTAATTTATTATCTATTAGCTACAGGTATAATAATTGCAATAATGAATATAATAGGACTGAATTTAATCAAGAACTATATTATATTATTATTATTATTATTATTATAAAATTGTTTTATATTATAGGCTGGAGATGTACTACATCATGTAACCAAATTTATTGAAATACTGTTTTATTCAATAAACAAATTAAATAAACAAATGCAAATAGTTGCAAGTAATAATTTATTCTTATTTTACAACATTTGATTTTTTAATATTTCATTTCATTCCTCGTATTTTTTATCTATATGCTCTCATATACATAGATTTATTTATAACAGGATCTTCTGCATAGCAACTAAACGATGTAAGGAGCATGTAATGTTTAGGGTATATGTCAGCTCGTGTCAGACGCTGCTCTCATGGTGTTCATCAAGTATAGAACCATCGTCAGCCAGGCACCAAAGGTGACCTTTAACTTGCTACCAAATAACCAGCAAAATAAATGTAGCGCTCACCTGTAGATGACATACATTAAAACTAAAATGTTCAAGAAACATATTGCTGCAATATTTAAGTTCTGGAAATATCTAAAATAAAAACTTAATTTCAATTAATAATTATTAAATCTCGCATTCCTGTAGGGTTTTTAAATTCATGTATGAAATAATAGCTGCTTTCAAATATAAATTTAATGAAACACAAAATACTGAAAATATATTTCACTACAACACTCAGAATATTATCCAAGTTGTGTAGAGACGACATGGAATTTAAAAAAAAATGTGCTTAAATTAAAAATAAATTACATTTAATTTCAAGTTTTATTTTAAAAATATTATTTCAATTTAAATTATGATATGAATCATGCCAGTTAAAACAGTGAGTAAGTCAAGTCTTTGTTCATGAATATAACCGAAACTCAAATTTCAAGTTTTCTGCATTTTTTTTATAAAAAGAACATATCGTTACAGTAATATGATTTCATGTAAAACGCAGCATCGTGTGACATTCTGCCACGCCATGGTTATCCTCATGTTAAAAAGACTTCAAACAAAACTCCAGCAAAAATCTTGCATATGCCTCGAGCTGAAACATTATTTTTTAAAATATATTTTTTCTCTTTTATCCGAGAGCATCTCATGATTGTGCGCGCGTCATTATAAATTCACGGAATAACGGGCCGTGTCTTTTGAAAGACATAACATCAAAACAGTACTAACCTACATTTAAGAAATACTGATGTTGGAAACAGATTATTTTTAAATGTTCAATGATCTGAGAAAACGTATTATTATAATAATTTATAATATTGCATTCATCTTGGGTTTAAAAGAAGCATTCGAACTTTCGAACGTATTATATTTTCATTTTTTATTATATATTTTTATACATAATCAAATCAGAATTAATAATTGAGTTATATGTTTCATCTAATAAAAAAAATAGACAAAAAATCTTAGAATAGTAAAGTAATTAAAGTTGGGTAGTTTTTAAATTAAATGCCTTAAGGGTATATAATTTAAAAGTATAGACGCTATTTTTATAACTTAAAACAAATTATTCGTCATATAAAAAAAATTAATATCCATAACAAATTTCTCTATAACCTTTCTTCCAGGTAAAAATGTTTTGTTTTATATGTAAAAAAATATTTATAAACTTGATTTTCTCACGCCATATTACTAATAATAAAACAACGAAGTAATTTAATTGAGAGTGTATATTATTATAACGTATAAAACCACTTTACTATTAAGGTAATGTAGGTTAAGTGCTGCAAAAAAAACGTAGCACCCGCTCATGTCTCTCTGTTTACTTCCCTAAGCTGTGTAGGAGTTTAGCTCTCACGATTCGTTACAGTAATGCTACTAAACCACGTGCTCGTAGTCATGATGATATTACATCCTTGTTGTAATGGATTTACTGTTATCTTAATATTCCTCGGGACACTCCTGCCAGAGTTGCAACAACAGCTGTTCAAAAGGAATGCAGTTTTGCAATTTTGAGAGAATCTCAAAAACATAAAGTGCAACAATCTACCATTTAGACTGTGTTACAAACAAAACAAGGTTAACATTCGTGGTGTCCTGACTTGTACATTGTTGTCATGATATTTCAGGGTTTTTTTACGTCACTCATGCAAATTTAAAAAAAAAAAAAAAATAATGTTTATTTGAGTATTGTATTACTAAACTTATAAATTCAAAATACAATGTAGAAAAAAAATTAAAATATTAATATTATATTCTAGTAATAAATATTTATTAATAGTGATTACATTCCCTTTAAATATTAAATCATAACAAAGTCAATCAAATTTAAATTGAGATTCTATATTCGTATTATGTATTTTATTATCTTTTTATTATAGTAATTATTGATTTTCTTTTATTAACTAAATCTAATTTAAAACTATTGTATAGAATTACAAAGTTTATTCTTTCTATATAAGTAATATAACAATATATATTATACATAAAGACCTATTTATATAGTCATATATAATTCTTCGTAGGGAAAAACAATAAGCTGACTTGATTGCTCTCGTGCTACGCCAGTCTGTCTGTCTTACGTTGCCTCATTGTTAAAGGCAATGAACGCGAGCTTCGCTTTATAATGAATCTACAAGACTGCAGGGTCCATTGTTGATTAAGCCTGAGGGCGCACCTCTTTGCGTGTTTAACTCATCTCGAAATATACCTGTTCCCAACCAGTGGACAACTTTAGAAGGTATATCAATTAATGTTATTTTATTTATATTAGCATTATAGTGAATAGTTTTAATTGTTATTTAATTTAAATTTTTATGTTGATGGATAAAAACATTACACCAGTACTGTACGGATCTATGATAACTGCATAATGCGAGCATGGCATTAAAATTCATATCCACACATCACGAATCTCATGATACGACTTTTAATTATAACTTAATTTATAACTATAACTGATATCTTAAAATAAGTTATAATATTCGAAGGAAATTGATTTTAGTGACAGAATATTACATTTTAAAATCAAACGAGGCTTACATAATATAATAAAGGTTGGAATGAAGAAGTGACATAATAAATAACATAGCAATGGTTTATGAGACCGTTTGAGTTCATTTCAATATCATTCGATTCCTTGATATATTTTAACCATGACAATTTTGAAAGTAATCTCTGTACGCTCCCTACATAGAGTAAGAGTGGAACTCTTTGAGCTACAGGTATATAAGTTTTATGTTTAGACCTGAGTAGAGTCTGACTTCTTGTCTAGGCTGCATCTGTAGGCAGGTCGAGCGTAGCGTGGGAGCCCCCCGAGCAAGGCAAGGTTCGAGTACCCTTCAGCCGGAGGTGATACGGACCTCTCGTAATCATTACAACTTCAGGAAATTCTTAGTAAATTATCAGTTTCTGGTTCGTAAAACACACAGTATCAATGCAGATTACGAATTTTGATATACACTTTAGGATAACTCGAAAGTTACTTTTGATCTGTTTGATATCATGCAGTCTTTGACGTGGTGAATTAGTTTTTTTTATGGGAATGACTAGATTATTTCTTATTCAGAATTGTAATTATTTTCCTTGCGCGCTTAAAATTGCAGCTTCTTAAATCAAGCAAAGCTAACGTTTGTGTTATCCGGAAATGTACATCGATGAGACAGTATCCAATTAAAATATAAATTACTAATTTTTTGAAGATTAAATAAATAGGTAAAAAAGTATAATAGGTATAATCCCCTAATTACTAGAGATTTTATATTGCAAGCTCTTTGTTATGATATGTTTCTTTTTTTTTCATTATATTATAGATAAGAATTTCATTCTTCCATCAATTTTAAGAATTTAAGAAATATCGTTTCATTTTTACATTTATTATTACTAAATGATAAAATTGAAATTTTTGCATGATGTTGCCTCGCAGTTTATCTTCCTTGAGTAGTGAGTACATTACAAACGGCAACATATGCTCGTTATTCCCGCGATGTCAACTCGACTATTATTTACACCTACTGCTGACATTCCACATGGACGACGAACCTTATTGGGTGGCTCTCGGAATAAAACTGAAAGTCCACTCTGGAATTTAATATCAAATAATAAAATATATATTTTCATTGTTAAAAATGTTTCTCTACCTTTTTTATTACATATAAATAAACTTTATAATAATTCTTACCACTGGTGCCTTTTTTTTTTTTTTTTTTTTTTTGCATCAGAAGTAAAATATACTCTAATTCTAATATGCATGATATAATGATAGTATATTAAAATAAGAGGCATAAATGTTTAAATATTATTAATTACCTGTTCTACACTATAAAAAAGTGCCAAGTTTTATTTTAATTAAATGTGAAACTTATCAAAATTCAAAATAATCAACAATATGATTTACACAAAATCTGAAATTGATATTTTTCATTGCAGAAATTATTTAGATTTTACACGATCACTGTTATAACTAAAAGATGATTGAATAATACAATGATTGAATAATGTGGTGAATAAATACAATCAGTATTAATATTCACCACAGAGTTCCACATTCTAAGGACTTGGAAATCTGTGATATTCACTTCAAATTTTGTATGCCACCTATAATATTAGGTCTGTTCGTAAATGCACAATCAGAAAGAATCGATTATTTGTGATGAACCTTCTGTACATAACATAACAAATAATCGATTCTTTTTTATTGTGTATTTATGAACAGACCTATTAATAATGAGTTTAAAGTTCCTTGCAATAAGGGGGCAATTACAAGATCATTTTCAGAAAATCAATAGTGTGTCATCTCCATAAAAATAGTGTTTTATTCTAATTATTAGTTAATAATAAAACGTAACTATTATTGTTGTTCTGCTTGCAAAAAATATATATATTATTTATTATTTTCTAACCGTATTTTATAAATCATGCTCATTGCAAACTGACATTAAAACAATAAAAAAATATGCATCGTTAAATGCATTCATAAATAAAAATATTTTTTATAATGAATTAAATGTTTAATTAAACAAATTCTTTATCACACGATATGTGGGTCATGTATCTCCCACAACATTATAATATACGTCATTAAAAAGTCTGTACGTAGTATATTATAGATACCACACACATTCATTTCAACGCGTGAATTTTAGCCAGTGTGAATTACGAAACGGAAGAATGTTATATATGATGTCATTCATATGATGTTATCATTTACCTTGAATTAACACGTAACGATATTTCAAAGAGACCGTAGAAAACAATTTGCCTAATAAAATGATAAATATCAAGAATGTTTTTATAATGATGAAATTTTTATTATATCAGTCTGAACAAGGTATTTGTTAAGACAGCATATTGTAATATTTCACAAAATATCAACACTTTCAAAATGTTTGCTAATTTAATTTATAATTAATGATTAATAGAGCGATAATTAATGACTTGATGATATTTATTTTCCGGATATGTTTTATTGTATTTTAATTAACTTATTGGTAGAATTTAAATTGAGTTATTCCATATGACAATATATATGTAACTATAGTCAGATAAATATATTAATTAATATGAGATCGTCGGAAGTAGCCGAATTGCAAGGTTGCTAGCATTTTTAAAACCTTGCACATAGGAAGGTATTACGAATACGAAACTCACGGCAGAGTTTCAAAATAACAGAGGTAAAAGGAATGTTGAAACTGTGCACTTTCGGAGAAAATAAATACTAATTTGAATGTTGTTGGAGTGTCTTTAACTACCTGTCTTGAGCATTTAATTATCACATGTTTCTCAACCTATATGTAAGCAAAACTTAAAAATATTAGTGCCTCTGTTTAATCACAGTCAACTGCTGATATCATGACGTAGACTGATAAACATTTTGTTTGTTGGTAGTAATAATTAAGAAATATGTAAGATTGGTCCTCTATAGTCTATATTATAGTGTGTTTAGGTCCCTCTATAGTCCGCTTATCTCGCTAGTAGTTACAAATTGACTAAGGAAACTATGGAAACTTTATTTTAAAAGTATAAACAATGTCACAACACGTTCGTAACACTCTTACTTGGCAGCTGCAATGCGTTGTCATCGACTATAGATTGCGAAGGTACATCTCGGAATTTTAACATCAGGAACGTTGTCCTTGCTCCATTAAAAGTTATCACGCAATCTATGGGGCGTAGTGAACTTAATTTTTTTGCGAGACTTATAAAAGAGTGATGTTCCCGAGATTTAAAATCTACATATCATCCTTAATTGTCTTTTGTGAAGGTGCAGCTCGAGCATATCACACATGGGTAGCATTCGAGCTGTTATCAGGTGTAGAAAGAATTTCATGATTTGACGCCAAGCGTTCTTTAGACCCAGACCGTTCTGCTTGAAGCCCTGTTGAGATTCAAACTCACTAAGGGGCATTCACAAAGTCTTAAGGCCACATTTAAGGCTCGATAATTTAAAGCTTGATTTTAGACGTGTTTTTTAGACCCAAAATTTCTGGTCTTAAATTATTGAGCCTTAAATGTGGCCTTAAGGCTTTGTGAATGCCCCTTACTATCTTCAAATTTAAAATCCAATTCGCTACCATCATCGTATTTACAAGAAAGGGATAGGAAAATAATCGCAATAGATTTTTTGTAAGGCTTCAAGGTCTAACCATATTATGATGATGGACCCTTAAAGTGGAAGTTTGGGGGTCCATGACCGTCATATGATTAGCCTTTTTTTATATACAACTTTCATAAATAAATGTACCCACCCTCTCCTGTCAGTCATATCCATATTAAAGACAATGGTAATTATGACGTGAATGTTTCTGCAGAAGAAATTTCCCTTATCTATCAACCGTCATCAAATAAGCATGCAACATTCATTTCTCCTGTCAGAATTAAACACATTGTTGTTTAGCATATCAAAATATGCATTGTTTTACAGATATATATGTTAGAAAACGGATTTTTTTCCCCTCTTCTTCTATTAAGTCTTCAAGTTTAAACGTATGCATATTTAGGGCATGACTTTATTAACAGTATGCAAAGTTTTCTAACTTATTCCTTTGTTTATATTGGTGAATTACCTGAAGCGTAACTAAAAAGAGTATTTAAACATTTTACGCTTCGTCTATTATAAATCTGTGTCATGACCAGAGTGAACACAATGGATTTACTGTGACATCTTTGCTCCCGTTTTCTAGACGCTGATAATTTAATAAGCTGCTTTGCTTGACTACTCTAATCACTTAATGTATCGGCTCTTATCTCTGCGTGACGTAGGTCGTGCCACCAAACTCTCCGTCATAGACATTTTTTTTTCTATAATCGTTTCACTATTTATTGACAGATTATTGCTGTATGGGATTTTCTATATTTTGACAAATCAGAACAGAAATTCTTAAAAAATCGAAATCGGTTTTTAGTTTCATTATAGTCCATTATACGCACTTTTAATGAAGGTCCAATTTATGAATTTATAAAGGTCTCATAATATCACAATATTTATAGTGTTTAATTATGTTTCTATATGTTTGAGCTCTAATGATATGCATGTTGTCATTTCATGTTATCAATATATATGCAAAATATTTTTTACATTCAGTATTTATATTTTACTAAAATATAATAAAAAAAATATTGGACTAAATAGGAATCATACAAATAGAATGCATTTAATAAAATATAATGCACAATATAAATTTAGGAAAAACAAAATTTAATTTCAAAATTTAATAATTTGTAATAAGATATGATAAATGTTGTTGTCTAGATATAAAAGTTATATTGTATATAATATATATATATATATATATATATATATATATATATATATATATATATATATATATATATATATATATATATATGTGTGTGATAAATTATAAAAACGTCTGTTGCATGGCAACATATATGCTTCTTTTCAACTGAAAGTTATTTTCTTGTCAAATGACAGACTGCTCTCCAAATGTACCTTAACATCCCTGACGTCTCAACATTTTGCTATTTATAACTCCTGCAGTCAGCAAGTTAATCAGGTGCTTCAAGACACCTCGAAGTTTGCAGAAAATATTCAAGCAAGCACTTTCGGCAGTATTGCATAGCAAATATTAATAGTAAATAGAGCAAGAAAATATATATCAATGCTGAATATTTTTTAGTGATAACTTCGATTAATTTATGTAGTTAATAATAGCCTAGAGATTATAAAAATAACCCTATGCTAAATTTGATAACACTTAATGCCATGGTGTTTTTCTTGCTGGCAATAATTGTCAATTTTCTTATAAAATGATTATATATTTCATATTTCAGAGTATTGTACACCTCGGGGCACCATGAAAGTTATCCCTGCTCTGTTTGTAGACGTTACCATGCAGTCCATGGAGGCGTGGTGAACCTAAACATTTTTGGTACGGCTAGATTGGCTATTGATGACATCACGGTTGCTGTGATTGGCTATTGCTGATGACGTCACGGTTGTCCCATCAGATGTACCACCCTAATTCAGATATTTTAAATATATATTTTTTTTAAATTAGTTCCTGCACTCCAAAAAATCTGAAAAAATTCAGAAACGCATAATTTTATGTATATTTTCTAATTATGAAATAAAAAAAAATGCAACCATTATTGTCTATTGCAAATATATTTTTTTCTTTCTCTTACTTAGAGCTACAGTGACATCAATAAGACAGTAAAGTTCGTGGTGTCTGGGGGTATACATTGCACCTTTAGACACCACGAACTTTACTCCTCCCTCACTTGCTAGAGCTGCAGCTTCAGTAGACACCAATAGGATGTAAGAAGAGCACCCAGTCCACCCATATCAAAAGAGTTTTGTTTCACCACGCCTACATGGACTGCATAGTAACATCTACAAATAGAGCAGGGGTAAAGTTTATTGTCGTGTCCAGAGATGTGCACATACAATTTTAAGTGCACAAAGCATCAAGTCAACTTGCTTCCCACATTAATCGAAAGCTGTATGCATGCAGGTTAGCTGGGCAGAAACAATTAATGCCATCTATGATTATTGCAGCAACAATCGTGACATTGTTGAGGGGGAAAGTAGAGCACGCATTGTTGTAGTTGCATTGTTGTTGCCTGTATATTAGTGATCATTTGAGAAACATAGTACTATACTAATACCAATTAATTACATTACAACAAGGATTATTTAAAATGTTAGGCTTCGTTAAATTCACGTGGTATAAAAAGTTTTCATTTTTAGTATAGTGAATCTAAAAATAGATTCTTTAATTTTTTTATTTTTTAGATTTTATAAAGTCTATTTAATTTTTAAACAAAAACCTGTTCAAAATTATTTCTGGTTTTACATATTATATTTTTTATATACTTGTAAAATATTTCAAGTTATTATGAAATTTAATTAAACAATATTTTAATAAGCCATCTACATGATTTCGCAATCGTATTTTTTTTCAAAAATTTATAAGGATGTAATAATTTATTATCTTATTTTAAAAAAGGCAAATCGTATTAAACAAAATGTTGTAAAAATAATCGGCTTTCATCAAATGCATTATAATATGATACTTCTTAAAGCTGTTATAAAAAAATATATATATGCGGGCGGCGCTTTAGATTTTTGACTTAACACTTTAAAAAGGTGATTGACTTAGAATGCGGTAGGTCTCAAATACATTATGGTGACATTACATCCGGATAAAGCAGCAGCCAAGAATCGTGACTCAAGACTAACATTTATGGTTGTAATAATCCAGCTGATATTACTTAACTTGAGGAGCTTTCAGAGGCTTATCAAGTTGTTATTTATGTGAAAATGTCATTTAAGTGATGACGTGACAGTCTTTTTGTAAAAGATTATTATATATACTTTTTAAATTCCTTCATTAAATATTTATTACATTTATAAATAAAACTTTCTCTATAAAAATATATAGTTATAATAAATGAACAAGTATAATATAAATAATTGAACAAAAGGTAATAAGATCTCATATTTGTTAGTACATCTCACACGTTGTATTAAAGCTTTCACGTTTGTCTGCAAAGTTTGAAGACAACGATAAGACAAAAAGTTTCTCAAGACAAATGGTGCTCATGGTGCTCGTTTTCACACCCTCCACTATATATAACGTTAGAGCACAAAGACGTGATAATACCGTCTCTGACTGATGAGAATCGTTTAAACTCAAGAAACCAGTTCACACACAAGTCAAACTGACAGTTTGTATTATGAAAATCAGCTCACCTTGTTGTTTGATTGTAGGTCAACTAAGAAAAAGAAAAATATAAAGCGGACCTTTTGTATTCAAAAATAAATTAGTTTATATTTTTAACTTCATTTCTTTAACTCCAAATTGCTTTACTCCTACACACACTCATTTCTAAAATAGTGACCTAGGACGCACATAACGTTAACTTTATTTTATTAACTTTTTGTATATTTTTTTTATTTTATTTTGTAACAAACGTATAATCATACAGATTGTTTTATAATTGAATTAAGTTATTTATTTTATTTTTTATTATGATTATAAGTTTTGATGTGAGTAAAGAAAATTGTATTATTGTGTTAATTTAATTGTTTATAAACTTCTAAAGGTTTTCTAAGAAAATTATTTTTGATGCCAAGATTTGAGACAACAATGCCTCCTTATTATAGGAAGTAGTTATGATGCATTGTAGCAACTGCAGAATGCTTCTCTCCCATACAAACTTTCTTACTAAGGTTCAGAATGACTGAATAATGATATTAGAGATAATTATATAATTAGAGCATTTGAACTTTGAACAAATGCGGGTCGTGTGGATCATCTTTATACAACAGTGAAATTGCAACAGTGAGTTGCAGTGAAATTATCAATGGACAACCTACATGATGAAAATTTTTTATTGCAGAAATGAATAGAGGGTACCAAATTATGCTACTCTGATTTTTTTCAGATTTTTTTGAAACCCAGAACTATTTTTAAATAATTATTGAAAGTGCGGCCACGCCCCCTGGAGGTGTCAATAGGCGTCTCGGTCCTATCCTATTTATTAAGGATTCTGGGGTGCAAACTTAACTTACAGAACGTTCAATAATTATTTAAAAATAGTTCCGGGTCTCAAAAAAATCTGAAAAAATTCAGAGTAGCATAATTTGGTGCCGTCTATTCATTTCTGCAATAAAAAAATTTCATGTAGGTTGTCCATTATATCAGTTTGAAAAATACTCGTATATCCATAGTATATGAGTATATATTATTATATAATACTCATAGCACTAAATTTGTAATTAAATTTTCCCTATAATTACAATTTTGTGATAAAAGTTCAGATATGGCTTTTTCTAAAATTATATTAAGCTATGACATTTATTGATAATAATCAATAATTAATCGGATGATAAATTGTACATAAATTTATATTTACTTTATTTCGGAGTGATACTGATGATAATTCATACGAGCATGTAAAAAAAAAAGCAATTATTTAGTACGTAATGCCAAATAAGCGTACTGGTTTGTTTTGTAATTCACGGTGAACCATTCCAAGAGATGCACCTGTCAGTTAGCGGCCGCCGTACAAGGCAAGACCGGCTGAGAGCAAGCCTGCAGTTGTGAAAATAGAAGAGCGATAAAAAATTAATTAGACCAGCTTCATTTGTGTTCGATTCACTATCAGTGTATTGTTGCAGGTGATGGTTCGAAAGTTATCTAAATCTTCTAAGATTCTATAAACTTCAAAATATAAAGACCAAATTAATTGGCCTATATATTTTGAATTCGTAACAATTTAATATATCATCCAAAACCAATGTGCTGTATATCTGTAAACGATTCCAAGTATATGAATGGAGTCAACTTTTTTCTTTCTTTTTTTTTAAAAAAAAAAAAGTAAAATTTAATATTTTATACATAATGCAAGTTTTCTGAAAATTATAATTTAATATTTACCAGATGTTCACCCTCTATCTTACACGTGTACAATATCGGTGGTAGAATGTTAGAACTATCTTTATAGCTGCCTGAATCAATCAAACAGTACACGAACCTTGGAATTTAAATGAACAAGAAACTCCACTCATGAATAGTAATAACATGAGAACAATCGAATAATAAAATTTGTATTCTACCAAATGATCATCATCGAGCTTTCTTGATTTTGTCTTCACATTTTATACATCCGTGCAGAGGTGACTAAGCCTCGCAGATATTCAAACAGGCATATGGACAGTATAATATTTATAAGCATTGTATAGTTTTGTTAATATATAGTATATATGCACGTTTATTTTAAAACAATTGAAAATATATATGATTGTGTCATTACTTAATGTTAAGTTCAATACATAAACAATATTTTAGAATAGAAAGAAATGAATTCGCTTTTTATAAAGTTTTATAAAGTACCGCATAATGTAAATAAACATAATATATGTTAAAGACTGGTTATAAAACTGATAATTAAAATGTGATCGAAGTACATAAATAGTAAAACCCCATAGTAATTATAATCTATATTTATATATCAAGGAAGCACCAATACAAGTCCCCCCGCTGATCGGTTGTGAGCCACCGCCTCGTACGAAAAACTAGGTGAGCGGAGAACGGGACTCTCACATCATAGGTATTGCAACATACCATCTTTCCTCCTGAGAGCAAAGAAAGAAAAAGAATAGCCATTAAAAATACTCCGCTACCACCCTCCAGCAATATAGCATTTCAAAAAAAAAAAGAAAGATGATGTTTCATTTGAGAGAACGCCCCTTCAATCTTTTGCCAAGCTAGACGTGATAATG
This sequence comes from Siphlonurus alternatus, assembly GCA_949825025.1. Lineage (NCBI taxonomy): Eukaryota > Metazoa > Arthropoda > Insecta > Ephemeroptera > Siphlonuridae > Siphlonurus > Siphlonurus alternatus. Next base: position 14,129,133 of record OX463782.1, on the reverse strand, counting down.
CCAACTTGAAAGACAGCCAGCTTCAGAGAGATGCTGCGACTGGTGCATTGGTAACGGGAAGTGTCGTGCAGCTAGCTCGATTGACAACAAACCTCTCTCTCTCTCTCTCTCTCTCTCTCTCTCTCTCTCTCTCTCTCTCTCTCTCTCTCTCTCTCTCTCTCTCTCTCTCTCTCTCTCTCTCTCTCTCTCTCTCTCTCTCTCTCTCTCTCTCTCTCTCTCTCTCTCTCTCTCTCTCTCTCTCTCTCTCTCTCAAGCACCGATCAAATAGATCAAATATTGTATTGTCATCAATTCTATAGAATAAAATTGTTGCAACATAAATGTACGGTAAACAACAATTATCTATTATTATAAAATTACAATAGCATCAAAAGATGTTGATTTAAAATAAATAGTTTATTTATATATATATTTTTTTATTTTAAGACAATTATAATTACTTATGTATCAAATAAGGGTCAATTTTAGGGTATGATTGCTGGGACCTTAAAACAAACTAATCTGCTCTTTGACCCGACCTAGCACTGGATTTCCCTTCCAAACCGGGATAGCCATAGACCAGAAATCCAGCTCAGCGTTTGGTTATATAGTTGTTGCTGAGAGAACCATGGAAACCTCAGTCAAGATTATCGGTATAATTGATGTGATGGAGGATGACATCAATTACCTACTGGATGGACGAGTTTCTTATTCTTTAGCCACCAATGCTACCGCCATGCGGATAACAGCCAACTGTACCTGAGATCGAACTCACGAGTATAGGATCAAGTGCCCGATCTAACTTTTATCTCTTCTATCACATTTACGCATAGCTTGTAATAATTTACCGTAATTATAACATAAAAATATATTATTAATTGAATAATTAACAACTCGTAAATTAATTTACTTTTCAAGAATTGCCTTATGGTGTGTGCAGAAGCTATGAATAATTCATTACATAACATTTCATGAATTTGAAATTACACGAACGAGGAAGAAAAGTATACTTTTATCATGACGTTGGTATCAGATTGCTCGCTAGTGAGTTTGCCATGCCCTGCTGCTGAATAATTTAATGCCATGGAGGATTACGCTCTGTTTCAAAACCATACACCTCGAAGTTCCAAGCTCTTTGCCAGCAAGTGGTGTAACTATACAAGTCGAGTTTTGGCGAGAGGCCTCGATTTTCTGATTCTGTTTGAGTATTTTATGATCCCTCCACATCCTCAAATGACAAAATTGTATGGTCATAAGTTTTATTGTTGCATTAAATGAAATAAAGTATGTAGCTCAGATTATTTTTTCTATATAGAATATTCTAAGTGATTAAACTATATTTATTATACCTTTATATTTATAATTATTTATATTCATACCAACTGAGGTCAGAAACCTCATTAATAAAAAACATTATTTAAAAAATATCATGACTATGACGTCATGAAATTATTTATTAATGTTCATTAAGTTGTAATTTGGAAAATTAATTTAAAAAAATATGCTCTCTTCATTACACTATACCATAAGTATTGTGATATCACTGTTTGAAGTGGTGACTTTTATCGCGTAGTCAATAAATCTAGGAAGTGATTTGTGTTGCCTGGTGAAGCGTCTTGCCCCGAGAGATCTGGGCTCCAGCGTGACATTGCTGCTGTGACATCGTCATGCACGGCCGAGTGTGACAGATTCGTCGCCAGTACCGTCACGGAATACACACGAAACTTTGAGACAGTTGCATTGATAGCAAGAAGATTATTAGGATCGACGTATGAATGTATAATTTAAGACATATATTCAGAATAATCTCTTGCAAACAAAACGTAAAAGATTTATTACAAATACATTCATATATAAATCTTAAACTTTTACTTATTACATTATAATAGAGATTAAATTATATATATGATGCAGGAGAAAGATCCACCCAATGTATAATTAGACCCCCTAAGGCGTCTGCTATGTACCCTCCTTGATTATTAAGACCCTATAGTTGAAGACCATGAAGGATACTTGAAGGACGTGTCCGCCAAGAAAAAGAAGGCGTGGTACAACGGCCCTTGGCCCTTTACACTTGAGATCCTCCTGCATGGCCATGGCGTGCATCTCCCGTACCCATCACGGCAAAATAACATCGCCCACATCCGCTGTAGCATTAAACCAGAAAAATAATAATATAATTTTAGTGTTATTAAAATAGCACCCACAGCATCGTAAGGTTAATGTACAGGAAATTCTTACCACTACATAAAAATTACTTCGAACATTATTTTCTTTTTTATTACTACATAGAGTAATAATTATGCTTAGTCAGGAGTTACGTTTAAAGGTGTGTTTATGTTTAAAATATATTTATTTTATTTTTTTACCACGAAATAAACTCATATTACATGCATGTAATAAAAAATATAGCAATTATTTAGAACGAAATGATGTAATAATTTTAAAAGTTAGTATTTTTATGAATGAAATTTTTACTGGAAGCATTTTTTTTATGTAATTTTCCTCAAACTTGTTTAATTAAAAATGTTAAAAGAAGATAAAAATGAAAGAGTGATTTTTATTTTTTATATTTCTTTTTGTGTAGTTTACAAGCGTCGTGATGAATTATAACAGTTTTCAATAATTCCTCTTTCTATAATCATAAAAGTTATTGGTATGATGCAAAAGCAATATAATTTGATTTTAACACCTTTTTCAATTTTTTTTTTTTTTTTTTTTTTTTTTTTTTTTTTTTTTTTTTTAGTTTGAATGGAGGATTAGAAGCGTGAAGTTATAACTCATCTGATTTACTCAAGAATGTTGAAAAACTATAAAATTTATACAATAGTGAAGAAATAAACTTCCTTTCACAATACACTTCATTGAGAATAATGATATTTTTACTTTCTATATATAATAATGCTTGCCAAATAAAATCTTGTATACAAATAAACAAAACGTGTTCAAATGTTTACGCATTATTTTTCATATCGTAACAAAATGCAAGGTCCTGAGATGAGATAATAGTAAATATTAACCACCGGCTGGTCTGTTATCATCCTGCCCTAGTTTTCCTGTCGGTAACATTAAGTAATGTGCTATTTATCATCGCAAAAACCTACATTTTTATTATTATCTTATAAAAATCTAAATGACATATTCATATAAAAAGAATAAACATTTAAATATATTTTTATTAATGTTTGTTGTTGTTCTTTTTTTACATCATTAATTAATGTGTAATAATATTATGAAAGTTAAACTAACTTAAATTATATTTTTTTATATTGAGGAAGCTAGTTTTTTTTTTAAGTGACTTGATTGAAGCGTGTGAAAGTAAGAGTAATATTTCCCAAAACATTAGAAACTATTGAGTAGCCACGTAATTGCCAACCAACGATTAGTTTGGTGCAAAAAAATACTTCACACCTGAGCGCCAGTGACTCACACCGGAGTTGTAATCGATACTCTGATGATGAAGAATGAAGAATGAACATTACACACAAAGAGCACATTTACAAGTACAAGTCATTGTGTGTTAATTTTAATACAAGCATATTTAAGACTAAAAATGTTATCCCAATATTTTAACATAAAAAAATACTAAAAATAGTGTTCATAAAATTAAAATGTTTTGCCTTTTTTTTCTTTTTCAAGTTTTTCAGTTTATTTTTTTAATTACTCGTTCCAACTTATTTATCTCAAACAATGCATGCAATATTTCATGGATTTAATGGTAAGAATTTTAACAAATTATATATTTATAAAATATACGATAAATATATTGGCTATTGTTAAATAAAGACCTTTTACATTTTTTATTTCGATTGGTTAATATTTTAGGGTCCTCTCTCCATGAAATGTTAATGTCTATTTTTTTAGTCGCACTAATAAAAGATAAAAAAAAATATATAATTCAATAACTAGGATTAAAATTTGACAGTAATAGTGTCATCAATTCCTATATATTTAATAAAATAGATATTTTATTAATATATAATTTTAACGTAATTCTATACAATTTTTTTTTTTTTTTTTTTTTGCTGGAATTCTACGAGTAGACATTTTCTACAATAAATGCATTTTTTTCTTATTTTCAGTTAAGGTTAACATAACTTTAGAAATGTAAATCAGTGCAGCTGTTTGAATTTATGGTGCATTTTAATTTTTTTTCGCACATAAATTTGTTGGTTTACAATAAAGTGTTCGCTCTTTGATAATTTTAATTTCCTTCTTTTTTATAATATATCAATTAAGCCGGTAGAATAATTTCGCATACAATTTTTCCTTACAAGAAAGCTTAAACTTCATTTGTTTGTATATTGAGATGACATTTTCTTGTAAGGAAATATTGTATGCAAAATTGCAACGTGTAATACCGGCTTTATAAATAAGTTATTTAAAGTTGATTTCATGATGTATTAAATTTTGACATCTATAGAATATTGCAGCAGTATATCATTATAATTATAATTTCAAAGATAATAATAAATTCATTGATCCCGAAAGCCACCAACATTATACATATATTATTCATATTATATGTAATACCTAACACATTTAAAGCGGAAGTTGCGCCAATACATTGATTTTTTTTTTTTTTTTACTTTTTAATTGAAATTTAATATGAGAGACTGAATTATTTTTACAAACAAAAGAAAATAATAATATAAATAACAAAATAACCCACTTTCCTATAAAAAAAATATGTAATTATATTTTAAGTAATGCTTAAAAAACACAAATAATTAATGAATCCAATATTTACATTAATTACGAAAGTAATTACACTTGATAATGAACTTGTAATAATGTCAATATAATTATATATAATAAAATGTAGTACTTACTTTGAGAGAATGCGGCTGATATGCTTTTGTCGCCATACATAAATTTCCATCATAACCAAATAAAGGTGCTCTTCTTAGCTTATAAGCCATGATCTCTGGATGTGTTTATCGCTATGTTGCTGCTGTAAATGATAGTAAATGACTGATGATACCTCCAGCTAATCGTTAAAATATATAACGTTACAGCAACTAAATGCAAAACAAATATCTCTATAGATAAGACGAACCAGTCATAAAACAATAAACAATATCAACGACTAATTTTTTTCTGACACCTTACTCCGTCATGGGTCTACCGGCGTCTGAAATAAATTTTCTTTCTTACAAACGACCTGAATTTTTTTTCCACTTCAAGAGGTAACAGTCAGTGTTACCAACATAACAAAACAAAAAGTTATTTTTTGTTTCTTTCTGCTAATGTGATAAAACGATGTTCTTTGTAAGAAGTTTAATATAAGATTGAAACTCTGGTGTGTTGTTGATGGTATTACTGTTCACCTGACCAGTGAGAGATCGTAATTGACCTCACGTGACCTTTTTCAGCCAATCAGAGAAGAGAGAGGACAGGTTTATATAAAAGTAGTAGTTATAAGGAGGGAGGCGGTGTTTTGTAGGAGAACACTGACCTTTACTGCTTGTAAGTGAAGGGGTGATCTCCTCTCGTGATGCTGGTGGGTGCGGTTGCAACAATCAAAATGCAACAATTAGGCGTAACCTTCGAGGGTATAATGAGGAACATTTTCAGCTAAAATCATCTATAATTAATTCCAATTTAAGTTGATTTGCTTACTTCAAAGTTACATAAAATTTTTACATAAAATTATTTTAAAGTATATATTTTTTATCATTTGAGTTTTATTTTTTATGTTAATTAAGACTAGCAATTCCAAATGTTCCTTAACTTCCAGTTTCAAGAATAAACGTCGTTATAGCAATAAAAAAAGCATTTATAACAAAATTGTCATCTCTGACTTTCGCATAATTAAAAAAAATCATCGTTTTAAATAAGAAGAGGGTATTTAAATTATCATGTTACTGATACTTGAAATTCTTGAAATACATTAAATATAATGTATGGAATGCGTATTTTTTCTTTGCATTATTAAGATATTTATAAAACGAACAACGTTTATAAAATGCTGGAATGAAGGAAATAGAAGTAATAAAGTATAATCACTAAACACAATTTTTCTATGCAATTGCATGTAATTACTACATTACACTACTTAGAACGGTACAATGAGATGACCATTCTCAGATTATAAAACCTAGAACTATATTTTTATCATGGCATGAATATATTTAAAATTTACTGTAAAAATATAAGTATTTATTTTCTGGAATTATTATTATTTGGGAACAATGTGCGGAAGTAATTTTGAAAAGGTATTGAATATTTTTAAGGATTAAATTTATGGAAAAAAAAATCTGAAATATAAAAGAGAGAAGATTATAAATACAAGATAATAATTGTAGCAAATTTAGACGTCATACAATACTGTTTATTAATGTATAGAATTAAACTCACTGGAACCCTCCAACAACCACAGTGACATTTCCATCAATCATGCATAAATCACATTAAAAAAAAATGAAGACAGCTATATAAAATGATCTTTCACCTGGTTTAAAATAATTATTAGCTGTAACTACAGTATGCTTGTGATCATGAACATTTAGTGATGCACATCAAATCGATCGCACGTTAGAACAGGTGGCACCAGCACCTTAGTGGTGGTACCACGGCCTTGGGAGCACCACCAGGCCAGGAAACCTCAGTTGCAGTGGAGGATCATCATCCGAGGCGGCAATACCGGCGCTCAGGCTTGAAGGCCCATGACCCCGCGAAGAGCTCTGCGTTCCACCGTCGTGACCGCTCATAGTACGAAATATAAACAGGCGAGACAAAATTCTAATTTTAGCCACTTAATTTAAATTATACGTTAATTTAGTACCATAGACTTTCACTTCTAAGTGTTCTCTTTGTCTCGTCAAGTTTAAAGAGCCAGTTGATGAACTGGAGTTTAATTAAAGGTAACCTGTACATTTAATTTCCTTGGTTAGCCACAAAGAGGAAACGTCGCTCTAAGCCCACAAAACGTCAATCCCACCCACCAAGTAAACTCCACAGCAAGTAAATGTTGCAGCAAAAACTACATGTACATGTATGTCAGCATAAACAATATAATATTAAAAAAAAAAATATATTATGACGTCAGTTACATTGGACAATTTGCATCAACTTTTTTTAGTAGCTCAATCGAAAGAGGAGGTCGAAAAATACACCTGTGAATTTTATGCGATTTTTATTCGTACTGCATCATGGCTAAAAGAGAGGTCACGTGACCTGGAGCCGGCGCCCTTGTCGCCCGTGACGTCATTGAACTGTCTGGTCAAGCAAACGATTGTCTATATAACGCTTGTAAAAAATAAATTAATTGTTGCTTGTTTCCATAGCAACGTGGTTGTTTACAAGCGTTATAAAGTCGATCGTTTGTTTGACCTAACAGTTCAATTACGTCATAGGCGACGCGGGCGATGCCTCCAGGTCACGTGACCTCTCTTTTAGCCATAGTGCGATACGAATAAAAATCTCATAAAATTCACAGGTGTATTTTTCGACCTCCTCTTTCGATTGAGCTAGTAAAAAAAGTTGATGCAAATTGTCCATTATACAAATAAAAAAGATAAAAAAAATATTTATATAGTATTCTTAGAATATAATTGAAAAAAAAATCGATAATTTAAAAACTCATTAAAATAGATTGCTTGTACTGTTGGCATACAAGTTGGCATTGTTTATATACGTACATCATCACCATGGTTAAAAATAGTCGTTGAATGTTCCAAACGAAAATAAGTATGACCGCTAAGTTAAAAAAAAAAAAAAAAAGTTTAGCATTGCAATGTCAAAGTACTTTATAGTACAGCAGTACAAACATGTGAACATATCTATATATTATATATCTTTGGTAATTTCTGCGTCAAAAATAACACCTGTAAGGCATTAGTTACAACTTTTAAATGCTAAACAACAAAGTTTAAATACATATAAATTACAATCTGTATATATTTTGACATAAAAAGAATGTTATTTCAAAGTTACTTTTTTTTTACGTGAGAAAGTAAAATTTGCATATTTATATTATAATATAGTGTTGTGCGCTTGTCATTGAAGACGGTGAGAGTGGATGGATGAAATAAGAATAACTACAAACAAAGTCCTTTCGAGCTTTCTCCATCGATCAAAATTGATAAATTGATAAGAATCGAACAATAATGAAAATTCGGCATTTTACATTTTTTAGGAAGTCGATGTCAATTCATCATAACGCCAAAAAGCTTTCTATGAAATATTTCATATAATATTTATGTTATATACATGAGACCTACAGATGCAAAAGCAGACTATTTGCGATAAAGGTTACTTATTTCAGCATTTAAAGATGAGAAATTGGATCTTATCAAAAAGTTCTGACTATCTTCAAAATGATCTAACTATCTCATAATGATGAAGTGACAGAATGTCAAAAAACGCATCATAACTTTTACTATCTTTCAAGTGGTTTGATATTTTGCCAAGAATTTCTATAAAAAATACAATATAAAAAATATATCTTGGAAATTTTATATTTATTTTCAGGTGTCAAATAGATAAAAATTATTTGAAGCTACTTAAATATTTCAGAAAATTATCATCACTGATTATAGTGTGTGTTTTTAATTTGCATAGCAACAATATTTATTTCAGTATTTTTATTTATTTAAACATTTTAAACTACAAAATTCATGTGTTTCTTTCCTAAAAGGAAAACAACATTTGTCTTTAGGGCATTGCTTTTACTTGAAATTATTTTATTTAAAAACCCTCAATATTTTTTCCTTGTTAACATCTACAGTTTAATAGGACACAATAAAAATGAGTCAGGTATTGTAATACGGATGTTTTTTTTATAATTAAACCTACATCTAAATTCTAATATGTTTCTAGAAAGTTATATAATTTGATTTGCGTGTTATATTAAAGAACATGATATATTCTTTCTATGAAAATTATAGAAACTCACAATTGCACAAAATTTATTCAGATATAGCGGTTTCAAATTGGCATTACTGTTAGAACGAAATCGTGGAAATGTGCATTACGTTGAACAATGAGACGATTTGGGAAGATCTTGCGGTGAGCACCATAACGTGACCTTGACCCGGTGAGGCACCTCCAGCCACAGAGCGGCCTTGCCTACTTCCGAAACTAGCCTCTTCTAATTGGCCCTAAGACATTTATAATTCCATTATCAAGAGTCGTTTCCGATGTATAACATAAAAGATCCTATCCTTAAACTAGTTTCATTGATTTATTATTTTAAATTTTTAATAAATACCTTGAGTTTTTTTTTAAATGTATAATTGTTTTTAGGAAATGTATGACTTAAAATATTTAGCTTTTTTAAGGTTATAAAACTTTGTTAATATAAGTGCATAAATTCTTGTAAATTGCAAAAGGCTGTGGTTTTCTTGGACTTGACAGTCAACGACAACGCATTCAAAGCATTGCATCTCAACAAATGTAATTTTACTAATTCAAGAATTCCATATAGAGTTCTATACCAATAGCAAGTGAACGGAAGTTTGGGATTTGTTTGTTGACGAACTTTGTATATAAAGGCGCTGAAAATTATCTTGTGATTTCGCATACTAACAAGTTAAGAGTGCAGTTATTAGTTTTCTGCAAATTCAATTTTTGTGGTTGCAGGCCGGCGCTGCAGTCGCTACCAGTTCGAGTGCCGCAGTTCCGGAGAGTGCATTGCAATCTACAACGCCTGCGACGGCATTCCCCAGTGCTCGGACGGAAGTGACGAGGGTCCGGAGCTTGCGTGCCCCTCCCCGGCGGTGGTGAGCACGCCAGCCCCTCGAGTTCCTGCACCCGCCTCCCCCGCCTCCCCCGTGGCTCAGTTCCACCCGGCGATCCACATGGGCCAACCGGAGGGTCCTCAAGTGTTCAACCCTCAGTATCGTCAGCCGCAGCAGCCGGTCCCAGTGTGGCAACCTCAGGGAGAGGGGGCGGTCAAAGAGGTCACGTTCCCGCAGCTGGCTCCACCACCTCAACAGCAAGCCGCGCAGCAGGTGAGACAGAAGGACCATCAAGATAAGAGCGCTTATCAAAGTTAATGCTAAAAGTGGACTCAAGAACTTTTGATTGAAAAAAAGTCGCGTGGAAAAATGTTTCCACTAATATGGTTTAAAAGATATAGGACATTGTAAACTTTCCATGTGGAAAAAAAACTTTACGAAGTCGCAGACCAATCAGAAAGTAGTATTTTTACCTCTTGCGACTTTTAACTTTTAATTCTCCACTAACATATTATATATATGATATATATTCTGTACATTCTGTTGTTATGTATTTTGATTCTGCTGTAATGTCGAGACGAACTTGCTCCGTTGAATCGCTTCCTCAGGAGGTGCCGGCTCACAAATTCTACACTCACGACGCAGACTACGGGGTGCGTGAGGGGGCAGCCCAGTGGCCCGCACAACAATACCGGCCCCCACCTGCCCCCGCCATCAACAACCCTCCGCAGAATTTCAGGCGGCCGAGTACGTTTGGAGCAGAATATGAAGGTGTGAAAACTTGATTAATAAAAAGATTTTTTTAATAAAAAATCAAGGAATTCTCAACATATTGCATGAGATTTTCCATTAAATATTATAAATAAATATGAACGAGTTATCAGCGTCCTGTAGTAATTGTAAGTGCATTGCAAGGCAACTCTGTTGTTGTTATATACAGTCCATCATTATTATTGCACTATATAAATATTTAAACATTGCACATGCAGGCAGCAATAGATGAAGGATGATCAGATAAGATAAGACCAGATAAAATATTATTTAATTCTAAAAATGTGCTTTTTCCGTCATCTGATAAGTCCATCAAATATATAAGCAACGATATTATACGAAAAAAGGGCATTAGAATTAATTAATTAAAAATATCATCTCATAGAGATCACATATTTAAAAATATTTATATATATATTACTATATAATTACATGATTTGTATTTAAAAATGATATAATGCTTAAGATTTAATATTGATCAAAATTTCTTACTTTTATAAATAGGATATAGGCTATTAAAATATATTTATAGCATTATTTTTGTTTCAGATCCTCAGAACAGCCACATTTTCAACCACAAAGGCAGTGGCTTGATCAGCGACTCGGATGGGTAAGTTAACTAGGCGCCCGTAAAGTATGCAACTTATTCTGCATCAAATTAAATAAGCGGCAGTTCAGACCGCAGTGAAGTTAGCCACGTGGATATCCACACGACGTGTGGGAATCGCAGGGGTACCAACATACAAAAATATCCCTAAATCTAGGTAAATTAATTAAAATGAAGGAGGCAGCATAGAAAGGGGTGGAAACTCTCAAAATACGTTTCAATACACACTTAATAATGTTCTACAAGTATCACATATGCAAAACTGCAGCATAAGTTGCAGAATAAAACGTGCTGCCAAAACTTTTTATATTTTATTCATATATGTATATATTTTTTATATTTACATTTTATTTTATATTTTATTTTGTTAAAAAGTTTAAATTATAATGAATTTTAAAATATTTCACAACAGTAACAAATTTAAAAAAATTAATTGTGAAATGAGACGATGGTGAATTATTAAGCTTAACTACTTTCCCCATTTTAGGTATATGAGAGATATTTCAAATTCAAAAATAAGAAGAGCAAATACATATTTTTTCTTGTAATTCAAATTTAACATATTTTAAACTGTCCTCTAACCGAAAACACACTAACAAAGTGACAATTATTTTTTAAAAATTAGTTAATTATGAATGTTTGAAGTGTAAACAAAAAGCTCTCACAGCAAATTCCGATTCCATTTTAGTATTAAAGTAGAAATTCAGTATTTCTGAAAATACATTTACATGATAAGAACCAAATGTACCCTAACCTTTTGGGTTCAATTAAAAAATAGCGATCTCAGTTCGTTGAATTCTGTTGAATTAAAAAACTCAGGTACGTTCCCCATGTTAAAAATAAAGGGGTTACTTCCGATTCAAAAAATTACGAGAGATAATACATACATTTTCTTATTATTTCAATTCAACATAATATTCCGAATCATCCTCTACCAGAAAACACTTAAAAAATTTCAATCAATTTTTAAAAATTAGTTATGAATTTTTAAAGGGGAAAAAATCAAGCAATTCTAGCAAAAAACACTGACTCAACTTTCAAATAAATCGAAACATCATACATATTTTTACATGATATTTTGTTTGAATTCATTTTGAACCGTATTCTAATGGGAAAAGCAATCAAAATCTGTCAACGATTTTTTCCCGATTTTTTATGAATTTTTGAAAATACGTATCTATCAACATTTATGGCAAAATGCCGATTCAAATTTGAAGCCGAATTCCCGATTCAAACCTCATGACAAAAAATATGCCACATAATACGAGTATGAAGTACATTATAGTACAATTCAAAAATGGCAAAATTGATTTGTTGAATTCTGGTGAATTATCAAAATGCGACACCTCCCCCATGTTAAGTATATGGAGCAAAGTTAAAATTCAAATAAACCGAAACATCATACATATTTTTACATGAAATTTTGTTTGAATTCATTTTGAACCGTATTCTAATGGAAAAAGCAATCAAAATCTGTCAACGATTTTTTCCCGATTTTTTATGAATTTTTGAAAATACGTATCTATCAACATTTATGGCAAATTTCCGATTCAAATTTGAAGCCGAATTCACGATTCAAACATAAAGGCACCAAGTATGCCATATAACACGAGTATGAAGTACATTATAATACAATTCAAAAATGGCAAAATTGATTTGTTGAACTCTAGTGAATTATCAAAATGCCACACCTCCCCCATGTTAAGTATATAGAGCAAAGTTCAAATTCAAATAAACCGAAACATCATACATATTTTTACATGAAATTTTGTTTGAATTCATTTTGAACCGTATTCTAATGGAAAAAGCAATCAAAATCTGTCAACGATTTTTTCCCGATTTTTTATGAATTTTTTAAAATACGTATCTATCAACATTTATGGCAAAATGCCGATTCAAATTTGAAGCCGAATTCCCGATTCAAACCTCATGACAAAAAATATGCCACATAATACGAGTATGAAGTACATTATAGTACAATTCAAAAATGGCAAAATTGATTTGTTGAACTCTAGTGAATTATCAAAATGCCACACCTCCCCCATGTTAAGTATATGGAGCAAAGTTCAAATTCAAATAAACCGAAACATCATACATATTTTTACATGAAATTTTGTTTGAATTCATTTTGAACCGTATTCTAATGGAAAAAGCAATCAAAATCTGTCAACGATTTTTTCCCGATTTTTTATGAATTTTTGAAAATACGTATCTATCAACATTTATGGCAAATTTCCGATTCAAATTTGAAGCCGAATTCCCGATTCAAACATAAAGGCACCAAGTATGCCATATAACACGAGTATGAAGTACATTATAATACAATTAAAAAATGGCAAAATTGATTTGTTGAACTCTGGTGAATTATCAAAATGCCACACCTCCCCCATGTTAAGTATATGGAGCAAAGTTCAAATTCAAATAAACCGAAACATCATACATATTTTTACATGAAATTTTGTTTGAATTCATTTTGAACCGTATTCTAATGGGAAAAGCAATCAAAATCTGTCAACGATTTTTTCCCGATTTTTTATGAATTTTCGAAAATACGTATCTATCAACATTAATGGCAAAATGCCAATTCAAATTTGAAGCCGAATTCCCGATTCAAACATAAAGGCACCAAGTATGCCATATAACACGAGTATGAAGTACATTATAATACAATTCAAAAATGGCAAAATTGATTTGTTGAACTCTGGTGAATTATCAAAATGCCACACCTCCCCCATGTTAAGTATATGGAGCAAAGTTCAAATTCAAATAAACCGAAACATCATACATATTTTTACATGAAATTTTGTTTGAATTCATTTTGAACCGTATTCTAATGGGAAAAGCAATCAAAATCTGTCAACGATTTTTTCCCGATTTTTTATGAATTTTTGAAAATACGTATCTATCAACATTTATGGCAAATTTCCGATTCAAATTTGAAGCCGAATTCCCGATTCAAACATAAAGGCACCAAGTATGCCATATAACACGAGTATGAAGTACATTATAATACAATTCAAAAATGGCAAAATTGATTTGTTGAACTCTGGTGAATTATCAAAATGCCACACCTCCCCCATGTTAAGTATATGGAGCAAAGTTCAAATTCAAATAAACCGAAACATCATACATATTTTTACATGAAATTTTGTTTGAATTCATTTTGAACCGTATTCTAATGGGAAAAGCAATCAAAATCTGTCAACGATTTTTTCCCGATTTTTTATGAATTTTCGAAAATACGTATCTATCAACATAATTGGCAAAATGCCAATTCAAATTTGAAGCCGAATTCCCGATTCAAACATAAAGGCACCAAGTATGCCATATAACACGAGTATGAAGTACATTATAATACAATTCAAAAATGGCAAAATTGATTTGTTGAACTCTGGTGAATTATCAAAGTGCCACACCTCCCCCATGTTAAGTATATGGAGCAAAGTTCAAATTCAAATAAACCGAAACATCATACATATTTTAACATGAAATTTTGTTTTAATTCATTTTGAACCGTATTCTAATGGGAAAAGCAATCAAAATCTGTCAACGATTTTTTCCCGATTTTTTATGAATTTTCGAAAATACGTATCTATCAACATTAATGGCAAAATGCCAATTCAAATTTGAAGCCGAATTCCCGATTCAAACATAAAGGCACCAAGTATGCCATATAACACGAGTATGAAGTACATTATAATACAATTCAAAAATGGCAAAATTGAATTGTTGAACTCTGGTGAATTATCAAAGTGCCACACCTCCCCCATGTTAAGTATATGGAGCAAAGTTCAAATTCAAATAAACCGAAACATCATACATATTTTTAGATGAAACTTTGTTTGAATTCATTTTGAACCGTATTCTAATGGAAAAAGCAATCAAAATCTGTCAACGATTTTTTCCCGATTTTTTATGAATTTTTTAAAATACGTATCTATCAACATTTATGGCAAAATGCCGATTCAAATTTGAAGCCGAATTCCCGAATCAAACATAAAAGCACCAAGTATGCCATATAACACGAGTATGAAGAACATTATAATACAATTCAAAAATGGCAAAATTGATTTGTTGAACTCTGGTGAATTATCAAAGTGCGACACCTCCCCCATGTTAAGTATATGGAGCAAAGTTCAAATTCAAATAAACCGAAACATCATCCATATTTTTACATGAAATTTTGTTTGAATTCATTTTGAACCGTATTCTAATGGAAGAAGCAATCAAAATCTGTCAACGATTTTTTCCCGATTTTTTATGAATTTTTGAAAATACGTATCTATCAACATTTATAGCAAGATGCCAATTCAAATTTGAAGCCGAATTCCCGATTCAAACCTCATGACAAAAAATATGCCACATAATACGAGTATGAAGTACATTATAGTACAATTCAAAAATGGCAAAATTGATTTGTTGAACTCTGGTGAATTATCAAAATGCCACACCTCCCCCATGTTAAGTATATGGAGCAAAGTTCAAATTCAAATAAACCGAAACATCATACATATTTTTACATGAAATTTTGTTTGAATTCATTTTGAACCGTATTCTAATGGAAAAAGCAATCAAAATCTGTCAACGATTTTGTCCCGATTTTTTATGAATTTTTGAAAATACGTATCTATCAACATTTATGGCAAAATGCCGATTCAAATTTGAAGCCGAATTCCCGATTCAATCCTCATGACAAAAAATATGCCACATAATACGAGTATGAAGTACATTATAGTACAATTCAAAAATGGCAAAATTGATTTGTTGAACTCTGGTGAATTATCAAAATGCCACACCTCCCCCATGTTAAGTATATGGAGCAAAGTTCAAATTCAAATAAACCGAAACATCATACATATTTTTAGATGAAATTTTGTTTGAATTCATTATGAACCGTATTCTAATGGAAAAAGCAATCAAAATCTGTCAACGATTTTTTCCCGATTTTTTATGAATTTTTTAAAATACGTATCTATCAACATTTATGGCAAAATGCCGATTCAAATTTGAAGCTGAATTCCCGATTCAAACGAATCCGGCGGGGGGGAGGGAGGTGCCCTTTCCCCCAAAATTTTGGATTCATCATCGGCAATATAGGCGTTTCCCCCACTTCAATTTTTTTAACATTTTCGGTAGCCCCCGGCCCCCTTCCAAATTTTGCAGCCGCCCTCCTGCCCCCGCCCCCTTCCCCCCCCCCTGCCCCGACTTCTTTCTGGATCTGATGTGCCTGTTACGCGTCCCAGCTATTATTCGCTGAGGTGATAGAGACTGAGGGAACCGTGGAAATCCTCAGTTGATCAGGACAGTCAATGTATGTATGCAGGCCATGAAACTCGTACCAACATTGAATAAGTGATAAAAATATATCACCTCTTATCACTTAGGCTAACACTCTTACCACTACCACCTCGTCTGACCACTACCACCTCGTCTGACCACTACCACTAGATCTGATCACTATACGGGTCTTTCACCATACGTCACAAAAATATGACGTCACGTGAATGTAGGCAAAAAGCACCTATTTAACATGGTAGTAGCATACCAAAAACTATTTATTTTCTGCGATATGACAATCGTGGTACATTTGACAATTATTTTATTTGATAGATTGAGATGTCAAGTAAATGGAAAAAAATACAATATTTGCCAATGATATCTGTGAAAAATACAATAAATCATTAAATAAAATGTAAATCGACTCCAAATTTCACGTCAATAATGACCATTTTACGACACTTATGCACTGATATTGACCCTAAGATTCTTAAAAAAATTCAGCCAATCACCGGCCATTGCTTTCCCCGCGGACTTTTGAATACGAGGGGGAATCGGAACAACAAAAAGTAATGATAAAGAAACTAGGTAAAATAAAAAAAATGTATATGTTCAAGTTATGTATATTTATTTCTTACGTATATATTATTGTTAACAAAAATTAAAATATGTTAAATTAGGAGGAATAAATTAAGTGATTCCAGTTCCCTCTCTCAGTTCCTACTGCTGAATGTAAACAACAACAAAGCCAAGCAAACGCTATATACAACTTAGGTCCTACCACTTAGTCTAGTGTTCCTACCACTAAGGCTACTACTTGCTTTACCACTACCACTAGATCTGACCACTACCATTTGGGTCCTACCACTAAGGCTACCACTTGGTCTGACCACTACCACTAGATCTGACCACTACCACTTAGGTCCTACCACTAAGGCTACCACTTGGTCTGACCACTCCACTAGATCTGACCACTATCACTTTGGTCCTACCACTTAATCTAGTGGTCCTACCACTAAGGTCTGACAACTACCACTAGATGTGACCAATACCACTTTGTCTAGTGGTCCTACCACTAAGGTTACCACTTGGTCTGACCACTACCACTAGATTTAGTGGTAGGACCACTAAATCTAGTGGTCTGACCACTCATTTTAGGTGGTCAAATCATGACCACTACTTTAATTTTTGGACAAGGGACGTTTGAAGTATTTGTAATTATGTCTTTTTAAATAATTTTGTCATTCTTTTCTGCAATAAAAATATATGAAACTTTAACATTTCTATGCAAAAATTCAAGTTGGTTGGTTGGTTGGTATTTTGGGGCAAGTGACACATACATACATTTTGGTCATGTATGCCCAAACAAAAATTCAAGTTCGAGCTGCCTGTTAGCACTGTGCCTGCTGCTCTATTGACTTTCAATTCAGGCACAGTGAGCCCTTCCTACCACGACAAGGTCATAGCAGCTCCTGGGAGGAGAATTTTTTTTTTTTTTTTTTATTCCAATATATCACTTTTACAAAATAAAAATTACCATTTTCCATTCAACATTATTACAATTTTTATTCATACACACAAAATCATATTTTGCATTTTCTGCTGAATTAATAATATTATACATACTGTAGAAATTTCAAACGACAAATTTGACTATATTGTGAATTAATTGACATTGGTTCATGTAAATATTCAGAATACAAACAGAACAAATCATGTAACACATCATAGTTACATGATTTTGAAATCCTTGAATTTTTATTCATTATTGCAAATTTAACAAAATCTACTTTCCTTCACCTGCTTTTCTCTGTTTTACAAGTTATTAAGCGAAGACACAAGCTGTGACTGCTCTGATTGTAGAAGAGAATTTATCTCCTCTTCATTACTCCTTGTATGTGAAACAAAACATATTATCTTCAAGAAGCATTAGTCTAACAAAAGCTATTTAGAATCTTTTAAATATTGACAAAAATATTCTTAATTTCTATTTAATTATTATAAAAAAAATACATCAAAATATGTTACGAAAGAAGACTGAAAAGGTACATAAAAAGAGACTTTTCTTAAAAAATTCTTTAAAAAAGTAAAATAAACTAGCTATAGAAATAGTTTTAATACAATTATAATATCCCTCACTAACAAAACCAATAAACCAGTAGTACAGGCTCCAAGTATTTCGGAGTATTCCTCTTCTATGGGCCCACTGAATTAAAGAATGCCAAATAAATTTTATCTACACATATTAATTTTTAAAAACTACATAAGTATGGAAAATAGTAATTAAAATACATGCATTGAACTAAATTACTACTTCTTCTGCTATTGCTTCATTTTCACATTCAAATGTTTGCCACTGCTTTCAGGGGTTTTGCACGTTGAACAGAAAAGTTTTTTAGGGACACGTCTCACTCTGAGGCATTCTAAATGGTACACTCTATCTGAACATGTATAACAAGGAATCATTCTAGTATTTGGAGACATACATTTAATCCCTTTAGAACACACACTTCTTTGCTCGTTTCGTAGTTCATTCTGCAATAAACTAGAGCAAAAATGAAGAGTTGAATGGAATCCTGTTGGCACAGAGTCCTTTATAATGTTTCCAACAATTCTCCTCTCTGGCTGTGGTTTTGTTTCGACCTTACAAGAAAGGACTGGAAACTTGTTCTGAGGATCTTTAAATTCCAATAATTCATTCATAATATATATTCTAGCTGAAGGTATGTTGTTGTGAGTGAAGACGAGGTGTGTACTGGTACAAATGATGTGTGACCATACGCAAACATGTACACCACAGTCATTGCCATTATTTTGATGAGGATTATCAGTTGGAAAATATATATTCCATCCTTGCCAATCAAATTAATCATTTCGACATTCCTGGTAAGCACGATCTACAAATTTCATTACTTTTTCCCCCTATTGGAAATTTACAATTGTAAAATTCACAATTGTATGCTCCATAAAAATACCATTGCGTTTTGGTCCTTTTACAATGGTAATTTTTACAATTGTAAAGGCCTTAATACAATTGTATTTAACTACAATTGCATTTATTACAATTGTAATAATTACGATTGTAAAATTTACAAAAAGTGGTCACCAATCTGACTACTAACCCAAACCTGCGTTGCTGTACTTCGGTTACCACTGTTGATCATACTCTTACCATTGCGCTGCTACTGCTTTCTTAATAGGATGAAGAATATTGAGGTATATAAAATAAATAAATGTTATGGGGAAATGACAAGGGGGCATTTCAATATAATGTCATATAAATTTCGATTCTAGAGTAAAATTTGATGGCGGTTCTAATGGTGACCCTTAAATTTGCGACCCTTCAACCCTTCAGGGTCAAAAGACCCTGAAATTTTTTTTTCTTAAAAAATTGCAAAACTGAAATTAGCAATCAACTTAATATAACCTAGAGCTCTAATTCACTAATTTTAAGGGTCGACCCTTGGGGTTTAGCGGGGGTCTTTTTTAAAAGTATGCAAATTTTAATAAAAAAATTGACAAAATATGTGAGGACTACATACAGGTTCAACATTGAGTTTTTTTAATCTTAATGACCCTTTAAGGGTCGACCCCTAACATTTGATTGAAAAATTAATTTTTTTTTCTAACCATTTTTTCATAGTATATATTATATAATTTAACATACATCTCTGAATTATATTTTTACCTTTTTCAATGTGACCCTTTTAGGGGTCGACCCTTGATTTTTTTCAAATTCATATTTTAAAAAAAAAGTGATATATATACTACGAGACAGGTTATTCATGCAGCTATTAGTTAAGTGCTTTTGATGACATATAATACAACCACAATGGCCTAGTAGGGGTTGACCCCTAATGCATTAAAATATAGCATAAATTCAAAAAAATTGTATTTTTTTATATTTTTTGTTACACTTTATATGTTAACATGCATCGATTTGATCTGACTTTTTTTTGTGACCCTTTAAGGGGTCGATGGTCGATCCATGTTTTTTTTCCAAAAATAATTATATATTTTAAATATATAATATCAATTAAAGCTTCATATAGTACCTTTGTATCTTAATTAGATATTACAGCCAAGTTACGTACTTAGCATAAAAAAAATATTAATTGAATGAAGTAATAAGAATTTGACAAAATGTACGTGTAATATAAATTAACAATGAAAATACCATTTTTTTTTAGTAATTATGTAATCCAAATACAATTGCAATCTAATTACAATTGTAAAAATTACAATTGTAAGCACAAAAATCAATTGTAATCTAAGAATTACAATTGTAATCTAAGAAATACAATTGTAATCTAACAAATACAATTGTATCAGAACCTGAAAGCAATTGTAATCTCAAATAATACAATTGTAATCATGAACATTACAATTGTAATCCAAATGTTACAATTGTAACCCAAGTTTTACAATTGCAATCTTAGTTTTACAATTGTAATCAGTCAAATTACAATTGTAATTTGGCTGAATACAATTGTAAATTTCCAATAGGGCCAGCACTGGTTTTCCATACAATTTATGATTGAGCAGTGAATCTAAACATAAAACTACTTTTCTTTTAAAAGAAATTACAAATAGTATCCAGTGATTGTGATTTACACCCGTAGGAAGTAGCCAAATGTCATAATCAAACACCATGTTATTTTTTGCAATTATTGTGTTGTCTCCATTTAAATAAGTGATTGAAGCCATAGTATGTGTTGTAAAGAACCACACTTTTCTTCCCAATTTATTTGCATTCACTGTTTGTGTGAAGATGAATGAATTAATAATTTCATCATTAAGCCATCCACCTACCTCCAATCTGCTCAAACCAGTTTCAATATTTATCTGAATTTTATTAATGATATTTGATTTTTGCCACCATTCATTTTTGTAATTTTTCTGTGAGATGATGGGAGGATTACATTTGTCTTCACAATCTTCTTGTTTTTCAGCTTTCGTTGTTTCCAAACTAGGATCAACACTTGATTTTGGTTTTTTAGTTTGCAAAATATCCTTGCTGTTCTTCTTTTCACTTGTTTCAACATTGAATAAACGTTTGAGCTTGTTATTAGATGATTCATTTACTTTTGGACCACCGCGTGTTGCAGAAACTGGTTTGCTTAACTCAGTGGGTTCTTTGTGGAGTAGTTCAAGGTGGTTTTCATGAACATCAATTATCAAAGATTGATCGTCTTTCAATGTATACGAAGCATCTTCTTGAACTTTCTCCACGCTAGCTTCCTTGGTTGGTGAAAGTATAGGACCACATTTTCCGATTTTTGCTTCACATTCCATATTTTTTGGGGACACTACTGATTTTGGTGAAGGCATACCTGGCTCAACATTAATGATAATGGCTACATTATGTATTTTTAATTCATTATTAACTTCATCTTTTGAAATTTCAACATTATTCTCCCCTTCACAAATTGGAGCCTCTACCTTCACAATTTTCTCTTCTTTTTGAAGCCCGTCAATCTTTTCACTGTTGGAGATGTTGGAAACTAATTTTTCACTATATTCACTTAAAAATTTAATTCTTACATGATCTCGACACAAATTGTTCACCCTTAACAACGTTATTTCATAAGTGTTACCAAACATGATTTTTGCTGCTTTTTTAAAAATTGATTTACCTCTCACATGATTTAGTTCATCTAAGCTGGACAAATGGATGGAAAGATACTCGTGTAACTGTTTGGCCAATTCATCTGTACTTCTTGATTTACCCATTGCTATTAATAAATGGAAATTTGTTTAGTTTTTTATTTTAAAAGTATGAAATACAATTTCTTATATTTGAAATAAATTGTCAATTTCTTTTTCTATGAGCGCACTATAAAAAAAATAATTATTACATTGAAGTTTAATTTTAAAATACTAATTTACAAGAACGTATGGGTCGTACAAAATGACATTGATCCTGCCAGAGAAAAAAAACACACATAAAACAATTACAAAACAACACATAATTATTATATACAACAATTTAAATTGCTCTCAAGACTTATTATGCATTACAGATTTTTTAAAATAAATTTTTAATTTTCTTTTCATGTTGTGTTTATCTTAAAATGTGTACATATTTCATATATTCGAAGGCTAACTATGATGTTCATCAGCAGTTTGGAAAAATAGTCGCCGTACAGCACCACGAAAATCTAAAAAATAGTGACAAATGATGTAAAACTCTATAAAAGAAATATAAATAATTTGAAAACCATCAAATCATTAAATTATATAATTTTGCGGTTTCCTAAAAATATTGAACTTAAAAGGGACACTCACGAAGTGTAAACACCAAATTTTATGAAACCTGGGATGTTGGACCCTTTTCTAATACTATGAAGGGTGGTACCTTTCGTTCGGGCTGAATCTAATTTTTTCCATATGGGCAAATGTATGTTAATCATGGGCCTTTGAGGGGTTTCAAAATAAAAATTCGATTTTTTTTCCTGAAATTTATAGAACCATTTAGTTGCAGCCCTTTGTTCACAGTAAAATTAATTGAAAAATCAATTTTGATATTTGACCCTATTTTCACATACACACCTATACTTGAATAGACCCAAAAATGAAATCTTCATGACAAATTATGAAAATTACCAAATTGATCTGTCTTGGACAATTTTCAGGTGGAAAAATAGTGAAAAAAATCTATTTTCATTTCTAACACTATTTTTAGGGATGTTCATAGGCCGCCATAGGTCCAAAATTAGAATTTCTTCAAAGAATTTGATATTTTTAGAATGTATCTCTTATACCCCCTTATTGTAGGAAAAAATAATGAAAAATATTAATTTTCATTTTTTGCCCTATTTTGAGGGATGTTCATAGGCCGCCATGGGTCCGAAATTAGAATTTGCTCAAAGCCTTTGATATTTTCAGAATATATCTTTTATAACTCCTTATTAACGGGAAAAGTAATGAAAAAAATCATTTTCTTTTTCTAACCCTATTTTGAGGCATGTTCATTGACCGCTTTAGGTCCAAAAATAGAATTTGTTCAAAGATTTTGATATTTTCAAAATGTTTATGCTATAACCACTTATTATAGGACAAAAATGAAAAAATCAATTTTTTTTTTCACCCTATTTTGAGAGGTGTTCATAGGCCGCCATAGGTCCAAAAATAGTACAAACATTTTTTAAAAAGGCCTAATTGTTGAAAAACAAATCTAATTAATATTCCATTCCAAAAATATCAAAGTCTTTGAGCAAACTCTTTTTTTTTATCTATGCCGGCCTATTGACGTCACTCAAAATAGGGTAAAAAATGATAATTAATTTTTTTCATTATTTTTCCCCTTAATTAGGGGTTATAAGAAATAGATTCTAAAAGTATCAAAGTCTTTAAGTCAATTCTATTTTCGGACCCATGGCGGCCTATGAACATCCCTCAAAATAGGGTAAAAAATGAAATTTTATTTTTTTTCCATTATTTTTAACTATAATAAGGGGTCATAAGTCATAAGAGATAAATTTTGAAAATAAAAAAGTCTTTGAGCAAATTCTATTTTTGGATCTATGGCGGCCCTATTGGAAATGTACAATTGTAATCAGTCAAATTACAATTGTAATTTGCCTCATTACAATTGTAATTTGACTGATTACAATTGTAAAATTTGGATTGCAATTGTAACACTTGGTTACAATTGTAACACTCGGATTACAATTGTAACCAACCAATTTGCCATAAATGTTGATAGATACGTATTTTCAAAAATTCATAAAAAATCGGGAAAAAATCGTTGACAGATTTTGATTGCTTTTTCCATTAGAATACGGTTCAAAATGAATTCAAACAAAATTTCATGTAAAAATATGTATGATGTTTCGGTTTATTTGAATTTTAACTTTGCTCCATATACTTAACATGGGGGAGGTGTGGCACTTTGATAATTCACCAGAGTTCAACAAATCAATTTTGCCATTTTTGAATTGTATTATAATGTACTTCATACTCGTGTTATATGGCATACTTGGTGCCTTTATGTTTGAATCGGGAATTCGGCTTCAAATTTGAATCGGAAATTTGCCAAAAATGTTGATAGATACGTATTTTCAAAAATTCATAAAAAAATCGGGAAAAAATCGTTGACAGATTTTGATTGCTTTTTCCATTAGAATACGGTTCAAATAGAATTCAAACATAATTTCATGTAAAAATATAAATGATGTTTCGGTTTATTTGAATTTGAACTTTGCTCCATATACTTAACATGGGGGAGGTGTCGCATTTTGATAATTCACCAGAGTTCAACAAATCAATTTTGCCATTTTTGAATTGTACTATAATGTACTTCATACTCGTGTTATATGGCATACTTGGTGCCTTTATGTTTGAATCAGGAATTCGGCTTCAAATTTGAAACGGAAATTTGCCAAAAATGTTGATAGATACGTATTTTCAAAAATTCATAAAAAAATCGGGAAAAAATCGTTGACAGATTTTGATTGCTTTTCCCATTAGAATACGGTTCAAAATGAATTCAAACAAAATTTCATGTAAAAATATGTATGATGTTTCGGTTTATTTGAATTTGAACTTTGCTCCATATACTTAACATGGGGGAGGTGTGGCATTTTGATAATTCACCAGAGTTCAACAAATCAATTTTACCATTTTTGAATTGTATTATAATGTACTTCATACTCGTGTTATATGGCATACTTGGTGCCTTTATGTTTGAATCGGGAATTCGGCTTCAAATTTGAATTGGCATTTTGCCATTAATGTTGATAGATACGTATTTTCGAAAATTCATAAAAAATCGGGAAAAAATCGTTGACAGATTTTGATTGCTTTTCCCATTAGAATACGGTTCAAAATGAATTCAAACAAAATTTCACGTAAAAATATGTATGATGTTTCGGTTTATTTGAATTTGAACTTTGCTCCATATACTTAACATAGGGGAGGTGTCGCATTTTGATAATTCACCAGAGTTCAACAAATCAATTTTGCCATTTTTGAATTGTATTATAATGTACTTCATACTCGTGTTATATGGCATACTTGGTGCCTTTATGTTTGAATCGGGAATTCGGCTTCAAATTTGAATCGGAAATTTGCCATAAATGTTGATAGATACGTATTTTCAAAAATTCATAAAAAATCGGGAAAAAATCGTTGACAGATTTTGATTGCTTTTTCCATTAGAATACGGTTCAAAATGAATTCAAGCAAAATTTCATGTAAAAATATGTATGATGTTTCGGTTTATTTGAATTTGAACTTTGCTCCATATACTTAACATGGGGGAGGTGTGGCATTTTGATAATTCACCAGAGTTCAACAAATCAATTTTGCCATTTTTTAATTGTATTATAATGTACTTCATACTCGTGTTATATGGCATACTTGGTGCCTTTATGTTTGAATCGGGAATTCGGCTTCAAATTTGAATCGGAAATTTGCCATAAATGTTGATAGATACGTATTTTCAAAAATTCATAAAAAATCGGGAAAAAATCGTTGACAGATTTTGATTGCTTTTTCCATTAGAATACGGTTCAAAATGAATTCAAACAAAATTTCATGTAAAAATATGTATGATGTTTCGGTTTATTTGAATTTGAACTTTGCTCCATATACTTAACATGGGGGAGGTGTGGCATTTTGATAATTCACCAGATTTCAACAAATCAATTTTGCCATTTTTGAATTGTACTATAATGTACTTCATACTCGTATTATGTGGCTTATTTTTTGTCATGAGGTTTGAATCGGGAATTCGGCTTCAAATTTGAATCGGCATTTTGCCATAAATGTTGATAGATACGTATTTTCAAAAATTCATAAAAAATCGGGAAAAAATCGTTGACAGATTTTGATTGCTTTTTCCATTAGAATACGGTTCAAAATGAATTCAAACAAAATTTCATGTAAAAATATGTATGATGTTTCGGTTTATTTTAATTTGAACTTTGCTCCATATACTTAACATGGGGGAGGTGTCGCATTTTGATAATTCACCAGAGTTCAACAAATCAATTTTGCCATTTTTGAATTGTATTATAATGTACTTCATACTCGTGTTATATGGCATACTTGGTGCCTTTATGTTTGAATCGGGAATTCGGCTTCAAATTTGAATCGGAAATTTGCCATAAATGTTGATAGATACGTATTTTCAAAATTCATAAAAAATCGGGAAAAAATCGTTGACAGATTTTGATTGCTTTTTCCATTAGAATACGGTTCAAAATGAATTCAAACAAAATTTCATGTTAAAATATGTATGATGTTTCGGTTTATTTGAATTTGAACTTTGCTCCATATACTTAACATGGGGGAGGTGTCGCATTTTGATAATTCACCAGAGTTCAACAAATCAATTTTGCCATTTTTGAATTGTACTATAATGTACTTCATACTCGTATTATGTGGCATATTTTTTGTCATGAGGTTTGAATCGGGAATTCGGCTTCAAATTTGAATCGGCATTTTGCCATAAATGTTGATAGATACGTATTTTAAAAAATTCATAAAAAATCGGGAAAAAATCGTTGACAGATTTTGATTGCTTTTTCCATTAGAATACGGTTCAAAATGAATTCAAACAAAATTTCATCTAAAAATATGTATGATGTTTCGGTTTATTTGAAGTTGAACTTTGCTCCATATACTTAACATGGGGGAGGTGTGGCATTTTGATAATTCACCAGAGTTCAACAAATCAATTTTGCCATTTTTGAATTGTATTATAATGTACTTCATACTCGTGTTATATGGCATACTTGGTGCCTTTATGTTTGAAGCGGGAATTCGGCTTCAAATTTGAATTGGCATTTTGCCATTAATGTTGATAGATACGTATTTTCGAAAATTCATAAAAAATCGGGAAAAAATCGTTGACAGATTTTGATTGCTTTTCCCATTAGAATACGGTTCAAAATGAATTCAAACAAAATTTCACGTAAAAATATGTATGATGTTTCGGTTTATTTGAATTTGAACTTTGCTCCATATACTTAACATAGGGGAGGTGTCGCATTTTGATAATTCACCAGAGTTCAACAAATCAATTTTGCCATTTTTGAATTGTATTATAATGTACTTCATACTCGTGTTATATGGCATACTTGGTGCCTTTATGTTTGAATCGGGAATTCGGCTTCAAATTTGAATCGGAAATTTGCCATAAATGTTGATAGATACGTATTTTCAAAAATTCATAAAAAATCGGGAAAAAATCGTTGACAGATTTTGATTGCTTTTTCCATTAGAATACGGTTCAAAATGAATTCAAGCAAAATTTCATGTAAAAATATGTATGATGTTTCGGTTTATTTGAATTTGAACTTTGCTCCATATACTTAACATGGGGGAGGTGTGGCATTTTGATAATTCACCAGAGTTCAACAAATCAATTTTGCCATTTTTTAATTGTATTATAATGTACTTCATACTCGTGTTATATGGCATACTTGGTGCCTTTATGTTTGAATCGGGAATTCGGCTTCAAATTTGAATCGGAAATTTGCCATAAATGTTGATAGATACGTATTTTCAAAAATTCATAAAAAATCGGGAAAAAATCGTTGACAGATTTTGATTGCTTTTTCCATTAGAATACGGTTCAAAATGAATTCAAACAAAATTTCATGTAAAAATATGTATGATGTTTCGGTTTATTTGAATTTGAACTTTGCTCCATATACTTAACATGGGGGAGGTGTGGCATTTTGATAATTCACCAGATTTCAACAAATCAATTTTGCCATTTTTGAATTGTACTATAATGTACTTCATACTCGTATTATGTGGCTTATTTTTTGTCATGAGGTTTGAATCGGGAATTCGGCTTCAAATTTGAATCGGCATTTTGCCATAAATGTTGATAGATACGTATTTTCAAAAATTCATAAAAAATCGGGAAAAAATCGTTGACAGATTTTGATTGCTTTTTCCATTAGAATACGGTTCAAAATGAATTCAAACAAAATTTCATGTAAAAATATGTATAATGTTTCTGTTTATTTGAATTTGAACTTTGCTCCATATACTTAACATGGGGGAGGTGTGGCATTTTGATAATTCACCAGAGTTCAACAAATCAATTTTGCCATTTTTGAATTGTATTATAATGTACTTCATACTCGTGTTATATGGCATACTTGGTGCCTTTATGTTTGAATCGGGAATTCGGCTTCAAATTTGAATCGGAAATTTGCCATAAATGTTGATAGATACGTATTTTCAAAATTCATAAAAAATCGGGAAAAAATCGTTGACAGATTTTGATTGCTTTTTCCATTAGAATACGGTTCAAAATGAATTCAAACAAAATTTCATGTTAAAATATGTATGATGTTTCGGTTTATTTGAATTTGAACTTTGCTCCATATACTTAACATAGGGGAGGTGTCGCATTTTGATAATTCACCAGAGTTCAACAAATCAATTTTGCCATTTTTGAATTGTATTATAATGTACTTCATACTCGTGTTATATGGCATACTTGGTGCCTTTATGTTTGAATCGGGAATTCGGCTTCAAATTTGAATCGGCATTTTGCCATAAATGTTGATAGATACGTATTTTCAAAAATTCATAAAAAATCGGGAAAAAATCGTTGACAGATTTTGATTGCTTTTCCCATTAGAATACGGTTCAAAATGAATTCAAACAAAATTTCATGTAAAAATATGTATGATGTTTCGGTTTATTTGAATTTGAACTTTGCTCCATATACTTAACATGGGGGAGGTGTGGCATTTTGATAATTCACCAGAGTTCAACAAATCAATTTTGCCATTTTTGAATTGTATTATAATGTACTTCATACTCGTGTTATATGGCATACTTGGTGCCTTTATGTTTGAATCGGGAATTCGGCTTCAAATTTGAATCGGAAATTTGCCATAAATGTTGATAGATACGTATTTTCAAAAATTCATAAAAAATCGGGAAAAAATCGTTGACAGATTTTGATTGCTTTTTCCATTAGAATACGGTTCAAAATGAATTCAAACAAAATTTCATGTAAAAATATGTATGATGTTTCGGTTTATTTGAATTTGAACTTTGCTCCATATACTTAACATGGGGGAGGTGTGGCATTTTGATAATTCACCAGATTTCAACAAATCAATTTTGCCATTTTTGAATTGTACTATAATGTACTTCATACTCGTATTATGTGGCTTATTTTTTGTCATGAGGTTTGAATCGGGAATTCGGCTTCAAATTTGAATCGGCATTTTGCCATAAATGTTGATAGATACGTATTTTCAAAAATTCATAAAAAATCGGGAAAAAATCGTTGACAGATTTTGATTGCTTTTTCCATTAGAATACGGTTCAAAATGAATTCAAACAAAATTTCATGTAAAAATATGTATGATGTTTCGGTTTATTTGAATTTGAACTTTGCTCCATATACTTAACATGGGGGAGGTGTGGCATTTTGATAATTCACCAGATTTCAACAAATCAATTTTGCCATTTTTGAATTGTACTATAATGTACTTCATACTCGTATTATGTGGCTTATTTTTTGTCATGAGGTTTGAATCGGGAATTCGGCTTCAAATTTGAATCGGCATTTTGCCATAAATGTTGATAGATACGTATTTTCAAAAATTCATAAAAAATCGGGAAAAAATCGTTGACAGATTTTGATTGCTTTTTCCATTAGAATACGGTTCAAAATGAATTCAAACAAAATTTCATGTAAAAATATGTATAATGTTTCTGTTTATTTGAATTTGAACTTTGCTCCATATACTTAACATGGGGGAGGTGTGGCATTTTGATAATTCACCAGAGTTCAACAAATCAATTTTGCCATTTTTGAATTGTATTATAATGTACTTCATACTCGTGTTATATGGCATACTTGGTGCCTTTATGTTTGAATCGGGAATTCGGCTTCAAATTTGAATCGGAAATTTGCCATAAATGTTGATAGATACGTATTTTCAAAATTCATAAAAAATCGGGAAAAAATCGTTGACAGATTTTGATTGCTTTTTCCATTAGAATACGGTTCAAAATGAATTCAAACAAAATTTCATGTTAAAATATGTATGATGTTTCGGTTTATTTGAATTTGAACTTTGCTCCATATACTTAACATAGGGGAGGTGTCGCATTTTGATAATTCACCAGAGTTCAACAAATCAATTTTGCCATTTTTGAATTGTATTATAATGTACTTCATACTCGTGTTATATGGCATACTTGGTGCCTTTATGTTTGAATCGGGAATTCGGCTTCAAATTTGAATCGGCATTTTGCCATAAATGTTGATAGATACGTATTTTCAAAAATTCATAAAAAATCGGGAAAAAATCGTTGACAGATTTTGATTGCTTTTCCCATTAGAATACGGTTCAAAATGAATTCAAACAAAATATCATGTAAAAATATGTATGATGTTTCGGTTTATTTGAATTTGAACTTTGCTCCATATACTTAACATGGGGGAGGTGTGGCATTTTGATAATTCACCAGAGTTCAACAAATCAATTTTGCCATTTTTGAATTGTATTATAATGTACTTCATACTCGTGTTATATGGCATACTTGGTGCCTTTATGTTTGAATCGGGAATTCGGCTTCAAATTTGAATCGGAAATTTGCCATAAATGTTGATAGATACGTATTTTCAAAAATTCATAAAAAATCGGGAAAAAATCGTTGACAGATTTTGATTGCTTTTTCCATTAGAATACGGTTCAAAATGAATT
This sequence comes from Siphlonurus alternatus, assembly GCA_949825025.1. NCBI lineage: Eukaryota > Metazoa > Arthropoda > Insecta > Ephemeroptera > Siphlonuridae > Siphlonurus > Siphlonurus alternatus. The sequence continues at coordinate 14,098,117 of OX463782.1, read as the reverse complement.
CAAACAAAATTTCATGTAAAAATATGTATGATGTTTCGGTTTATTTTAATTTGAACTTTGCTCCATATACTTAACATGGGGGAGGTGTCGCATTTTGATAATTCACCAGAGTTCAACAAATCAATTTTGCCATTTTTGAATTGTACTATAATGTACTTCATACTCGTATTATGTGGCATATTTTTTGTCATGAGGTTTGAATCGGGAATTCGGCTTCAAATTTGAATCGGCATTTTGCCATAAATGTTGATAGATACGTATTTTAAAAAATTCATAAAAAATCGGGAAAAAATCGTTGACAGATTTTGATTGCTTTTTCCATTAGAATACGGTTCAAAATGAATTCAAACAAAATTTCATCTAAAAATATGTATGATGTTTCGGTTTATTTGAATTTGAACTTTGCTCCATATACTTAACATGGGGGAGGTGTGGCATTTTGATAATTCACCAGAGTTCAACAAATCAATTTTGCCATTTTTGAATTGTACTATAATGTACTTCATACTCGTATTATGTGGCATATTTTTTGTCATGAGGTTTGAATCGGGAATTCGGCTTCAAATTTGAATTGGCATCTTGCCATAAATGTTGATAGATACGTATTTTCAAAAATTCATAAAAAATCGGGAAAAAATCGTTGACAGATTTTGATTGCTTTTTCCATTAGAATACGGTTCAAACTGATTTCAAACAAAATTTCATGTAAAAATATGTATGATGTTTCGGTTTATTTGAATTTGAACTTTGCTCCATATACTTAACATGGGGGAGGTGTGGCACTTTGATAATTCACCAGAGTTCAACAATTCAATTTTGCCATTTTTGAATTGTATTATAATGTACTTCATACTCGTGTTATATGGCATACTTGGTGCCTTTATGTTTGAATCGGGAATTCGGCTTCAAATTTGAATTGGCATTTTGCCATTAATGTTGATAGATACGTATTTTCGAAAATTCATAAAAAATCGGGAAAAAATCGTTGACAGATTTTGATTGCTTTTCCCATTAGAATACGGTTCAAAATGAATTCAAACAAAATTTCATGTAAAAATATGTATGATGTTTCGGTTTATTTGAATTTGAACTTTGCTCCATATACTTAACATAGGGGAGGTGTCGCATTTTGATAATTCACCAGAGTTCAACAAATCAATTTTGCCATTTTTGAATTGTATTATAATGTACTTCATACTCGTGTTATATGGCATACTTGGTGCCTTTATGTTTGAATCGGGAATTCGGCTTCAAATTTGAATCGGCATTTTGCCATAAATGTTGATAGATACGTATTTTCAAAAATTCATAAAAAATCGGGAAAAAATCGTTGACAGATTTTGATTGCTTTTCCCATTAGAATACGGTTCAAAATGAATTCAAACAAAATATCATGTAAAAATATGTATGATGTTTCGGTTTATTTGAATTTGAACTTTGCTCCATATACTTAACATGGGGGAGGTGTTGCATTTTGATAATTCACCAGAGTTCAACAAATCAATTTTGCCATTTTTGAATTGTACTATAATGTACTTCATACTCGTATTATGTGGCTTATTTTTTGTCATGAGGTTTGAATCGGGAATTCGGCTTCAAATTTGAATCGGCATTTTGCCATAAATGTTGATAGATACGTATTTTAAAAAATTCATAAAAAATCGGGAAAAAATCTTTGACAGATTTTGATTGCTTTTTCCATTAGAATACGGTTCAAAATGAATTCAAACAAAATTTCATGTAAAAATATGTATGATGTTTCGGTTTATTTGAATTTGAACTTTGCTCCATATACTTAACATAGGGGAGGTGTCGCATTTTGATAATTCACCAGAGTTCAATAAATCAATTTTGTTACTTTTGAATTGTACTATAATGTACTAATACCCGTGTTTTATGGCATACTTGGTGTCATGAAGTGTGATTCTTGAAGTTTGAATCTGGTTTAATTTTTATTTTTAATTTAAATTGATTGATATCATTTATATTTTTTAGATCTGCTCTAACAGCATTTTCAAACATCGTAATCCTTTAAATTTCCTTTAAAATCACTTTAATATGTCATTTCTTCATTTTAGTGTTTTTTTTTTCTTCATTGTTGGTACCCCTGCGATTCCCACACGTCGTGTGGATATCCACGTGGCTAACTTCACTGCGGTGCAGTTCAGCAGCTACTAAAATAAGACAAAATATTGCAATTATAAGAGTTTTTTTTCTATTGGCGTTGAAAGTGACCTTTATCACAAATGATCTTGAGACCGTATGCAATGCATTAAATTGCATAAATGCAATAACTTATGTAATATGTTTAACGACGTTATCAGTTATCGCAGTGTATTGACTCAATTCTATAATATTCTTCGCTTTGTGGCAAAGCTGATGTGTATATAGGTTTAAGCATAAATAATTAACTTATGTTAATTCATTACTAGGTAAGTCGTATCTAAGATTTGCTGCAAGTTCACTGGAAAACATAAAATTCTGAATAAATTTATTGGTCTGGACATTGAAAATATATACCTCCTATATAATATATATATATATATATATATATATATATATATATATATATATATATATATATATATATATATATATATATATATATATATATATATATACACACACACAAGACCATAGTGCATTTCCTTATGTTCTGTACGCTTGCTTTACGTCCTAGTGGGGTCGGCTACGGTGAGTACGGGGCCGGCGAGGGCAAGCCTGGCGCCGGCTACTACGGTGGTGTTGGTCCAGCGTACCATCAACAGCTACAGCAGCCTGCGCCGGCCCAGCAGTGGCCAAGACCACGTGTGCCGCAGCAGGATCACGGTACGGACACTTACATGTGACAGCCAAAGTCAGGAGATATAATATATTCCTTGAGATACGTACGGTCACACCGCAGGAAAAAGGATGAACGGCACAATCTACGATAAGGATAAGGGCACGATAAGGAACTATCTGAGTCTGTCACTTTAAAATTTAAGCTGGATTTCTACAATACCTTCCTTTTCGTATGTTATGAAATTGAAAGTCTGTTTTAAAAATGTGTACTTATCCGATTTCAATGTCAACATAAAGACTTTTCAAGTAGACATCTTGCTAAATGCTTGATAAAATCCACCAACTACCAGTGTATTTCGTATGGACCAATGTTATTTTTTCTTTAAAGAAGAAAATGAGATTACTTTGAAAATATTACTTTATAATAAGAAATTTTCAATAGTGCATATTACTATGTCTTTTAATTTTTTTTTATTTATATGTAATAAAAACATTAAGTGTACATAGGAATAATTAAGATCTTATAAGAATAACATAGAATAACATAGAATAACATTACAAGTGCCATCCGCATCATAGAGTGAATGATGACTTGTATACGAAGTTGCTCATTAAGTTGTTACACTGCAATGTCAATTGATAATACTATATATGATTGCAGATTTAATGCTGGGTCACTCTATGGAAGACGAGCTTCGTCTTGGTGCCGCTGGTAGCGCTGGCGAACACCACGGCCACTTCGCCCCGCCTCCACTACAGGCCCCCGCACCCCAACAAGCTGCCGTCCCCGACTACTACTACGAGGAGGGTGGCCCCCAGCAGCAGAGGGGCACCTTCCATCGGCACCAGCACCCACCCCCATCAGCCCCCGCTGAAGACGCCAAGCAGGTAAGACCAGGGGTTCTCAAAAATGGAATGGTGTGACACTTTTCAATTTTATTGGCCGAAATTAATTAGTACTTTAATTATTTTTTATTTTTTTTTTTTGTATGCTCTTTTATAATTAAGGCAATTAGGACGACATATATTATAATATTATTTTATGAAACATAGGACTAAATACATAATTATACTGTACAGTACCTCTCATAATCAGTATCACTACTATAAGAGCGTATAGCTTCATCTAATTTTATTATATTAATATATTAAATATATTATTTACAACTTTTATCAACGAATTTATAATATTACATCAATAATAATAACAATTCCTTCAAGAGCTTCTTTTGTCTCTTACAAAGTTAGATCTTTAAATGGTTTAAATGATTAAAGCGGACTTTAAACAACTACTATTTCAGCGAGGTCTATCAAATTTGATAAGAAGTAGTAGTTAGATAAATTAAATGATTAAGAATGTGATAATACTTTAATTTTAAAATAAATCTCTCTAAACATAAGAAAAATTTTATAATTAAAATTAAATTTAACCAACAACAAATTAAAATAATTACCATAACATTACATATACGAATATTTTAAATTATTCATGTATCCTTTCACCTGATCGTATCTTTAAGGTGAATTTAATAAAAAAACAAAACCTCTCATTACCGTGACTGGATTTAAGGAGCTGTTTGCTCATTAAGCACGCAACAATGCTTTATTATTGCCGCCACGGTGGTAGCAGATTCGCCGACAGATAGCACACGGATGCTGCCCAGCTGGGCGTAATTAACCAGAGCAAGCACATCCAAGGACGACGTGAAAAAAAAAAAAAAACATTTTTGTGTTATTTCACGTAGTTTTCTCCACTGAATTAAAAATTTAAAAGAAAGTAAATGCATCGTTGAACATTTTATATTTTAAAGATGTTTGTTGTATTTTTATACACATTCTCATGATAAAATTTTCAGTATTATAGTTTTGTATTAAAATAAAAAAATAATATTGTTTGTGTATTTTAAATTGTGTGGATTCTTATGAGAAAGTGAAAGAAAAGAAATTATAAAGTTAAAAATTAAAAAAAATCTCACTAGATACAATTTTGATAATCATATATATTAATTTTCATGCAGGAAATAATAATAACTGTATATATAATAAATACAAAATATAGTATCTATAAAATACTACTTGATTATTATTAATATAATATATAGGCCTCAAATAATATAATTATGCAAATGAAAAATTAATTACTCATGTATAGAAAGAACCACAGTAATCACACACAAAAATGGTTCAAATAAAATATGCTTTTTTTTTCAAATTTATGTTATAATTCCACTAACAAAATTATTTTTTTCGATTTCTAAACTTATATAATTATATACATATTATAATAATTTATTTTATACATCAGATTTTTGCCCTTTGGCACTTGCATTGCGGTTACATTATCTAAACAGCAGTGTACATTAAATTTAATATTTTTTCCAGTTGAAAGCTCATCGGCCCCCGGCTCTGATGGAGGGACAGGCGGAGGCCACCGACGTCCCCCACCCCCCGGCCCCCGCCCCCGAGACGAGAATTGTGGAGAAAAGCGCGCAGTCTTCCTCGCACGACGCAGAGACCACGGAACACCCACTAGGTGAGCTGGTGGAATCATTTTGACTCAGAAAACTATTGATTTTTTTTTTCTACTATTGAGCGATGACATGGTATTTTTATTGCATACATGAACTTATTAATACATTGCATGCATGTAAAAATATGTTACTGTGCTTTTTTTCCAAAAGGGTCCAAAATATTCTTAAAAATTTGTTTTTGATCGTCACACCTATTTTCAGCGTTAATTCCGTATATATCTTTTTATTATACTGTATAAGGAATAAGGAATAATATTTTCTAATTAGTTCTCGTCCGTGTAAAACAATATAAAAAAATTAATCAAACATAGTTGTTATTCATTTATGCGGAATAAAAATATTTCATGTAAGTTGTATAAGTTGTGTTCATTTTGTAAGATTAAATTTCTTCATATTATTGATTATATTTCTGGACAAGCTATTATATTCTATACCATATAATATTGTTAATATATTACTAAAATTCTTACATATTGTCTGAATTATATGCCTTAAAAAATCACCAAATTAATAAATTTTAAAGCGGATAAGCAATTGATAACAATAATCTGGTGTTGCAGAGGTTGCACACAGCAAGTTCCATTACTCGGGCGAGGGTTCCAAGAAGAAGGCACTACCACCCCACCTGCCGTCACCCCTCGACCTGGAGCAGATTCCTGACGGGGAGGCCGCCAGACCTGGGGGAGCGTACCTGTCACTCAGCATTGGTGAGTGTTGAGCACGTCCCTGAACTACCACTTCAGAATTTTCTTACTTTACGCTAAAATTGCTTACGTAACTCATGCTCAATAACTTTTCGCAAATTCTTAATTGGTTGTATATTTGAACAACCCCCTGGAAGCACCATGCAGTGCTATATATAATATACAGCGCGATGGGGGTGCATAAATTCACTTTTAATTGTTAGCGTTTTAATATGGGCAATTTTACGTGACATGATTGTTCTGTGTATGTCTTCAGTTTCTATAGAAACGTAATTTTTAAAATTATGTTTAACTAATTAGATATTTCATAAAATTTATGAATTACAGTAAATTGGCACAAGTTAAATTTGCTTAAAATGTCAAAAAATTTGAGATAACAGAGTTCTCGTTTTTATCCGCAGGGTTGGGAGTGACAGCGCTGTTGGTGGTGCTCATCAGCTGTCGCCTGCGAGTGGTGCGCAGGAAGCTCCGCAGAGGAGGCGGCAAGTCACCCTACGCGCACGATGCAGACTTTCTCGTCAATGGAATGTACCTGTAGATGACCTCTCTTTTATCAAAAATACGAAGCAATGAAACCAAGCATAAACAAAAATTCAACAGCATATTATGTGTTTAAAAATTTAAAACCTAATTGTCTTCTAATTATATTTTTGTTTTCATCGATAATAAATTAATAATGCCATTCCCGCCATAATAAATTGATTTGTAACTTATAATTTAACAAAGATATCGTTTTTTTTTTTTTTTTTTTTTTTTTTTTTGTGAAGCAGCTGCTGTAAAAGCCAGGGTAATGACAAATAATTTATATGCCATGAATTATCCTTTATTTTCTATTATACAATTAAATCAAATTTAATTAATTAATTAAAGGATTCTGTGGTCTCTGTTTAGCTTCTAGCCTTGTCTCTTCACTCGATCTATTTCTAATTAACATGTCTGCAGTCTATAATTAAAAAGTATACTTCAATACAACACTGTTGTGAAATTAATTATACGTGTGACAAATAAAATAATTTTTGAACTCTGGGCACGCAATAAATGAAAATTCAACCTGCTTCACATCGATGCTAAAAGGTTCGCCTAAATTCTTCATTTTCTTATTTTTAACCTTTAGTTTTTTTAACACTTTAGTTTTTTAATTTGCTGTTCAATGGAATGAACATAAATTATATATGACAATTTATATGTAATTTTTAGACTGGCATTCAAACAAAAAGGTGCTGTCAACATTATTATACGTTTAGAAAAAAAATGTTACAGAACATTAATTTGATTTTGTTATTTAGATTTTATGTAAATCACATTTTTCTCAACATGGAAACATTTTTTTAATAAATGTGAGAATTTGCTTAATTATTACTATGAGGCGTTTCTCTTAGTTATTTTAAAAAATATATATTATATATATTAATCATCATTTGAAAAAATCAGAGTCTATAATGATAAATTTTTTATTACAACTGCAACTAATTCATTTGTGCATGCATGCATTTTATGCAATATATAAAACAAATTTAGTTTCTTTAGTTTTATAATTTTAACAACTCAACAACGTTAGTTTAATTCTCATCCTTTCTCCGTGTTTTAAGACCCAATTTTTTATGGACATCATATATTATATACTAAAATATTCAATGTTACATGAAATTCATGTAAATTAACAGATGAATATATTAATATAACATAATTATATATGTAATTAGATGATATTCTCACAATAAGTATATTAATAATATATTTACAAAAACAAAATTAAATGCACATGAAAGGTTTGAAGTTACATTTATAATATATCCTATTAAATAAGTTAGTGTAATCATCATGAAATACATAGACTTAGCAGTTAATTAAATTAATAACAATAATAATAAATTTAAAAACAAAATTTAATATATGTAATAATTGGCTCATATATAATAGTGTTAAAATTATCCATATAAATAATACATAAAAGATTTTGGTGTAACCAAATTTGACTCTTAAAATATAAAATATGTAATAAATATTATATTTTCTTAGATGTAATCCATGTTGTAAAATGTATGAAATTTTTGTTACAATTAGGGTAGTATTGACGTAATTTTCTCGGGTCTCATCACTCGCATTATACTTCAACGTTTTGGTGTTCTGTGTAAACTGAAATTTGACGCTGCAAGTGCATATATATATGTTTGCATGTATATTTAATTCAAAGCGAACTTAGATTGGATGTGACACGCTTTTTAATATAATCTAATAAGTTCGCTTTGATTTAATTAATATAATTATATTATTGAATTTGATGTATATTTAATTATGGTTAATTATTAAAAGAAAATAAATAAAATTTATTTGACAATTAATTAAAAGACTTATTTATTATATGACTTCACACTTCATGACAACCACGAGGTCTATTTGGGTTCTTTTTATTTCACCTAAAGTATTAATTATTTTTCCTCGATTCGTCCGTTGCCCGCCAGCCGCCATGATGCGCCATTCGCCATCGTGCTTGACCAGCTGTTCGTGACGTCATTTGTTTACATGTGATGATGGCTATTGGCACAGGCACAGACAATTATTGTCTGTGCTATTGGTCATATTATGTCTCTCTCAACATCCCAGGTTTGTATTCATATTTACAGAGCTAGCTACAATAAGAATGCAACTGGATTGCAAATTTTCTTTTGTGTACAGTAGTGTAAAAAAATAAGAATTTCCCTCTTAAGTATGCATACTTCATTTTAGAATGGTGGGTCAAAAATACAAAATGTTGCTAATACAGTAGTCGATCCCAAAATAACTCTACATGTAGAGTTATTTTGAGTCGATCCCATTCAACATCACATTAAAATTTTTAGTTTAACCTAATCAAACAATTTAATGCCTTGAACCACTTTGAACTGTTTTGTTCATTAATAGTCAATTTTAAGTTATAAGTTTTAAATTATTTGAATATATAAAAGCTGTATTTCATTAACACAGTACCAGCTCCGGACTATGCTCACATTGTTTGTACTGGTGTTCAGATACTCTGAGAGGCAACTTAAAAACATTTCTAATCAACCTGACAAGAAATGTTTGTAGAACTGTATATGGCTACATTGCTCCTACAATTTAAAGTATGCAGTAGTGAATTCTTTCAATAAGTTAACTCTCTGCTTCCAAATTTGTGATGGTCATAGATAAATTTGAATCTAAACAGCATTGCTTGATCTTTTCATTACAGATGGCAGGTAACCAGCAAGTGGGAGGACCTTGTCAGGCGCGGATCCAAGGGGGGGACGATGGGGGCGATCGCCCCCCCCCCCCAAAAGGTCCCAAAATACATTGAAGGTATTACCACCCCCACCCGTCGCCCCCCTCCCACCCCAAAATTTATCATTGCGGGATAGGGCACCGCCCCCCCCCCCCCCCAAAGCCGCGGGCTGGATCCGCCCCTGGACCTTGTGTAGTGCAAGCAGGTGACCAAGGAACCTCCCAAGGCTGCAGAGTTCTTGCAGACATTGACTGGTATTTATCACACAGACAGGAGGGCCAAAATGGTTACTGCCAGAGGTGAGACTTGCACTAGAGAATGTAAAGGGTACTAAAAGGTTCAATACTGTGCTAAACTTTCATCACTTCGTTTAAAAAAGTAACTTTATGCCTTGACAAAGCTGTATCACAATCTCACACATAATACAATAAAATTCAATATGTATACAATGTCACAGGTACTACATATCACTTTTGTGTGAGGCGAGTCACTGCATGCAAGTAGCAGAAGAGGGGAAGTTGAATACAGTTGAGGATAGGAGCAAGAAACTGCTTACAGAGCTGCTATTGTTTACTAGCTCCCATGCAAACTTCTAAACTTGCATAATTGTATTATTATTATTATTTGTTCTCTTTTTGAAACTTACATACCAATTAGCCTTTCTTTGTGCTGCATAGGTAAGCATCCTATTCCTCAACAAGGGTAGCCTGGAGGTGAAGAAAAAGTACAATGACAAGGACCACCACGAGATCCAGCCGTAAAGTTGTGTACAAGCTGAGGCTCGGCTCTCACGTGTCGACATTCAACCAATCCTTAGGATGTACTTCGGCAACGTGATGACTGGGTGTTGATCAAGATGCTGGAGATGCTTGAGGCCTGGCAGCAACCTCCCTTTCCAAGTGGGCCACAATGCAGGTCAGATTTACTTATTTATTAATCATTTCACTTCTTTGCTCTGCACTCATCGGCTATGTTTTGCTACCACAACTGCATATCTTTTCAATGTAAAGATGCCTCGTATTATCATCAAACAGATTTGTTACAAAAATTTTAGGTATATAATATATGTATCTATGTACTGTACTTGCTGAGCCCTTAGTCATATAAAAGGATATTATTTACGAAAATTGAATATAAAATTAAGCTTCCAGTATCTTATATCATATGTGCTTGATTTATGATAATTTATTATTATTATTATTTATTAAATTGTGAATACTTATTACTTGAGTACAGTATTCATGTGTGAAGGAGGGTATTGATTAATGCACTTAATTTTTCTGTGGTCTCTAACTTCAAGGTGTATAGTAACTAAAAAGAAAATACAGTATGCACATTAAAATATTAAATCAAAACTTACGTGGACACTCACATTCCAAGATAAAATTATAATATTCCTGGGCACAACAAAAGAGGCTTTGGCTCAAATTTAAAAAAAGATGTACAATATGTTGAAATTTATACTTGATGTGTTTAAGCTGTTATTTAATTACTGTGAGGAGTAGGAGGTGACTGCATGTAATGTGCCCTGAGGGATTATTTTCAACTAAAAAAAAAAAAAAAAAGTAGACTGCTACATTAAAAAAATGTTTCTGATTTGTCTATCCTTTCATAATCTTTGATGTTAGGCTTTTACTATGCATCTGAGATATTTTTACTGCTGTCATTATAGATAAATAAAAAGTTGAATAACTTGTGGGAGTACCTGATTTACATCAGTAGTATGTAGCAGCTCTAAAATGTGTTTGTACTGACAGTGAGTGCAAAATTCCGCAACTACAGTATGTAAAATTGAACAAACAATTTTTATAATTTTCAATATCTTGATATTTGTTTTGTTTTAAACGAGTGTCTAATTTTACAAGTTTGATGAGTTTTTTTTTAGTTATAACCCATTTAAAAATTGAATTCACTCTCCCCTTAATATATTACAATAAAATGTAAATTTTGGTAAAAATAAAGCTGCAGTTTTACTAGGGGATGTTCTTAAGTTCTCAAACAAAATTTACATCGTCCTTAAATCAGTCAGGGGTAACGAAATTTGTGTCTGGAGGTGTACATAGCTGACAGATCTTATTACTGTTGCAGTGGAACTGCTGAGCTGAATTTTTTAATGTTAATTTGTCTTTCAGGTTGCAAGAAAAGCGTACCTGATTTGATAGATGGCAAGCAGTCCCTCCAGAACAACCTTTAACTCCTGCAAGAGCTACCTAAAATAAAATTACCTTCTCCTCTGACTCACCAGTTTCTCTTCAACGCCATTTGCTAAACACAGAGTAGAACCTCAACGACCCCTTCACAAATCTCTTTTTGTAGGTGAAAATGCTAATCTTTATTTTCATTCTAAAATGAAATGTTAAAGAATTTGTCAAACACACAAAAAAACATATTGAATTAAAAAATCAACTACAAAAAAAAAATTAATATCATAAAGCAAAACACAATTATATACTGTAATTGGAAATTATGGATTTTTTTGGTGAATTAATTTTTGCTTGTATTTTGTATGGCATTTTCTTAAATATATTGATATTGCATTTTATATTATAATTACAATAATACAAAAAAACTTAAAGAATGGTTTGTACATTATAAGGTTTTGTGTACTCAAATTAATTTGATTAAAATAATTTTGCTTCAAAGCAATTTCTGTCAAACGAACCCAATACCCTTAATACAAGGGTATTAAGAATAAAGTGTGTTCATAAAATTGTGTGAGAGTGAGCCTCTGTGCTTGCAGCTCTTGTGAGATAATAACGTAACGTCAGACCTAGTCAATGCAATTTCTTTTTTCTTTTCCTGGCATAAGTATATACTTCGCATTTATCATGAAATGTGTGTAGTGTAGTATTCAAGCAATTCAATTTACTGTCCAGAAGCAATGTTCTGCATGCACATACAGCCACCACAGCTATTTTTTTCAATATTTTTCCTGACTTCATTATGAATGCATTAGAAAAGACTGCTCTGAGAAGCATATATATTATAATAATGGTTTTATGGACTGGAGACTTAATTGTACTTTATAGAGCTTATTTATATAACTTGAAATTAGTGTTGTTTTTGCATGATATTAGAAAATTTATATATAGAAGAATTAATGTAGTTTCTGATTGTAGCTTTTATTAGTTAAGTTTTATTTTAAAAAAAAATCTCATTAAACAGTCTTTTAAAATAAATTTGAAGTTCAAATTCAAAAAGTTGTTTGGAGTAACTAATTTGTGAAGAAACTTTTATTATGACTTTTTCTATTGACAAAATTATACCAAAGAATTAACAGGACATAATTATTTTCTCTGATTATATGATAATTATTTTAATTGATTTTTTTTTAAATTTATATATTAATCGAATGTGCTGGGACTGAACTAAAGCACCTTGTTGAAATTCTGATGCTGCGCATGATGGGTTGAATTTTAATATGCTCTGGTCATAGAATTTGCTGCATTTCAGCTTTTATTATTATTATTTTTTTTTCTGAGATTCAACTTTGCATCATACATATTGAGATTTGGGAATCATTTACACTGTCATCAATATTTAATTTCAGTTTATTAATAAGAGAGGGGGCAGTAAAAATAATAAAATATTAAAAAGCATCTAGGAATCATGCAGTTGAGCATTTAAAATTATAATAATTATGTATATAATATGTGATCTTAATAATTCTGGCATAACAAATATATTTTTTTAATTTTAAAAATATATCTTCAAAATACTAAGTATTATATGTAATTTAATTTAGTAATGAAGTTTGAGAAAGGTTTGCAAGAAATTTTCTGATTGTTGTACAGTTGATCTGGGCTGAAAAAATGATATCGGCTATCTCTATCTTCAAAACACCACTCTTGGAAGAGTTAAGGCTTAACCTGAGAAATTTGGACGAAAAATTCGCTACAACAGATTTTCTTCAAATTAATTTTGTGGACTCACAACAATCGTCAAAGTAGCTCTGAATTTTTTCGGAATTTTTTAACCGTTGGTTTAATTAAAATTAATTTATTTAAATGAGAATTTTGTATCCTTCCAATGTTAAATTTGTTAATTAGCATTGCAAAAAAACTCCCCAACGGATTCATTTACTTTTTTTTTTTACTAAAACCTAATTTTTTAGACTATTTTTCTGAATTGTTTTCATATATTTTGAACCGTGGCGATGATCGTTTCCTATATTTTATGAGAAATGTGGCAACGTTCTCAAGGACTGATGTCACCACCCCCTCCTAAAAATTTATGCGTATTCCAATGCAAACAGTGTTGCCACTATAGCCACGCCTCTTGACCTTGACAGACAAATTCTCAGGTTATACCTTAATAAATGGCACTGGAGAGATTCTTTAGAATACACTACTGTAGCTGCATGATGTATAAAATGTCTTTCAATATTGCAATAGAGTGTGTAATATAATATCTAAGCTCGGGATTCATTCTGAATATATAATAGTCATGATGGTCTCTATATAGCTTTGTCCTCCCCATAAACATCCTGCAGCAGACAATTAATAATAATTATATATATATATATATATATATATATATATTTATATATATATTTTTTTTTCGTTTTTTGTTTATAAGGAAAACAGAGAAGTTAGAATGCTATAATATTTAAATATTATTTAAGGATTTTTGTATAGTTAAAACTGTTAAAAGTTAAAAGCCTAGCTATAATTAAGTTCAGCAACCTTTTCTACATCAAGCTAGGTTAGCAAATTTTGACATAATAAAAAGTTATGGAATAGTGAAATATAAAGTAATTCTTATAAATACATGTTGAACGACTAGAATTTAAGCAGTTCAATGCAAGAACTGCATTTCTCATTGCACAAAATATGTATACATATTAATATTATTCAGCTGCCTGCTGCTTATAACAATATTTAAATTTTTGCAGATGTAGAAAAAGTTGCCTACTTTACAGGCAGTTAATATTTTTCACGTTCCATATATATATATACCATAATCTAAATAAAAAAATGTAATATAATTTAAAAGAAGAGAGTTGCAAGCTAGGTATATAGCATATATATATATATGGTTGCGTAATTAAATAATTACCGTGAAACTGGGCTATCACCCTCGCTGAAAATTTATATTTAATTATAATATAGTATATATATATTACAAAAATGAAGTTATATATGCCATTATGCCACTCTGATTTTTTTCAGATATGTTAGAGCCCAGGAACTATTTTTAAAAAATTATTAAAAGTCCATTTTATGACGTCACGAGGCGGTAAGTCCTGATGTTCTTAAAGAATGACGCCTCGTGACGTCATACAGAGTAGACTTTCAATAATTTTAATTTTTTAAAAAATAGTTCCTATGCTCTAAAAAAAATCAAAGTGGCATAAATTTGCACCCTTTATTCATTTCATTCATTATACTGTACAATAATATAATTGTAGACTATAAAATCTTGCTGCAAAAGGAATTTGCTGTCTTAAATTATAATTCTCTCAAAGCTCGAGGAAGGCATGAAATGAAAATCAGTTAAACGATGCACGCGCGAAAGAGTCGTCGTTACCAGATATCATGCAGAGTGTAGGATTATGCATTTTCTGCTCTGTTTTTAAACATTTCACAATATATCAATTGAGTCGAGTTGACCAATTATGGGGAAAAGTTCAAAAATTGAGAAAAAATTAATTTCGAGCCATTTTTAAATTAAGGAACCTTCTATATAAAGTAAAAGTTTTAAAAATTTTGACCGCGCCTGAAAAAAAAAAGAGAATTGCGCCAAATTTTTTTTTACAAATTATTGCTAAACAAAACCAGTGCTAAACCGGCTAAACTTATATATTTGCGGTTCTAGATTTTTTTGGGGCCTTAGCGTATTTACTATTTACCTTACGTGTAAACCGGTATTGTGTTTAACTTGCATGCACCGCAATTAATATAAAACAAATGAGATACGTTCAGTATATATAACTCTTTATTGTCTGTTTAATTACGCGTTTTAGCACTTGCTACTTTGATTATGAATCTTATCATTGAAACAAGATGATAAAATTATCATTATCACGCAGCACATACAGAAAAATCAAGCTTGTATATTCTCAGTTCTCAGACCATATATGTTGTAATGTAATTAAGCTATATAGTACGTATAAATTCAGTAAATTGCATGCATAATCTAGTTTATTAATATGTTCATAACATCTTTATAACAATTTTTAATAATAATTTTACAAACTGTTATAAATTATGTAAATTATCACATTATAAACAACTACAAAATATTTACATTGTAATATAATGCAATGTACTGTAAGTTAAATATTTATTTATTTAATTAGCATAATTATATCATGAATATTTTTATGAAAAATATTAATACAACATAATATAAAGATTTAAAAAAATATTACTGTCAATATTTTCAAAATGAATACAGAGATAATAAAAAGAAGAAAAAAAATATGAGAAGGAGGGGAAACATTTATATGAAAGGGGAATCATAAGAATGAAGATTCAGTATTAAATCTCTCGAGAGATAGCGAGCACAAAAGCAGTCACACTAAATGAGTACAATGGTTTACCGAACAGTGATAACAAGCGTACGAATTAAACATTGAAATATTCAAAGTAACTTGTAACAAATTTATACAATTTTAAAGTGGTAAAATTGTGATGAGTTAAATTTACAAAATATTTTACCCTGACGTGACATCATAAGGTGCTCATGGGTCTGGCAGAGCTACAGGTGGTCCACGTGACCCCTAGCATTTACCAGAAGCCCCGTGCGGACACCGGGGTTGCCGGGGGCTCGACCCAGCAGATGCGAGACTACGAGGACCGTGCTGACATTGCGGAACACGGGGCATGCTCGCTTCTGTCCATCACGGATGCAGGATGGTCTATGTTCGTAGTGCTACCCCTCGTGGTGGGCCAGTGGAGAGGAATCTGGGAGCTCATGAGCTACTACATTCCGGAGAACGTGAGTTGATGACCAAAAGTATCGATGTCCGGATAGTGGGCAGGGAAATAACAGAGGGGTCGGGATATGTATCTAACTTAAGAATTAAATCATTGAGAAAATCATGGAGAGGTCCTCCCCAAATTTTAAATCTTCCCCAGTTTGATTTTCTGGTTACAATTTAGCTCCAACAAACAATTATATATATGTATTGTTCAAAAATATAAATACATCAGAAAAATCAATGAATGTTTTAGTAATTGTAGATATTTGAGTATGAAAAAAATTAATACATTTTAGAATTCACAAAAATTTCTAATTTCTAAGCATATATATTTTTTTTAAATTACAATAAACTATTAATATATATGATGCAACATAATTCTTAACATTATTATGCGTTGTATGATTTATAAATATGCTAATTTAATGCAATTTCAATCTCAAAGCGTTGCGAAATTCTATAAGGAAAATTTCCATCTTGGCGGCAGCATCCCTGACAGACCTTGGGCGCTTTATCGCGCTTGGAAAAGCACCTGTATAAGCTACTGTGCACACATTGCTCAAAATAGAACTAGTGTCGTAAATCAACGAGAATTTGTGAGATACATTGCATGATGCTTCGATAAAAATATATACATATATATTATGCCAGGGTTAAAAAAGCTATAATTATATTATATAAAAAATATATCAATTCCTTGTTTCTCAATCATTATTAAAAAAAAATGACAGTGACTAATGACCGATTAAAAAACTAAAGAAGATAACGATGACACTTAATGGCTTTGTCATATCAACAAAAATCATTTTGTCAACATCCCCTTGGCATAAAAAACCAATTCAATTTCAATTAACGCAGATAAGGTATAATTTTTAATTGATCACTCAAAACTTCAAACGAGTAGATTTTTAATATAGCTAGTGATTACATAACAATAAAAAACATTTGAGTTATTGATTCAGAACTTAAATATTATATAATTCAGTTAAGTATTATAAATATTAAATTTCTAAAAACGTTATTGTGTAAATAAATTTGTATATTTCATGCATGCAATTAACATGCTGATTTCTGAATATTTTTTAAATGTTGGTCATCAAGCAATTCCTAATTAGTAAACAGTTACAAATTTTTGTCCAGACAAAGGAAATAGCTTAATGAAGTTCATTGACTGGTGCCAATAAATAACATATTATAATTTTAATGTTAAAAAATTAAGCTTATTATGAATACAGGAAAGTGAAAAAATGTCGAATTTTATTTTCAAACATTTTGCTTTACTGTATAATAATGTTCAATAATACAATATTATACAAAGCTGAGACATATGATAATTTTATATGATATAGCTTCCATTGTAAATAATTATAAATTATAAATTCATTTTCTATTTAACACACGTAGTTACATTACGCAGTTACATGACATGTATAATATGTATAATGCGTATTTACTACGACCACACCTTTTCTCGTTGTAGCAACACGAGCGCGGTCTATGGTGGTCGGTGTGGGTGGGCGGCGGCCTCGGCGTGCTGTTCACGCTATTACGGAAGCCTCTGAGCCGCGCAGCTATCACGGTGCACCCCAGTCTACCCCGGCGTCTCGCCTTTCTACTGGTGTCCCGCATCTACCTGGCCGTGTTCGCCGCTGCATGCGTGGCGCAATGGCGTGGTACTTGGTACCTCGTGGACCTCTACTGTGGACACACTTACCAGCTGGCGCTCTTCTCCATCGGCCTGGGCAGCGCCACGCTGGCTCGCTTCAAGACTCTGCGCAACCTCTCGGGACCGCCATTTACCGTGTCCCTTGACATTAAAGACGCTATCTTTTCGTTTCCTACACGATACAGAACGTCGGTGAGTTGTAAATCTCCGCCATGTACACCTCTGGGCAACATGAATTTTACTCCTACTCTATATGTAAGCGTTACCACTCAGTCTATGGAGGCGTGGTAAACCAAAACACTTTTGATATGGGTAGACCGGGAATTCCTCTTACATCTCCCAAAATTGCAAATCTGCATCTCTCTGTCTATTGAAGCTGCAGCTCTAGCAAGTGAAGCAGGAAAAAATTCGTGATGTCCAGAGATGTACTTTTATTTTACAGTATATTATTGATGACGTTCCATGTAAGTTCGTGATTCGTACTTAAATTGACTCAATTCACTCATTTAAATACTTGAATGGTACGCTGGATAAATCACTTTGACATTTTTATCACATTATAACAAATACAGCTTATATAATTGAAAAATTGTGCTCTAACCTAATTTTTCTTTAAATTTTTTTAGATCGGGAACAATTAAAAAAAATGTAATAATTGGGTGATGGCACAAGTGACTGCATGTAATTAAACAAATATATTATATATGTATATAATATAATTATTAATTATATATATTCTAGCTTGAGATGTCTGAGAGAAATTTCAAAATACTTTCCAAACTCACAAAATCTATGCATTTTTTTTTTTTTTAAGATTTATTACTTCCACTCGTTTTCATAAATTATATGTATTTTTAAGTTTAAATCGTGGCTTACGTTCCACCTTTTATTCACTAAAAAAAAAAAAAAAAAATCTTATTTTAAATTTTGTATAATATCAGCACACATGCAGTATTGTAAAGCAAAATTTTTGAATAGCGCAATATTTACTTAGAATTTGATTAAATTATTATTGTGGTACATGAAGCTATCAATCATCCTCGCATGGTTTACGAGCTGTTTAATATTGATGTAAGCCGCGACGTCTGGCCTCATGCGCTCGCGGTTATCAGCTGCTGTGTGATAAGTCGGGGTGAAAGGTCGCTACAACTACTCGGAGGATGCGCAGACACTTCCACAATGTTGTCACACCACGCATGTATCGAGCAAACATTAAATTTTATTTATTTATTTTACAATGTTTACTATAACGGCATAATTTCCAGCATTATCCAGATTTAGTGGATTGTCAAATACCACGCCCTGACATGTCAAATTTTTAATTCCAATATATTTAAAGATAATTATTGTCTGCTGTTTTTGAAAACACAAAATCCACACAAAATGTTTGACTTACTTTTTATAAGTTAGTATTTTTTGCAAAATGCCAACATTGTAATTACTATTTCAATGTTTTGCAGATATAAGTTAATTTTCATCATCGTATTATTTGATTATTTTAGATATCTATACTAATTGTTTTCATCTAAATATATTACATCGTTGCAGTATACTAAAACCAAATTAACAAAAGATAAGCCAACGATCGAAATAAAATTTTTAATTTGAATTTGAATTTGATAATAAAAACTCAAACTGACAGGTTATAGTCAGTTCCTTCGAGCGCTAAAACCATGATGTAATTATATTTTCATCATGGCTAAAACCTATACAATAATCCCATTGCATAAGAGATAAGGTTTTAGTGTCCGAGGCTACCAATATGTTTTTCCATTGACAAAAATATGTTGTTTTACGTTGCATTATATGTTACGTAAATTAAGATTCGAGCATTGCGAACACATCATATTTGACATTTAGCTATTATATATATTATTCATTTTTAGTATGCAAGACATTTCCAACCTCTCTTAAATTGCTATGTCATTTCTGCCCGCTGTTATCCATAATATCTTAACTCCAGTAACTACAGCAATTATGGTATTACTAATGAAGAGATATGATACTCTTTAAAGCAAGTTGAAAAAAAAAATCATGACAGTTGATTAAATGACAGCTAATTTAAATAAATTGTGAGCACTTTAAGAATATACTAATTATTATTATATATATGCAATACAACAAAAGTTATTCGATGACAAAGTAGCATAGAATGAAAATGAAGAATAGCTAAAATAAGAAATGGTTTTATAATACAATACACTTGAGACGACTTCTTTCAGTACATCGTGCAGTAACTCATTCATTGATTGTCATTATATGATTAAGAACTATTATTTACTTAGCAGTAAAGTCTGTCGAGTTCTTAATTAAGTACATGATGGTGTATGGAATTACGGACTCTGCGGGGAAGAAAGGTGGCGCTCGCTGTGATGCATGCTGGAGCCGAGTCGCGTCACGGGATGATTGAGAGGCTGGGGGAGGGGGACCCAAGGGACCCATGTGGGTGACTGGAGGGCAGCAGTAACGTGCCAGAGAGCATGGCAGAACGGTCTCATCACTCTCGATTGTCATGGTGAATAAGAAGTGATAACGCCGCAGTGATATAACATTTTTTATAACAATTTTAATAATTTTATATTATAATAATAATTTTTATAAAAAAAAATGAAAGGATCAAATAACCTTTCTTACTTAGGACTAACTATTTTAGATATATTATTTTCAGTATTTATAGTTGGACCTGCAGTTGTAGGTTATTGGAGAGGAACATGGTTATTAACAGAATATTATATATTTCCTCAAAATGCAATATTAAGTTCATGGGTATCATTAGGTATAGGTTGTTCAGTACATTTAATATGTATATTAAGTCAAGGTTTGCTACAAAAGTGGGTTCATCCTAGTAAATGTGGTTTCGTGGTGTTTGCGGTGTGTTCTCGCGTTTACACTACGGTGTTCAGCTTCGCGTGCGTCAACAGTTGGCGGGGTGTGTGGCAAACCCTTGAGCATTACACGGGCACTGAACTTGGGGCTCTGTTGGTCACCACAACGGTCGCCATTATCGCCCTCGCGGTGATGCGAACACTCAGGAACGTCGCGAGTCCGCCGTTCGCCATCGTGATGGACCTCGAGGACGAGTACTACACCTTTCCCTCCATGTTCCGAGTCCCGGCAGTGAGTAGAAAATTCGTCACCCTTGTTCCCTCCATGTTCAAAGTCACAGCAGTCAGTAAAAAGACCTTAATTGTTCTGGTGATGAGAAACGAAAGAGACAAAATTGGTTCATTTTTTTCTTAAAATTTGAAAATTAAGAGAAAATTCCCGCACTATAATAATATATTTTTCAAAGGAAAACAATAAATTTCGATGGCGTTACCAATATTATAATAATAAGTTATACAAAAAAGACTCGTGTAAATTTTACTGTCATTTCAATGCTGGAACTTTTTCTGATTTTGAACTGTTTATTTTTGGTATCGGAGCCAAACGAAGCCGACAACGATTGATAAGGAGACAATTAAGTAACAAAAATACAGTAGATATACGGTACATAAAAATTTCAATATTAACTTGAAAAATAGTCTTCAATTTATAAACATGTTTTGCAAATAAGAGACCCTTCACTTTTTTTTTCGAAAAATTATATAAAATATTTAATTGTCAATAAATTAATCTTTTATTGTTGTATTGTCAATATATTTTAATTAAAAAACTTATTGCGGACAAACAAAAACGTAAAAATGGCAAAGTTTTGCTGCCAAATACATGCAGCGTTTAAAGAATAATCATAATAAAATAATAATTGTATAGTGTGATGTTCATGTTAAGCTACTAATATACTTATTATATGCTACTAATAATAATTATAATAATCACATAATCACACATCGTTCCCTATTCATGAAGCTGATTAAAAAGAAAAGTGAAAACCTAAACGATTTTTTTTTTTTTTTTTGTGATTATAATATATGAACTTCTAAAGTCCTTTTTGTACAAGCGAAAAGCAATAAAATAATAATAAATTATCAATCATATTAATTTAACAATCCATTTTCGCAAAAAACAGAAATGTGTAGATGTAATTAATAATTATATTTTATTTAAACCTCTTTTAGATTGTACAGAAAAAAATAATGTTCATGTCAATAAAAAAAATATGTGCAAACAAAAACAAAAAGGCTAATTAAGCAAGGATTACACACCTTTGTAGAAAATTACCAATATGAAATATTATCAAAACAATTTGTGAATAATTAAAGAAACTTAAAAAAAAAAAATTACAACGTTTTCTGTGATAACTTGATACTTTCAAATGCTTTCAATGAATATAATTCTTTTTTAACAAGTACCTTCTCTAACTTTGTTAATTATTAACTTTAGTTCGTCAGTCATATATTGTATTTATGTTATAGTAGCAACTTATTTCATTGTTTGATCTGTCAATGTTGTAAAAAATAAAAATTAATCATTTGATGAATCAATAAAATTTCAATTTTAGACTTAACTGTCAACGTTGTTTCTAATTTTCAATGAAATAAGTTTTATCTAATAATTTTTTTGTTTTTTACATGATTTTCCAACAATAGATAAGTCTAAAACAATATTTAATGTTTTAATCAATGTTGAAGTCATATCGATAAGAACAAATTAATGTTTATAGTAGAATCCTAAGTATTTTCTGATAGCGATAGACCCATCATGCAACAATAATGTATTATAAGAACTTAAACTACACGATTCTATTTTACTCAAGACATCACTTTTAATTTTTGACACTTTAACTCGGGAACAAATAAAATATTCTAAATGATTTGTGAACGTACGATCATTCGAGAAAAAACAACAACAGATACATGAGTAGTGTATATACATAATTGAAGTATATATAATACTTCTATAGCTTTAATGTAACATTTTTCTTTATTGTATGTAATGTATGTGATTATAATTATACATAGTTCATCGAATTGGCTTGGATTAATATATACACTATACATATTTAGGTGTAGAAAAGCATTAATAAAATATCAATTTTTTTGACAGAAACAAAGTATAACACCAGAATTGTGTATCTTATTATTCTTATATCAGTTATATCGGCCATTAATTAAACTGATGGTCCAAAGAAAGACTGCTTGTGGGAGAGACAATATTACGTCTATTTTTATATCGTGCAAATATTTAACATGGGCTGATGCTCGGTCTCTTGAAAAGGTTACGGCCTTAACTAGCCTGGGTTGTGGGCTTTAATCTCATGAAGCAGGAACGTAATGGCCTGCATTATCGTGGGCCCCGCTCTCACAAACTTCGCAGTGGCCGCATCACTTAAAGTCATGTCTTCACTGGACACACTAATAACTTTTGTTCTTGTTATTTTATTTATTAACATCTGTGAGTGCTGCATAATGTACGTACTTGTTGTTGATAATTAACTAAGCTCTGCATGAACAATTAAATTTTTTATTGTCAATTTAATATGAAAAATAATTACATGTTGTAGAACTGAAACTTGCTGCTTACAATAATTATATAACATACAAGTTATCAATAATATACAGGACCTACTGTTATTAATAATAACATATTATAAATTATAAAAAAAATACATAACACATCAATAAACCTTGAAATTGTACAAAGAAAAAAATACATCCAGAAAAATTACAATCCTACATAAGGGAACAATTTATCAATATAGCGTGCTATAATTTGTAAAATAAATGTCATGATATCAACCCTATAACCCTATAAACTTCGTATAAACTATAATAAACTTCTATTTATCAATCATAATCGACGGCTACACTGCCATTACATGCTAAAAAATAAAATAATTTACTTGGTAACTTTAGTTTTAGTGTAAATAGATGGTTCCTTAAATATATTTTTACTTTATATATGAAGAAAATAATTATGCATGTTTATATAAGTATGCATTCATTTGGCTGCCTTATTTAACAAAAATAATAATAATAACAACAAATAAATTATTACACATTTTTATTTTATCATAAATATTTAATTTTTCTTCTAAATCTGAAATTAATTGTATATATTAATTATTTTCCCACTCTTGACCAATGTTTCATGCAGTTCATTGTTTCTTAAGCATTTTTAACAATGCAATTGCCTCAATTTTAGGAATCTTGCCAATAATTCAGAAGCTATACATCTCTGTTAAAGTGTTAAACACATCAAGGTAGCATAGCTTGAGTTTGTCATTCACCTTTGTTTTCTAATCATTGACTTTTAATTAGGTTTAATTTATACGTAGTCAATGTCAGCCAATATAATTTCTTTGTTCATACAGCTAGTATAATATAATGCGCATGGTTCATGATAATGCAGTATTGGTGGGCTCCAATGCAATTATTGGTATAGTTCGTACGTTCAACTATCCATAAGGATTGAATGGACAACATACATGAAAATTTTTTATTGCAGAAATGAATAGATGGTACCAAATTATGCTACTCTGAATTTTTTCAGATTTTTTTGAGACCCGGAACTATTTTTCAATAATGGACAACATACATGAAAAAATTTTATTGCAGAAATGAATAGATGGTACGAAATTATGTTACTCTGAATTTTTTCAGATTTTTTTGAAACCCGGAACTATTTTTAAATAATTATTGAAAGTCCTGTGATTTCAGTTGGCACCCCTGCAGCCGTAATAAAAAGGATAGAGACTGGACGCCTATTGACGCCTCCAGGGGGCGTGGCCGCACTTTCAATAATTATTTAAAAATAGTTCTGGGTTTCAAAAAAATGTAAAAGAATTCAGAGTGGCATAATTTGGTACCCTCTATTCATTTCTGCAATAAAAAAATTTCATGTATGTTGTCCATTATTGAAAGTCCTGTGATTTCAGTTGGCACCCCTGCAGCCTTGATAGAGACTGGACGCCTATTGACGCCTCCAGGGGGCGTGGCCGCACTTTCAATAATTATTTAAAAATAGTTCTGGGTCTCAAAAAAATCTGGAAGAATTCAGAGTAGCATAATTTGGTACCCTCTATTCATATCTGCAATAAAAAATTTTCATGTATGTTGTCCATTGCCGAGCACTATAAAAGCTTGAGAATGGATGAAAATCCCGAAAAACAAAAAACAGAAAGTTAAATCGTCTATATAATAAAACAACTTTAAAGCACATTTTATTTCGTCCGGAAATTGAAATTTTTGATGATTGGTTTCACGAGTGTTGTATAATAAATTGAGTGTTGATAGCGTTTGTTTGATAAGTTCGCTCGCTAGTTGTTAGTTGTTAATGGTGCTCATTTGGTACCGGCGTGTTTCAGGGCTCCAAAGACCCGGCTCTACATACGCTCGACTGCGTGTTCTCCGTGCTCGTGGTAGGGTCGTTAGTGGTGATCGTCTGGCGTGGCACGTGGGGTATCCTCGACCACGTGTTGCTGCCACAGGATCAAGTGACCTCCGCCTGGCTCTCGCTCGTGAGTATCAACGGAAAAACATCAAATATTACATATGGAATTTCAATTATTTTTCAATAATTAATAAAATGTTTTTTTAATATTTCAAATATACCTTTCATAAATTTGCATAGAAAAATATACTTTTCTACTATGCCACGCCAAGATCTGCAACGATGCACAAGCTCACGCCCAGACCCGTCAACCTATAATTCTATTAAATTTAGAAAGACAAATGAATTATTGCCAATATTTCTGTTATTGTTCCTCTAAATGATCTGATGTGGCAGGCTATCGGGTACGGCGTGACTGCGGCGGGGTTCGCGCTGCAGGTGCCGGCGAGGGTGGCGTGCGAGAAACTGAGCGGAGCACCGCGACTCATCGTGGCAGACGCTTACCAGTTCTTCTGCTTCTGTGGCACGGTGAACCTGTGGCGCGGCGTGTGGAATCTTCTCAATGTCTACCTGCTTCCAGGTGAGCTGCCGTGGTCCACAGGGCTCATGTGGGATAATGAAGAGTCTGCAGTTTAATCCAACAACCGCGCGATTCTCAGTTTTTAAGTATCTGAAATCTCTTTAATATCGATTCTTAAAATAATAAACGAGTCTTATAATCGTCTTAGGTTTTCCACGTGCGGTGTGGTGATAAAGTTCATTAATTACCAAGAGAAAATTAATCTCATATATATGAGTTGTCCATTGTTGTTCATCATCATAAGAATAAACTTTAATTCTTTCCGATTTTAATCAGTAATATTAGACCATGAATTAATAATTTTATCTGCTGATATTTGATTTTACTAATATACCACTATATCACTAAATATTGTAATATTATGTAGATGAAAATATATTAGCTATTAAAGTCTGCTTGGTTAAATGAAGAAACTTAACATTATATATACATTTATACATTACACAAGTCGATCAAATTATAATCTTGTTAATTAAGTGTCCGCTTATATTTTGTAACTCATTGACCCGAATATTAAATTATGTTGCCTTACATAAGCTGCAGTATATTGAATTCCCTTGTTATACACACAAGAGAGTAAGACAGGGTCAAGAAGAGGTGTAATTGAGATTGGCGTTCTGAAGATGCACTTCTCTCGAGGAGGGCGTGACCTCTGATCGTGACGTCACCATTGATAGCAATTGTTGTGCAAACAATGGCGGCGATCGCCAGCCACAGGAAGATGGTGATTAGCTCATCAAACATCTCAGATGGAGTGGCCTGTTTCTAAACTTGTGCCTCACAACACGTTCAAGTCGACAAAAAAGAAAGTCAGCACCATTTTCTTTTATTACTTTTCAAATCCAAAACACTCATAATTTTTTTATTTAATTTTCTTTATCAGTACACCAATATTTTTAAACTTAAAAATCTTCATTGCAATTATTATTATTATTATTATTATTTTACTATTACACCTCCGGAAAGCAATAACGTTATCTCTGTTTTGGGGCACCACACAAGCTACAAACACCACGAACTTTTTTTTTTTTTTTTAAACAGTTAAACAGCATGATTTTTTTTGTGTTTTTTTTTTGCCTTCCAAGCAACTTTATTTGCATGATTATTATATTTTTATCAGATAATTTTTTTTTTATCTGTTAATTGGAGCTGCCCCTCATGTAAGTTAGGCAGAAGTAAAATGTTTTGATATACCGAGGTGTTATAAGTTTTGAATAATTTGAATTCAGTTCATCATGCCTTTTAATTTGTCTGATGAACTCAGAAGTTTAGTTAGTTAATAAGTTAATTCTTAATATAAAATCAATTAAGGTAGAAATTTTATTTGCGAATTTATAACAAGAAGTTTTATTTTTTTTTATTTTTTATTTATCTTGCAACTCAAACCAAAGTTCATGCATGCAGGTAAATCCACAAGGACGTGGGAAGGACGTTGACAATGTTGGTGATGAAATATAAAACATAATTATCATATTGATTAGAACTCCCCTTTTCATTGGTGTATAAAACTCGATTGGTTTAATTTACGAGGACGCTTGACATGCCGTTGACCGAGTCTTCGTCCTCAGAGAGCCCGCTGGCGAGCTACTGGCTCACCCACTGGACGTGCCTGCTGCTGCTGATGGCGCTGTGCTGCGCCAACTCGCTGCTGGTGCGTGGTGTCTACATTGACGGCGAAGAGGAGGGTGGTCAGTGCGTCGTCTTCCAGTGCAACTACCTGAGGCACCGCTACCAGGTGAGACCGCGTCATTTAGAGGAGTGCAGTTTTATCTGCAGTGTTAGAAAATGTCTTAACAGTTCTTTGGCTTATATGACTTTTTTTCCTCTTGTATAATATAATATAAAATCTGAGGCCAGAGGCACTGAAGAGGAGAGAGAGAGAGAACTAAGGGTGATTTTTTTTATTTTATAAGTAAAAGCTAGTCTCTCTCTCTATTTCTCTTTCTCTCTCTCTCTCTTTATTTCAAATAAATTTAAAATTATAACATTATTTACATCCAACAATGCAGTAATTAAGTAGTAATAGATCCAAAGGAATTGTATGAATTGATCCCAATTTTAACTTCATTTTCTGTGTCGCAGGCTAAGAGCAAACGTGAAACTCAGCAACAAGCGGCTGCTGCT
Source organism: Siphlonurus alternatus (assembly GCA_949825025.1). Taxonomy (NCBI): domain Eukaryota; kingdom Metazoa; phylum Arthropoda; class Insecta; order Ephemeroptera; family Siphlonuridae; genus Siphlonurus; species Siphlonurus alternatus. Next base: position 14,070,293 of record OX463782.1, on the reverse strand, counting down.
GCAGCGGCTCAGACCACGCTGCTGGCCCCCGAGAAACAACGCAAGGCGGGGGACGCGGAGGCAGCGGGACGCACCCCTACGGAGAACAACGTGCACGTGACGTTGATGGCGCACATGCGAGACACGCTGCTCTAGTCTGCAGTAAAGTGATAAACTCCACGCTCGAACATTCCATCGCGAACTGTTTTGTGAAAAAAAAAAAGTGAATTTTTTTAAAAAGTATATATTATGATAATTTAATGTGTGTCTTCAATAAAAGTGCCTCGTAATTAAAACTCTATTACGTCCAATGATAATAATTTACCATGCATCTATACGAAGTGGCGGGTGTTTTAAAATATAATTCTGACGTCAATATTATATAATAAGTCTTTCTGTTATATAAAAATTAATTTTAACTATGTAAAGATAATGTATCCATTTTTAATATTTTTTAACTTTAAAATCAATGGACACTTTGATTAATATATAATAATTTATCTTGCAAAAAAAAATATATATAGAAATTGACATCAATCAAGATATTAATTCACAAAGTTGAAAGACAATAAATAATAAGTATAATTGTAAATATTAATTTGTAGGCTGTAATTTCTTAACAGTTTCTAAAACAGTAGAAATATAATTAATATTTTAACTAATATGTAGACTTCAATAACAATTCTTTGGTATAATGTTTTGAAATAACTATTGTACAAATGTATTTCTTAAAATAAAAATTTTAATGTATGATTTACATATAAACCATTTTTATAAATTTAATTCAATCTAATATATTAAGGGCGCGGGGCGGGGTAAAGGTGATGATACAGTTTATGTTAGATAAAACATAATAAATTAAATTTTCACAATATTCATTATGAAAAAGGTAGAAAAAAAACACAAAACAACGTTTTTTTTAATCAATACAAAAAACTTACTACAGACCACTAATTAATAATTATTGTATTTTCTTTGATATATTATGTCATTAATTTTTTACACATTAAAACTGCATGCTACAAAACAAACTACTAGATAAAAAGTCGTAGATAACAAGGTCATACTGCTGTAAAAAAGAAATAATTATTGTGTAAACAATTAAGACGGGGGAAAAAATAATTCAATCACGATTGAGTTCATTATTTAATATCGCAAATTATTATCTAGTAACTTGCTGACAGTAAATTATTGTAAATTGATGAGATTTCTAATATTTAAATGGCATCGTCAAAGGCAATGAATGATATTAATTGCTCATGTCCTCTACACAAAATTCTCCCCGATATTTGGCGAGAGAAGGAAGCGGGCACCACGGGACCGGCCACCTGACGCTCCACGTCCGCTCAGCAGCTCGTCAGTTCTTCCCCTCGTCTGTCAAACTACGGGAAACGGACATTGGCATCCCAACAGCAGCTTGTTGACGGTCAGCGGGCGGGCAGAGGGGTCGCCTCGGACCCAACTCTCACGCAAGCAGTGTATAGCTGTTGTCGCAGTTCTCGTTTATATAATAATCGTCATGCCTTTGTCGTAATTTATTACTAGATAGCATCATAAAAGAAGTCCAGGAGAGAAAATCAGGGGGAAGGAATTAACATAATTAAAATCATAATAATTTCAAAGGAAATGAAGAATTCATCAATTTGACATTTTAATTTGTTTTTATTTGTGTTATATATTATATGAAAAATTCAAATGGGTGACTCTACAACGCTATATTAAAGACGCTATTATTAAAGTATTAAAGGTTTGATGATAAAAAAAATTGACATAAACCTTAATGTTTCAAATTTAAGGTCCAATCCTTATATTTACATCAGTTGAAAAAAAAAATACTATATATATTAATTATATTATTTATTGAGAATAGTTTATAATATATCCATTTTTGATCACCAATCTCCAATTGGTACAAATATTGAAATCAGATAATACATTATATTGCCATTTTTATTTCATAATTATTATAATAGGATACCCAGCAGTCGAGAATCTTTTCTTTAATGGGCATTGGGTGTAGCACCGGTAGTTGGCAACACTGACGTATCTTCACCATGTTAATTTTTGATCATTGCTCCTCGGAGTAATTTTTATGCTAGAGCTAAGTGATTGCTGTAGTATCAAGATAATTAGTAGCCCAAGTGTACAATTTGGCTAAATAAAGCCTGATTTAAAGAAAAGTATTTTTTTTATATTTTAGAAAAATGCATGTAAATTTAAAAAATCACTAAAAAATACTTTTCTTTAAATCAGGCTTTATTTAGCCAAATTGTGCACTTGGGCTACTAATTATCTTGATACTACAGCAATCAGCTTAGCTCTAGCATAAAAACTACTCCGAGGAGCAATGATTAAAAATTAACATGGTGAAGATACGTCAGTGTTGCCAACTATCGGTGCTACACCCAATGCCCTTAAGTAATGTAATTATAAAATGTCCATGTTCAAAATCATTCTCTTTATGTAATAAAATAGACCATAAAATTATTCCAAGCCTATGAAATACATAACAATAGAAATTTAAATCAGTTTTACATGGTAAAATACACAATGTCAAAGTTTTTCTAGAGCATCTCGTCGTGCAGGGAGGGAAATCTTGCCAGGACCTCGTTGTAAACAAAAACAGGTGATTTTTTTTCCGGGTTTATTTTTGTGTGTCCCGGTTTATTCATGACTCATAATGATTTATGTAATCTATTATTTAATATACTCAAACCACTAAAGGCATATGTGAGGAGACTATATTATAAAATTTATATTAAAAAATTCAATTGTATCATCTTAGTTATTTTCTCCACGCGTGCAGATTTGAGGATTAATTAGCATGACAGAGGGTTTAATTGGCGGGACAAGGTAGCTGAGATTCGCGAGACTCGGAGAGAGCGTGCAGCCACCAGCTCTGCTCCCCGTGCCCCTCGCCCGTGGACAATTGCTCCGGGGAATTAGCGGCATCCTGCGCTGCCGCTCGCCGCCAGGCGTGCCAAGCTTCTAGACAGATCCGCCAGATGGAGTACAACACGCAATTTGCCCCCGTGGGCAACGTGTGACGGCGTGAAGTGAACACCACAGCAAAAGAATTAATTAAATAGATGTTTAGAAAACAAAACAAAAATATATAATTTTATTTCATGGCTACTCAATTTTAATTTTCCTTAAAAAATAAACACTTAATGAAAATTTATACATTTTTTTTAAACTTCATCAATAAAAAAAAGGGAATATTAAAACTAAATTTAATTACATTCAAATAACTATCAGATGAAATACATATTATATCTCATGTGTTTAAATTCGTTTAATTAATGCTTTTAGCAATTAATTTGCAATTTTAGACTGATTTGAAAAGTATATAAAATGAGAATCAGTATACGATCTGAAAAAGTACAATCGCTCTTACAAATATAAAACTTGATAAGTTCAATTTAACCCACTGCCATTGAACTTCAATCAAGGTATAGCTGTGATAATGCCAAGTAAGATTACATACATGATTGGCAAAGTAGACCTGGGTGATTGCGAGACTCGAATGTGGGTTTCGGTCAAGGAGGGCGGACTCCTCTGTCGCACCAATCTAAAAGTTGCCCGAAAGTCTGCATATTTTCACAAAAATTCAAGACCTCAACGGGCTAGTTGAAAAAGTGCAGTAGTTCATATACGCTCGTCATATCACTTTACTGGAAAATTTGCAGCCTATAATATATTGATGACGGTCATATGGTGTAGGCAAGAGCGTTAATTCTGTAAACCATGCAGTAAAATCTTATATGAATGTATAATATTATGTGCATGCCAGATTATTTTATGTTTACTGAAAATCTTGCATCTTGCATGACTGCATGTATTATGCTATATCACAAAACTGCCAAATCTAAGAGGAAAATATAGTGATCGAGGTTTTGTTAATTTGTAAGCGAGGCCTTAGAGAATCAAAATTGTGTATAATATCTAGAAAAATATATTTCATTTATTCATATAATATTTATTAATAATAATCGTAGAAGCTTTAAATTTAAGTTATTTTGGTTAAAAGGTTTGGGAAGTAGAGATGCATGGCGTTGTTTATTTATTTATATATTCTACAGTTTTTTTCTTATGCTCTTGCTTCTTATAGAGGGCGTTTATTTATAAAGCGAAATATAGTTTGATAATTTCACGCAGGAACTTAATATTAAATTATAACAGCTGTTTTTTTTTTTTTTTTTTTTTGAAATTTTGTGAAGATCTAAAATTAAATATTGAATAATAAATTAAATGCGAAGACAATTTTAATGAGCATCCAAATATATGAAATCAAAAGTGCCAAAAGCATACTGGAAATATTAAAATTATAATTAGACAGGAGAAATCTCAATCTTGATTGATTTGTAGGAGGAGAAAAATGAAAAAATAGAGAAAGATAATAAATACATACATGTGGAATTATTTCAATTGAGAGAAGGAAATTGGAAAACCATAAACATATTATATATTTTCTTTTGGCGAACGAAATATTGAATATTTCGAACTTAATATTTTTTTGCACATCCCGTGACGAGATGGGAGGCTAGAGTTGGCAAATATTAAGTGTGTCTATGTTTAGGGGACCTTGAAGTGACAATGGAGCGCGGATTATTATTAACGACACTCTCTCTACCCTTCACCTTGCCTTGTAGCGACATTCAACACAATAACACTAATGTCAGCAAATAGGACAACGTGGAGCAATTTTAGTACTTTTACATCAGATCTATATTTGATATTATATCTGTTAAAATATAATCTTTCTGCATGATCAAGTATATATGGTTTATTATCAAAATAAAAATTTACTACAGTTGTTCATAATTTTATGAATGGGCAAATCTTTTTTGGGTTAATTTTATTAACATAATCTTTCATATTTGATTTTTTTTTCTTAACTTTCCTCCTCAAATTTCAATTAACAAAAGCCACTGACAATAAATGTAATTCAATCTTCTGAAACACACAAATTGTTTGTTCGTCGTTATGGTATAACAAATCACTGCATTTATCCAAAGCACGTGGCCGTGAACCTTCTCTTGACGCTAATTAGAACAATCAATGGTTGTGCAGATCTCCCTCCGACTTGCTCCTGATGAAGATGGACGTGCTGGTCAATGGGTTGTGACGTCATCACCGGAAACCACTGACTGAATGACCTCGTGCCATTGTGTTGTGCCTATACCGGGATGAGCGAATAATAGAAAATAAAATAACTTTGCTTACACTAAACAAGTTCTTCCTGTTTCAAATACTACTATAACAAACTTTATATTGATTTTAAACTAGATAGTTCCTTTCTCGCCTTGTCAAAACGTTATCATTTTTTTAACTTTATAGAATTATTAAAGTTGTTATTAATTTTGTAATGCTGTAAGCAAATGAAATGTTTGCTCATTTTGTGGAGGAAAATGAGCGCAACACAAAGCATTGCGCCGTGAAAGTATGCAGCTGGAAATGCGCATAAGAAGTTGCCTAGTTCTAGGGGCGTGGCGTAACAAAAAATATCCGGCAGATAAAAAGTAGAGACGAGAGATGCGGCATCCGGTAATTATAGGACTATTATTAGCTATCTTGGCTCTTAAATAAGCTGAGACAAAGGCTTATAACATAATGCTGGCATCTTATAAAAAAAGCAGATTTTCTAATTCTATAAAAGTTTTTGAAATCCAGCCAATATATTACATATATATATAATTTTTTTTTAAATGTCATAAATATATATAGTAGTATATTTTCACATGACATGCTCTTCATAAAACATTAAAAGTACTAACAATTGGGAGTTTAAATTCAAACATGGTGGGTGATTTTTCATTAAAAAAAGATAAATATATTTATATAATACTGTATAATTATATTACTATTATTACTTATGTGTGCTACCATAATAGGTATATTATTGATATCAATAAGTAGTTATATAATAAATTAAATATAATAATAGCTTTATATTTTAGGTTTTTGTAATGTACTGAACATTGCATTATGTAAAAGTAAAAGTAAAAATATATACTTATGCTCTTAATATAAATTATTGTTATTTAACAGCTTCTTCTCTAGAATAGATTTAAAAAAGTTACACAATTGTAAAGAAACACCTCTTTTACACACCGAGTAGTGGCCAGTACAGCTGTAAACACAATAAATACATTTACAATGTATTTAACAATGTATTGTTTAACTTTTGCTTTATTTAATTCATGAATCAATTTGAACTAGTTATTGCGTTATGTAAACCCTATAAAAAATAAAACAAACATATAGTTCAAGGTTATAACGTAATAATTAGATGTATATAGAGAAGAAAGCACGAGAAGCCAGTTACGACATCATTTTCGTTGTTGTTGCTCGACGATATTGCACGAGGAATAAAAAAAAAAGGTAGGAGAAAAGGAGGGAGAAAGGAGGGTTGGTTGTCTTATAGCAAGCAGCAAGCCGAGGTGTTATAAGCCTGGTCCTGTGCTGCTTAAACAACACACTTGTTCTCCGCTACCCGCCCGCTCGTGAGTCCTGAAATAGCCGCTGCTAAGACCGTCCCCAACCTCTCGAGCACCTCCTCCTCCCCATGGCAGTCTTTTCAGCGACTTTGTGGACGCAGCAGCAGCAGTTTCTTCAGAAGCAAGAGTCCGTCTACCTGAGCGCTATGGGAGCCACGGATCTAATCCAGCAAGCCACCGCACCTGGAATCATCGTCTCCGTAGAGTTTGAAGTCTTCGGACAGGTGCAAGGTGAGTGTTCTTTTTGTCATTATAAATCTTCTTGTAATTATCTAGGTAATTAAATTTTAATGCTCGTTCTTATAATATGTCATGTAACTGTATAATCAAATTAACCTTTTAATTTATTATTATAATAAATTTTCAACTATAAAAAAATTATCCCAATTAAAAAGACGTAATTCTTTACACAGTGGTAATTTATAAGTGCGAGTTATATAGAAAAACATTATGAAATATGGTTGTGTGCAGTAAAAAGGATATTTCACTTGATGGTGAGAGATTGAGTGACAGGTCGTCATGTCAAGTGCCACCCACTCGTCAAGGTGTCAACTGACCGCCATGACGTAAGTCCGGACACCGCGCGACGCTGGCAAGTTGCGACATAGGGAGGAGACTGAGTAAACATCGAACTGTTTACTGGCTAATTTTACTTTTTTGTAATACCTAACTTGCACAAGTCGAAAATTACGTGAATATATTATCAAATCTTTTTTCCCAATTCATATTTACTTATATATTTTTAATTTAATGATAATTACTGAAAGAAAGTTGTTTTATTGTTGATAGAATGAAACAATGACAATAACAACGTTCAATATTAAGTTATAATAATTAAATTACAATCTTCATCCTTTTTCTTACAATGGACAACTTGCATATTTTGTTTTAATTCCAAAAACATGAAACAACAAACATTAAATTTTACACCGTTTTTTTTTTTTTTTTTTTTTTTTTTTTTTTTTTTATATGACTTTCGGAGGTCAGAAATTATATTTTTAAAAAAAATATTGAAAGTTCGATTTTAAACTGCCACGCCCCTTTTCAGGGTCAAAGCCCTAGCTTTTATTAAAGTAAATTGATGCCGAAAAGGGGCGTAGTCTCAACTTTCAACAATTAAAAAAAAAAAAAAAATTCTATACTATATAATATAAAAAAATCTATGTAAAAATATCTTGTAGTATTAAAGCTTTGGACCCTCGTTCAATTAACAACAAAAAATCATGCAAGTTGTACATTGTTATAGATCTTAAAAGAGGTTTAAATTTTATTAAATACATGTTATTTCATCTAAGGTCTCTCAGCACAATCAAGTGAAAAATTTTAACAGTACTGATGTCACTGTACATCGTACAATATCAATTTTTTTTTATTTTATCTGACAAATAGATCGATGGTACTTTTATTGCTTCAAGCTTACGTTTTATCTTTTTAATACTACTTAATGCGTGTAATACTTTCAATTACATAGAATATTTTATATTTTGCATTGCATGTTTTATCGGAATTAAAGGGATAATTTATGCTAGAACTTTGCTCCGATTTGATTATGATAGGACATTATTTATGATTTCGCATACTTTTTTTTAAACCATCGTATAAAGCCTCCATATATTACACGATAAAATTTTCTCGTCAAAGATAATTTTATTTTCATATAAACATATAGAGTTGAAGTTTTCTTGCAAGGAAAAAAATTACGTTGTATGCAAAAATTAGAAAAATTTATCGTGTATAGTGCCGGATTTATATCAGACTTACATAAAGATCATCAAGTTGTAATCTAAACAAAATAGACTTTCAGAAAATTTGCAATTAGATTATTAATGAACGTGTGTTGTTTTTGTTGTGTGCAGGTGTGTACTTCACCAAGTACTGCCGCGATATGTGTGCGCAGCTCGCCATCGGGGGCTGGGTGAAGAACAGCAAGCGAGGCACCATCGTCGGCAAGATGCAGGGCGACAAGATCAACGTGGACAAGATGTGAGTCCTGACCTTTCTTCCTGTAACCTATAAATGTTGATTAGTGCACCATGACCTCTCCTGATGCTACTCTGCTGACCGTCCTGCATGACCTTCTGACCTACCTGAATATACCCAATCTGACATTAACCTGTGAGCATTTTTTGAACATGAATAATTCAAGCGATGTCAATTTAATTTGTGCAATAATTCAATAAAACAATTCATCGCAGAGAGCTAATATATAATATATATTTTTTTAATAAACAACACTGGGAAATAGCTCTGTATCTACTCTGAACTTTCAAGACGGTGTGAAAATATTGTGTTGCTTTTTACTAATATTTTCATTGAAAATATTTATTAAATAATTTCCACTTAAACAAATTATATCCGTCAATATTACGATTAACGAAAAAAAAATAATAATATTAAAATAAAAATACCAATTGATAATGATTATTTGAGGACTGAAAATAATAATACTTCAGTTTACCATAGAACATTGTTTTGACGTTTCAACATCTTATAATTATTCTTAAACATAAATTTCTTATACAGGTATATTGTTGGCTAAAAGATCGTGGTTGTTGTTTTTGTGCCATGTATAATACGTCGTAATTGTAAAAATGAAAGAAAGGTTTAATTTTTATATTATTATTCAGATTATTCAATTTATTTAAGTGAAGGGGACTAAACATATTTATAATATCATTTTAAGCATATATTAATTAATTAATTGTAAGAACCTCATCAAATATTATTTTCTATATTTTTAGAGTAGTAAATTTTGTACTTTTTGTTTTCACCATTAATAAAATAGAGAACTGATAGACTCGATAATTCTGAGTGCACTCTAATACACTTTGCCTCATGCCAAGTATTTAAAGCATGCAGCCGTATGACGTACGCGATCGGGAGTTGCGACATCACCTTCTCAGTCTAGCTCCAAAGATCACGTAAGCATACTCTTTACCGCGATGAAACGAACTCACGAAATATTTATGTTATACCTAATGGTACAGCAAGTTATTACGAAGCACTTGAAGGTATAAATCTTTCCTCTAAACACCTCGTCAGACCATTTAACTTGCGTCACGAAAGCGCCGGCGTGTGGCTAAATTCGACATTAAAATGAACCACCAAGAGGAAGAGATTTTGTTAGCAGAATGAACATAAGAGAGATTAAAGGCTTGAGAATTATTTATGCTTTATTATATTTTAACTCAAGAAAAAAAACAACCACGACCACATGACTTTTTTGTAACAAAATCTTTGGAACGTTTTCAACAAGAGATCAAATAGCATTTTATCTCAAGTTAATTTACTAACGCTCAACACATAACGTGGCATTTTAACATCAAATAATTTTCAAAAAATAATACAACAAATTTGTTGAAAATAATTTCATCTCTAGTTTAATTTCTATATTTATTTTATTTTTATTAAAGACCACTTAAAATTGTAGTACATGATTGTGAGTCATGTTAATATGACTTTTACTTGAGCCAAGTCTTAATTCGTTTAGCTTGCTTTTTAAACTGTTGCAGTAAAGAGGTAATCTATTAAGTTACTTAAGTACACAGGATGTTGCAAACTGGATGCTGGCAGTAAGTTGCTTAATTTGCCTCTTGTTGTCTAATAAAAGAAAAAGTTTTATATAAATATATGCAATAGGTAGTAACAGCAAGATTTTTATCTGTTAATTTATTTATAAAATTAACGTTATTATAATAAAGAAATTTTACTTAAAGTTGTACAAACTCGTATCCTCCCTCTCACCTGCACGGCGGCAGGCGGGACAAAGGCAGCGAGTTTCTGAAACTTGGCCCGCTGAACCCTAACTTTAGCTCAGAACAAAACGACGATGCCAGTTGGCCTCAATACAACGACGTGCCACCGTCGCCGACTGCTTTTCTTGCTTGTGTGTGATGCTACCTCGTGCTCCTCTCAGACAATCGAGGAGGCGACACAAGTTTAAGACGAGAGGGCAGTAGCATCAGTGCGTGGTGTCGTTAGGAAGGCAAATACGTCAAGATCATATGACTTCCTAGGCTGTTGACCTAATTATTTCACAATAAAATAGATCACGATTTGATTTTTTTTAAAGCCAAATGGCTTCAATTTCCTTTTTTTTTATCAACATTTATCACAATTATACCCACTAAACAAAAACGTACACTTTTTAATTATAATTGAGATGTAACGTACATAATTAACATTTCTTAATAGATTAAAAAAATAAAATATTTAGTGCGATACATCAAATTTTAACATGCAATGGAGTGATATATTTTTGTTTCATTAAATTTTCTCAACGTGTACCAGATTATTTTAGAGGTAGATAAAAGCATATATATTAATATGTTTTAAACAATAAAATATCTATTAAATTTATATACACTGCACATAAAAAATCTCCCCTTGAAGTTAGGCAACTTGTTATGCAACCACACGGAGCGGGTTACATAAGCAGCAGGGGCAATCCGAGACTTCTTCCGAGATGATAAACAAGTTGTCTCATGGTATATATCCTCATGGAGCGATGATCAGACAAATTAACATCAACATTAACAGAACCAGGACATGAAAAGTGTTTTGTTTTGTTTTTTATTATTATTTATTTATTTATTTATATATATATTTTTTTTTACAACTTTTGAATTTGGAAACTCTATTCCCAAGCACTTCAAGTGTTTAACATCACAGCTAGTTGGGTATTTTTTTTTTATTATTATTTAAAGGTGGCACCACTGAAACGTGTCTTAAAGCATTTCGGGTGGTTTTTTAAAGTCCTTCAAGGCTTTTATTTGCAGATTAAATTTTTGGATTTTTTTTTTTTTTTTTTTTTTTTACAAAATACATGCAGCAATAAACTTAAGAGGTTGAATATCACTTATTAACGGAGAACGTGTCACGTGTCCTTACAAATTATGTATAATAATCCCTCGTATATTTTTACTATATATGGATTTAAATATCATACTCCCGTTCGAACGAGCGACATGCCGAAATGATTTAATTTTAATCGCATTTCTTCTACGTACATACAACGAACATTGTAAAATAAAAAAAATAAAAAAGGATGCTATTTCTTTTCAATTTCGAATCTATTATAAAAAAAATCTATAAGTAGAAAAAAATCTTATCCACCTTGACGCAAATGTGTAGTGTTGTTATAAGCGATGCCTTCTAGCTCTGACTGAGAGTCAACAATAAATCCCATGGCAAGTTAAAGCTTTCAAACAGACTCCATAGCTTACAGTAAACGAATTTCGTCTATTTGCTGTTATGAATTGAATTGAAGGACTTTTCAATGACATTATACGTCAATGATGAATATATTTACTTATATTGGGCAGCTAGAGCAACATGAATAAGCTGCAGGAATTACCGAACATGCGGGCGGTCCAGCAGAAACAAAAAACTTCTTGAATTTTGGCACACAATCAAAGAAGCAACGAGAAAGTTTATTTACGATACAAACACTAGTTTGAGAGAAACGGTATAAAAAAAAATATATGCAAGAGTTAAAACCGCGAGAGACTCGATCACTGATGTTGTGTACTTATAGCTATATAGTGGCTAGCTACCAGCATTATCTAAAATAAGTCTCGAGAATTTCAGGATTAGATCATTTTTAAATTGGAACAATTTACTTTTAAAATAATTTTTGAATATAAAATATATATTTTTTTTAGTTAATTTTATGGCAATATTTTTTACAGATCGAGGCCTGGCACGTTAAACAATTGATTAATTATTGACCTTATTGAGATTTTATAGGAAACATTTATAATTTAATGCACATTGTACATATATTGTAAGTGTTCATTGTAAATAAAATAAATTTTAAGTACTTTTTTTTATATATTAAAAATTAAAATCGAGTTTCTTTTTCCAACGTGCAAAAATATTTTCAATTAATACATCCTGTATACGCAGCTAGTTAAAAAAAAAAAAACAAAACAAAAAAAAAAAAACAGAGTGCAGTACTGTATAACATATATATTCATTAATTAACATGGTGGTGTTTGTCATAGTAAAAGTTTATAATATTATTAATATTTATAATATAATATTATTTAATTGAATATTAAATGTCTTCTTTCAGGATCGAGTGGCTGTCCAAGTCAGGAAGTCCAGGCTGCAAGATCGAGAGGTGTGAACTTGGAAACTGGGAATTCCTCGCCAGACAAGAGTTCAGGAATTTCAGTATTCGCTTCTAAAAATATCCACGTTTCAAGAAAGTATCAAATCGCCGCTGTGTTTCTTTTTTTTATTAACTGTTCCGTGACGCTTCAAGAGTATATATCCTATTTGTAAAAGAAAAAAAAATCCTTTATTGTCGCCTGAGAGTTAGAAGTGTCAATATTTTTTAATTAAAGTATTATTGAAAACTAAATAAAAAATATATATAGTTTTAAGAGTGATTCTGCGCAAGCACAAAATAAAATGTATATATATGCTTAATTTTAGCATACAATAAAAATTTAATTCTTTAGGTCTCTATACAAAGCATGCATGATATTTATGTAGAGCTTATAAAAAAAATTATTTTCTTGCTTCTAAACCATAGATTGTAAATGTTGTAACTGTCAATAAATATTTTAGCATTATTCAATGCATGTATATATGATCAAAAGAGACAAGAAATGTATAAATTTGGTGTGAAAAAAAAAATATATGTTCCACATTTTATCTATGCCACGAGATTTATTTAAAAAGTATAATTATGTATTATATTATAATTACAATGTATTTCTGGCAAAATGAACTACACTTCCACTATCTTTATGGAAATATCTGCCATAAAAGAAGCGGCACTGGAAAACTGTAATTATATACAGTAATATGTTAATAGTGAAAAATCAGCAATGCTCTCACAATTAATAGTTACCACTGTACATAATTATATCTACTTTAAACACACAAGATCAGTTCCTATTCTATATATTCAGATAGTGGTTTATGTTAATTTTTTTCATTGCAAAACCCTCAGATAAGTCTCAACTCGCTGAATATTGAACTGTTAGTAGGCATTAAAATTAATGGTCCTTTAATTAATTAGTTGGATCGTGTGAATGGTTTGTAATTTTATGTATTATTGTATAAAAATAAATATTGCTTTACGACTGTTTTTTAATTAGTGTTGTTTTAATTATAATCTTATATTCTTCCTTTATAACATGGAATAAACTCATTTATGACATTCAATTGATTTCATAAAGACAGGTATGGACATCTGGTGGATTTTACCCAAATGATTCTAAAAGTGTCATTGTTTTGATATCAGAGCCTTGATACTGGCTAAAGTACACATGTAGTCGAGTCATACTAATTCTATCGAGTAGGTTTTTAATGCCATCTATTGGTGCTTTATGAGGTCAATTGAATAAGGTGTTTTTATATACACATTAAAAGGTTACTTAATTCTTTAATAGAAAAAATTTATTTTACAAAGAAACAGTTATACTACTTCCAACAGAAATAAAAAACAATAAGACTTATATAATATTATTGTAATTTCTAATTATTTTCAGTGAAAAAAAAATGTCCCTTAAAAATATATTTGTACATTTCTCAATTATAACTATACCATACATTATTATTTGTTTTATGTTATTATAATAATGAATAAGAGCTAAATAAGCATTTGGCGACATTTCAATAGCCACATGCTGCATTACTTTGTTTTAGAATTGTTACGCTCCGCGATTCTCTAGGAAATGCTTGTTTAATTAACAAGGGGGGGGGGGGGGGCAATTGTGTCGGGGACAGTTTAATGTCTAGTATTACACACTAGACAATTAGACTGACACTTTTCTTTATGGTGACACATTGTGAGAAAAGGTGGACAGTGCCTAGAGATAGTACACTAACATATATAACATAAAAATTGATTTTTTCATGTATATTAGTTTTTATACATGCACATATACTCGTTAACTAAACAATATTAGACATCAATTGCAAAATATTGCAGTTTTTTTACACCTGTAAAAAAATATTTATGAGAAATTGCTTTTTGTGAAATTTTTAAAAGTTAGTGCATTAGTTGTCAAAATCTGTATTTAATAGAACAAGGCTTATGTCAGGTTATTCTAATACGAGCAGGTTCAATATAAAACAGAAATATAATAAAGTGCAAGAAAAATTTATGCCTACCAATTCTAATATGTATAGCAAAATCATTACAGATACCCATATTAAGAATGCATGTCAAATAGTTAAGATTAAATACCACCAACAAAGAAGTTGATAAGTTGAAATTGTTGCAGATGGGAATTATGGAAGCAAGTCTATGGTGTTCCAATTTAACTCATTTTATCACAAAACTCTTAAAATAATTTATAATTTTTAATTTGTTGTTGGTAATTATGTTGTTAATTTAAACAACTACGCATCTCGTTTTCATGATAAAATGAGTTTCTGCAGTTGATTTTAACGGAACACCATCTAAATACAACATGAAATGCAATAATCCAAGACATGACAAAGAACTGTCATGGTTGATTTTGAAGGCTAGTTATGACAAAAATGGATTTTTTTTTTTTTTTTTTTTTTTTTTTCCTTTCTCTCTTTCAATTTGTGAATAGTTAAATTTCATTTTGTGTAAAAAATATATACATAGCAGTAAATCAAAAATACAGCAACACAAAAATATGCTTTTGCACTGACTGGGTACAATCTTATTCTAATTAAGTGAGAGTGTTCAAACAAATAAGTCAAAAACTTTCTGAAGAAATAAGCACTAAGAATAGTTGATCATGCAAACATTGATTTTCCCACACATTAATAATAGTCAATATTTTCAATCTAAGTCAATCAAATGATAAAAATTATCATTGTACCATACACTCTTGCTAGCTTGTATTCAATTGTAGACAAAATATACTCAATGAGATCCTTGCTAATCCAATAGTATTTATATAGATAGAGATATAGTTACTGAAATAATTGCCGAAGCCTGATTACATACATTTTAATAACATTTTCAAACACTAATACAGTTCTTTAAAGGCAAAAACAATTCTGTCTTTGATATTTTAATGTTTAACACTCTTTCTGTCTCATCATGTATATCATACAGTTTTCACGACAAGCAATAATTATAAAATTGATAATGTATTCTCATTTAATGGTTCAAAAGCTATAATTCACATAATTGATCCAGCCTTCTTTTAACCCTTTATAATTTTATTTAACACATATTGACTGCCTTACAAACATAAAAAACAAGTACGTAGTACAGTATTGTAAATAAAAAAACTGGATTGGGATGTAAAAGATTATATAAAAAAAAAAATTACTGATAAATATTTAAATCTCATCACCCTACAAAGAAGTCTTGATAAATATTAATTAATAATATTAGTAAATTGCTTAATTAATCAAATTAATTATTATTAATAAATATCAATTTATTACATTAATCCTTAAATAGTTCACATTAATTTGCATATTGTCTGTTCTACAGACTTGCATAAATTAATCACTCTGCAAAGGGACTTGCAGCACTTGATAATAATTCAATGGGGTACTGACCGGTATTTAAATTAGCAATACTAGTAAAAGTACTGTGAATTCTATGAATAACGAGCCCTATTAGAGCATTCTACGACAATTTGCTGATTTTATATGAATTTTTAAAACTTTTTTTGATGACGTCATACCATTGAATCTTAAATGGGGAAATGCATCAGTTAACATTGCTAAGATGAAAAGTTATTGAAGTACGAATTTCAAACCTTCATTATCGTGATTCTAGTACCTGAAAACCTTGCAAATGAAGTTTTGGTTACATTTCAATATTAAGTATGGGATTTGGCAATGTTAACTGATCTTTTTTCCCATTTAAGATTCAATGCTATGACATCATTTTTGAGAGGTTTTAAAAATTCATAAAAAATCAGGAAATTGTCGTAGAATGCTGTAATAGGGCTTGTTCTTCATGAAATTCTCGTGCCTTTTGAAATATTGACAAAAACTTGAAACTTTTTTTTTTTGGTCAGTACCCCATTGTCCTGGTTTATAGTTTAGCAACACAAGTACGGTTTTTGAGTAACACTTCCTGACCATAGTATCATAAAGAGCACTGCTTATTGCTTCCTGAACTGTTTTAAGATTGGATATATTGAGTCAAAGGCTTCGTAAATTTCTTGGCGAACTTTGGCACCTGCAAACAAAATTCAATATCATTCATTGTTATTTTTTTCTTCTATTAAAGCTAGTAATAGAGAAAATCAGACCTATCTTGACATATCTTGCAGCTAGAAATTGACCAAAATTTTCAGGTCTTCACAAAGTCTAGGAACGATAGCTTTATAGTCACTCGTGAGCAATACATGCACAACAGTACAGCTACCATCCCCAGACTTCAGGAAGTTTTTATTTATTTATTTATTTTATCTATTTATTTATTGGGAGGGGGGGGGGGGGGCAAATTTATGGCCATAAGACATGAAGATCTCTAATTAATGGTCTTTCAAATATTATGTTATTATGTCATGTACTTAATTTCCCCATGGTTTTTTGCTAACTTTGACGATAGCACTTTTAAATAAGTAATGCAACACAAATAAATATGTACAGTATAACATTTTTTTTTTTTTTTTTTTTTTTTTTTTTTTTTTGCTAGTTAAAGGTGAACTGAAGGGATTGCTTTTTTTTCCCTTTAGGGAACCTTATATTACCTATTCCATCCATCTGCACTAATTTTTTCATGGCAGATACTTATTGTGCTGCTGTAGGACAATTAGTGAAAAAGTGAAGTTGTGACGTATCAGCGACGGTTGGTTGACTTAAAACTCGCCGCCGTGAAAAAACACACGAGCGACCGCGAGCGACCGCGGAAACTGCCGAGGGAGCGTCGATCGGCTCGCGATCGCCACTCTCTCGGCAGTTTCCGCGGTCGCTCGTGTGTTTTTTCACGGCGGCGAGTTTTAAGTCAACCAACCGTCGCTGATACGTCACAACTTCACTTTTTCACTAATTGTCCTACAGCAGCACAATAAGTATCTGCCATGAAAAAATTAGTGCAGATGGATGGGATAGGTAATATAAGGTTCCCTAAAGGGAAAAAAAAGCAATCCCTTCAGTTCACCTTTAAGATTAGAAACTATAATAAACAATAGATTATTTCTAGCTCTCTATTACAATCACAAAATAAAACCTGTCCCACCTACCTAATTTGAACACTTTTGAATTTTTTCGCTCTTTGTGACTCACCTGTGAGGACAACCTTGCCGGAGACAAAGATGAGCAGCACAATCCTGGGCTTGACCATACGGTAGATGAGGCCAGGGAACAGCTCAGGCTCATAGCTGTGAACACAAGGATTGATGGCATTACTCTTGGAGGTTAAGCAACTTGTTCAGCATAAAAAAAAAAAAAAAAAAAAAAAAAAAAAAAAAATTGGATTTAATAACACACGGTATACAACAGAGATATGATTACTCTATGATTATCACTGCATACTTGATCTGCTTTGGATTTCATGCTGATGTATTAATTGAGAAAATATGTTACACAATTTGGAGCCAAGATGCACCACAATCAATCAAATTATTTAACTATAGAAACTTCATAAGTACCTGCTGAACTGTCCGTGTTTCAGAACAAGGCCTTCCAAGCGGATGGGAAACTTGACATCACAGCTGCCAACCATGTTTTGAATTTTGAAATCAAGGAACTTGGCCTGCAACAAAAATTAATGCACAATGGCTTACCAAGGAAGACAAAACAAAGAAACAGAAATTTGCTATCAATTCAATACTTGCTTATTTACACAAATTAATGAAAGCTTCAATTGTTACTTCTCAAATGTAGTAGATCTGTTCGTAAACCCTGCCCAGTGAACACTTTCTACACCAGATCGACCTTATGTCCAAGTGTAAACGTTGATTGGATGCAGAAAGTGTACACTAGGCAGGGTTTACGAACAGACCTAGTTCCATTTAAAGACTGAGCATCAGGGAACACTTGTATTACTGTATAAAAAGAGTTAAACGAGAAAAAAATAAATAAAAAATAAATGCCGGTAATACTGAAAAATGGTATTATCCAATTACTGCAAATAACTCAACAGAATTCAACTTATATTTACTATATATTTCAAATGGTGTATTTTTTTTTTTTTTTTTTTTTCTTTATTCGAACTTTTTCGATTGTACAAGACAACATATGTTCATGTCAAAAAAACTTAATATTAACAAACATACATAACATCAAAACGCATCAATTTATAAATATAACAAAGGAAAAAAATAAGTATAAAAAAATGAACCACAATATTAACAAAAAATATGAACCAGGTTTTAAATCATAAGGATACAATACTCTCAGGCAATTTATTGCTCTCAATACACTTGTTTCATCTGAGTGGGTGACTTAACTATCAAGACAAAATACTTATTACAGTGTAGTCAATTTTTTTCCACAATTATTTTCAATCAAGTAAGTACCAGCGGTATCAGTATCGTTCAATTTGTCCACAACTCTTTAACGCTCTCTGAGTGATGACAATACTTTTTCTAAATGCAATCTTTGATATCATGAATTTTTTCTCTACTTTTCCTTGCTGACAAACAATATTTTTAAAGTCTTTTCTTCTTCTCGTCTGTCTATAGCAATGTTTCTCCTTGTAGCCCATGCTAGTGATGAAGCCGGCAACTTATTTGAGTTTGGTGTCTTACATCCTTGCCAGGGATAAAGGAAAAATATTTATTGCTAGAAGAAGCTTTGAAAGAACTACCATACGGGTAACATTGTATGAGAAAAATCGTCAGATATACACTTAGCAAAACTATTAACATTTAATGAAACCCCTACATACGGTAGTTTACATTAAAAAATGTCAATTAAATATAATAACATCATACTTGTAATATTGTTTATTCTTTACTGAACTAAGGCAAACAAGAATGTCTTGATAACATTAAAATTAATTGCTCTTCTCCAATCCCACTAGAATAAAATTTTAGTGCACAAATAGGTCAAACATAGTTTACTCACTGTAAAGCCAAGTTTCTGTACAATGCGGGCGTACTTGCGCGCAGCCAGTCTTGAGTCATCCTCGCTTTTGGCACCGGTGCACACCATCTTGCCAGAGCTAAATATGAGTGCCGTGGTGCGGGGCTCTCGAATACGCATGATCACTGCAGCAAATCGCTTGGGATTGTATTCAGCATTACGGGCGTGCAATGCAATCTTCTTCAGGTCTAGTTTGCAGCCCAGGTTCACAGTTGACACAATGTTTCTGTAACAAACACAAAGGAGGCTTCAAGTCAGCTGATTTTGCGGTGTTCCCACCGTCTTATGACCCCTAAATAATGGGGGGGGAGGGGGTAGTAATTTGTACAGTATGATTTTGTACTCCTGGAGAATTTTGTTACGTTAACTATTTTTCTTGCAATCAACGAAGGCAGGGTGAACATTTTTTTTTTTTAACATGGCTAGACCACTAGTTCAAAGTGCATGTTCTCCTTAATAAATTATTCCATCTCCATCTGCTATAGTTGCAGAGTTATAAAGTAGGCACAGGTAATCTTAAAGTTGTCTGATCATCGTCACCAAATGATGGTCTGAACGTCCCCACCTCTCTCTGCTTTTCAAAATTAAATTTAACAATTGTGTTTCTGATGTAAATGACTGCTGCTTAATATAATAAACTGTTGTCTGTCAAACTGCCGTAGATATTTGTAGTACAGTAGCAACAACTCATATAAGCAATACCCAAACTATTATGATACTTACTGCAGCTGTGGCACAATGCCTGGGTCTGCTGATGATGGGGTCATGGGCGTCATTGGTCCTGGGGTTGCAGGCCCCATTGAACTCGGCTGCATCGCTGACTGGCTGGCCGGAGGGACCATGGGTGACATCAGGTTTTGCTGAAAACAATTTTTTCTTACTGTCAAGCACTAGCTGTTATTCTTGACTTGTACAGCTTTCATCAGCTAAGAGAATTTTACCCTCACCCCCTCTTTTCCCTTCCGATTCGGTTGGTATAGTATGCATGATAAAATACACATACAGTAGCACAAGCCTTTGCAAGCTCTTGAGTATGATATGCATAATATAATCTGAATAATTTCCATTCTGTACAATATCATACAGTATGATATACATATTAGCAATATTACATATTACAGTACTGTATGCCTGTTGTGTATCATATGCATGAAATACATATTGCCCATATTGGTGTTTGCAGTTTTATCTATTTATTTATAATGTTAGCTTACTTCAGCATATTCTGCTATTGGTGTATATACCGGTAGGCATTCAAACATAACAACAGTATATTAACAACAGGAGGAAGGATTGATAGGAAAGGAGGCGGCTGTGACCTTGTGTTAAGAACTGCCCCGGCATTCGCCTGGGAGTGACAATGGGAAACCACAGAAAACCACTGTAAGGCAGACGGTACCAAAGTGATGAAATTTGGCACCTCCCGAATACAGATACCGGTATGCATAGTATTGGGTAGTAGAAGAAGAACATACTGCCACCTCCCGGGAGCTACCAGAACTCACTGCTATACCTCAGCTCGAAGTGACGAAAAGTCACCTGGGCCAAGGCAAGAAGCGATCCTGGGTCTCCCGAGCAATTGGCAGAGGTCCAAACCACTTTGCTACGTTGTTCGGGAAATGTTTTACGGTGTATTGTAGATAATATATGCATAATACAGTATGGCATACAGTCTGCATGGCAGTTGTTTGTAAGTAGGTATGCATAAGCAAGTAAGTATTGGGATATGTGCTACAGTATCTGTATCATATATATGCATATACTTACAGGAGTCTGAGGTTGCATAAGACTCTGAGGTGCATTGAATCCTGTAGAAGAAAATGATTGCATGCTTCGCTGAGGCGTGGACGGTGCCACCGACATTGACTGCTGCATGTGGACTGGTTGCAGAGATTGCTGCTGAAATTGCTGCTGTTGTTGAGCATGGGGTAGAATCTGTTGGTCCTCTTCAGGCTGATGTATAGGGGTTCCAATACTAGGGATGCTAAAACCAGGACTCGGTAACATTTGATCCATGGTGAAGACTTTAGCACGACCAACAAAACTGATACAAAGTGCTCCTCAACTACAAACTTTCTGACACATACACTGTGTATATACTACACCCGTCTTCTTTATATATTATTAAAGAGTGCTAAAATCATAAAAGCACTTAAAATGCCACGTTTTTGCGAGAAAACTATTATAAGCAAAAAGTTAATGTTTCCGACACCTCCTCTTTTGTAGAAGATGTTAGAGAACAAAAGCACATCAAAAACGTCGAAATTTCAAGCGGGAATTTTTTAAATTGTTAAAAAGTTCCTCAGAGGCGCTCAGACTCGGATCAGCTCAGATTCGAGGTAGGGTCTCTGAAAGTTCCTCAAACCATTCATTTTAGGTGGTCAAATCATGACCACTACTCTAATTTTTTAACAGGGGATTGCAGAGACCTTTTCTCTCAACTATATAATATGAATTATTTATATGAAAGAAGATGATTTACACTATTTACACCCACCCTGGTAGCACACTCGTGGAACTCGTAGTGGACTTTGTGTGGATTAATGTGGAAAAAGTGTGGACATGGATTTTTCCACAAATGTTCCATCCTTTTCCACTAGTTTAAAAATTACGGTAATTGATTTAAAATGAATTCCGTGTATTAAGGAAAGCCCTACACATTTGTTTATCATAAATAAAATTACATTGAAAACATTTAAAAAAATTATTGCAGAAAATCTATGTTTTTCGTGGGAAACCAGTGGAAAGACCACTGGGCCACCAGTTCCACCAATTGTCCATACATTAAAAATTTAAGATATTTGATTAAATAGAGATCCTTGCTCTTTGATATGTAATACCGTGATATTTTTTCATATTTTCTTACTGTTATTACGTTATTAATTCGATTAGATTGATTTGCGTGGAAAAATCTCACGAAAACTCCACGATGCACTGCCGGACGGTGAAATTGCACTAAGTCCTTAAATTGCGCATGCGCATGAATTTCAGTGCTGTGAAATTACAAAAATAGTCCGGATGCGGAGCAATTTCTTCGACGCCGTGTACCGGTGTTTACAATCAAGTGTTCTTTTATAATAAAATGAAAAAGCAAGCGTATTTGGATCAGATAAGTTATATTTTAATACTGAATACGTTTAAGTAATGTGTAATTAAGCTAGTGCCAGTTGCTTTGTGATAAATTCTGATTTTAGGTGGCGTAAAACCACCAACATCCATGCACGTTTTTTCGTCTTGCTGCCTTCCCAATGGGTGTTTGTTCTACGCCTCTGGTAATGGACTTAACGAAGGTTTTCAGTGTCCAAATGTAAGGTAAACGTGTTAATTATTGTGTCTTTTAAGTATTATGCCTGATACCAGGTACGTTGGTTTTGTTTTGTGTGCATAAGAATGATGAATGTTGTAGGTAAGGCCTACCTATAATATGCTGTATCATATAAATGCAGCATATGCATACAGTATTATACAGTATCATACCGCAAGCAACTGCTTGTATGCATAATCATTTTGCATTATATAAGTTTAGTAAAGAAAATTGCAGAATTTTTAGGCATGCATCTGAACTCAATTATGCATAATTATGCATACTAAAGTGTCCATACACAAAAATGTGTGATACAAGTTTTTAACTTTTAATGCTACAGTATAATATATATGATACTGTGTATTATATATAGTGAGAATGCATACAGTATACTTACAGTCATACGGATAGTATATGATACCTACTCAGCCGACAAGAAATTTGAAGTTTTACAGGAACATATGCATACAGTTCCGGTTACCAGGTAAAGTATTAATTATATACGTACATACATTGTTTAATTTCAGGTTTATACTTCAAAGCAGTGACGATTGGTGTGCTTTAATTCTGACTTAATTAATTTAAATCGAAGCATGTTTTTTAAGTATGCATTTTTCTGTTCACAGGTTGAACCTTTCCATGGATTATCAGCTGACGATTATTATGACAATGCCACTGGCAGGTTGCTGGGAAGCAGACAACATGATGACGTCACAGCTGCATCTTTTGAAAATCTCGGAGACCATGCAACTGCCAGTAGACCTGGCTGACTGCTGCCATGTACAGTATGCAGAATAAATATCCTTTTTAATGTAGCAGCACTGGTAAGATTTTTCTGCCCTGATTATTTTTTATGTGCACTGTGAATTTGACATTATTGAAGGGTCAGTCAGGTGCAGAATGTGAATGCATAAACTGTAAGAGTTTACAAATAGTATCTCAAAGACAGTAAGATAATAAAGATTAAGAATTCATAATCATTAACAAAATATATTATAATTGTTGAATCCGTGAAAGTATCCGTAAATAGTAAATACAGAACGGGTTATGCAGGCAGTCCATATCTACTCCGGAGGGTTCTGAAAATTGCTTAAATACACCAAGCATGCAGGAAATATAAAGGTTTCAGGTTTTATGTATTTTTGCTAGCTTCATCTACATTGAAGCAGCAGGACGAGCGGTATGCGGGAATATCGACTATTATCTCTCGTATGATTTGTCTATGTGGCATTGTTTCAAAAAATATTTTGTCCTATTGCTGCAGTTTGTATTCTCAATTCCAGAACCCAGAACAGCTTTTCGAAGCGCCTCCCGTCCGTGATTTCAACGACTCACGAGGTAAAATATCGGAAAGTGGTCTCAGCATGTCAGCCGCCACTTCTAGCTGACTCCATCTAGCTACTGTGAGGTTTATTGAAGCATAATATTCTATTATAATTTCATGAAATATAAAATTAAATTACAATTAAAGCATAGAATTAAAAAAATTATTTCATTATTATTTCATTACTACGGGTAGTAAAATTGTGTTTTCCTAAATCCTATAGTAAAATGTGAAGATAGAGTAAATTTTTAATAGACAGGTGCGGATCCAGAAAAAAAATCGGGGGGGGGGGGGATCCCCGCAGGGGGGTTCTGAAAAATTTTGTTTGTAGGGGTGCTATCTCCATAAGGCCAATGCTAAAAAAATTTGAGTTGAGACACTCCCTATATTGCCCATGTTAAATCAAAAATTTTGGGGGAGGGTGGGGGGGTCTGCAGTCCCCCACTGGATCCGAGCCTGGTAATGGAAGTATGGTGGAAATATCCATGGTGGAGGACCCACCATATTTCCATAGTGGAAAAGTAGTGCGATGATTGTCATACTCCATGTGAAATCCACGTGATCGGTCCACTATATATCCACGTGGAAAGTAAGTGAGCTTCTAGTGGATTGTGCTACCAGGGCAAGCATAGACGAGGCCTAGCTGGCTTTAAGTTAGACACCTCATCTATATTATAATTATATTCTTTTTAAAACACGTACATTATTTTATTTGGTATAAAAAAATTGTTACAAAAATTAACCTCTCTTTAGTTATTATTCCCATGCTAATTAAAGAAAGAAAGTTGTGGTTGCAAAAACCTCTACATCCACAGCGGGAACGTTTAAAAATCACTTTTCCAATTTTTCAAAGATTCGATATCTACGTAGCACATGCATGCATTCAAAGTATTCAAACTCCAACCTTATCTCCTGCTATATTTATT
Source organism: Siphlonurus alternatus (assembly GCA_949825025.1). Taxonomy (NCBI): domain Eukaryota; kingdom Metazoa; phylum Arthropoda; class Insecta; order Ephemeroptera; family Siphlonuridae; genus Siphlonurus; species Siphlonurus alternatus. The sequence continues at coordinate 14,045,264 of OX463782.1, read as the reverse complement.
ATATTAATTAATATAAGTCCACCATATACTTTATATACTTTTTTAATGTAATATATACATATATATATATATATATATATATATATATATATATATATATATATATATATATATATATATATATATATATATATATATAACATTCGGCAGACTTCCATAAAAAAATGTTGAAGCTATATGTTCGACGTAATCCCCTTTGATTAACATGTAAACCTTAGCAAATTGACAAAATTCTGAAATTTTTTTGAGAGGCAGATATTAGTGCCTAAAAGCCATAGAAAAAGTTTCAAAACAATTTAACGAGCCGATTTTTTTTAATTAATTTTTTTAATTTTCAGCATAGCTAGTAGGGCTTTTCCACCAGAGCCAAAAACTAAAAAATTAATTTAAAAAAATCGGCTCGTTAAATGTTCTTGAAACTTTTTCTATGGCTTTTAGGCACTAATATCTGCCTCTCAAAAAAATTTCAGAAATTTTGTCAATTTGCTAAGGTTTACATGTTAATCAAAGGGGATTAATTACGTCGAACAGCTGTTCGACGTTATCTCTACCTTAAATATCAACTTGGAATTTTTATTGAGGGTTAATTTTGTAAAAAAAAAATAAGATTCGGAACAAAATTTTGCCGATTTAACCCAAAAACCGAATTTAGGGAAAGTATCGAAAATGGATGTAAATTAAGGTTTTTACAGCGTATATCAATCCTCTTTGAAAATCTGCCCATATATATCTGTGTCAAAAATTTTTGAGAATTTTTTAGATAAAATATTTGGGCTATGGGAGGTCATTAATAAATGTACATTGCAGTCTGCATGATAACAAACTTTTCCATTTTGAAAAAACTTTAAAAAAATTTGCCCACGAACCCATAAAAATATATGAATTTTGAGTTTCGGGCAAACTATATTAATAATAGTAGATCTAAGGTATAATCTTTAAACCATATATACTATATAATTTTTAATTGGCCCCCAGCCCAGGAAGCTGAATTCATGCCAACCAAAAAATTCTCAAAAAATATTTGCGGGTTCATGTTGGTTGCAAACACATTTACATCCATGCATGGGCAAAAACTGTAGCCAGCTTATTTCTTGACATATTTCATATACAAAACCTATAATTTAGATAATTTAATGTTATCATTTTTTTATAAATAAAAATTTATTAAACAATATTACAATAATGTTACAATCATCATAAACCATCAGAGTATAATATAAGGATCAACATATTAATATGACTTATATTGCACTTTGAATTACAAAAAGAATAAATATAGCTTGCTTAATTAAAGTTGTGTATAATATATAATTAATTATATTACATATACTTAAAAGTTTATAATAAATATATACATGTGGAACTGACAAGTGAGGTTATTTATTGTACTGTATATTATTTACGAATTAAAGTGTATTAATTATTATTAAAGGGAAGGGGCTAAATTTATTCAAATTTTCATAACAACCAAGTGCATACTGAAGTCGAAATAATATGTGCGCTAATTAAAACCTGAGCAAAATTTATATATATATATATTATATATATATTATATATATATATATATATATATATATATATATATATATATATATATATATATATATAATATATATTATTACAGTAAAATATATTGACAGAAGTTGCTGGATTCCTCACCTTGGAAAATTTATGTTGCCAATAGGAAATATGTAAAATACAGCATCAAAACAAAGAATATTTTCTAGACCAATGGCTGTACACGTCCCTGAAGACAAAGCTTTTGTTACTCCTGGGGATTTCAGGATACTATAACTCCAGTTCGGTAAGAGTTAATAATTTGAAATTTTGGGAGAGGTGAGAGAGTCAAGTCCATTACCAACGAACTGAGGTTCTCCAACAAACTTCAACACCTCCACAGTGAGAGTAACACCATCTAGAAAAGGCACTGTCTGGAGCTGAATCTGCAGAAATTCTATTGTTTTACGATTATACTGGAAATAAAGTTAATTAGAATGAATTTTCAATGAAAGGTTGTCATGTTAAGAGTAAATTATCATGATTCACTTGAAATTATTTAGCTGTGTTTATTCATTATAACTTTGATACTTTTTTTGTGATTAACGAAACCACAACATAATAATATTAATAAATTGTATAAATACTCTAACTTACTTTTACAACTACAATGTCATTTAACTGAGAATGGGCTTTTATTAACTTGAAGCGAATGTGATAGGACTTACGTTAATCACAACGTTATCACAACTGATAAGTTTTTCTTTCTTTATTTATTTTTTATTATTACATTCATTTAGTTCCCAAAATACATTCTCAGAGTACTGACTGCACATGACAATTAAGAGACACCAAAGTCATAATATGAAGGGCCACATAAGATTTGAATAGTTCAGATCAGAATTAGCTTTATAGGAGGCAGCAATTTTCCTAAATTTATAGTACTGCACCTTTGATGGGCAGGCACGGATCCAGGGAGGAGGAGGGAGGGGGGAGGGGGGCGAAATGTTGGACTTGGCATGGGCAATACAGGCATTTCTTCCACTCCAATTTTTTTTAACATTAGTCTTATGGAGACAGCCATCCCCCACACCTATACACAAAAAAGTTAAAATACTAATGAACTATTAAAAGGCATAGATGAGAGCATAGCGAGTATTTATTAAATATTAAAATAATAAATTGTATGGACATAACTAAAGGCATTTTTTATAAATAAAAAATACCTGTAGTGTTGCTTGCAGCTTCAAAACTGTAGAGAAAAACTTGGAAATGAGAAAGAGCAATCTAAATTTAGCACTGTACTATATTATATACTGTATTGTAAAAATATAATCCACTAAACATCTAGCATTATATAATTCCGCTTATGGTTCTGATAGTTTTTATTGATTTGTATTTTTTACTTTCAATGTTATTTAAAAAAATATTGTCTATTTATTCATCAGCACACTTCTGCCAAGTAGGAAACTGTCACGTATGTAAGTGACTTATGTTAGTACCAGAGAAGCCCTTTTAAATATTGTGCCTCTTCCTATGTTCTCCTTCCGCCCTACTCCCACCTACAACCTGTCAGGTGCTCGAGAGTCCCCTCATATTCCTTCTCTTGCACCCGGGACACCATACAGTAAACATCGTAGCATATAGCTCTCACCGCAACATACTTTATATTGTGTAACGCAGAAGTGTAATAAACCTCCAGAGTCTTATAGGTAATTATATATCATGTATTCTTCCAACTACAGTCAACCTTATTCTAATTAGACATTAGAACAATATAGTAATTAGCGTGCAGTAAGTTAGTTCAAGAAACTAGACTTCAAATACATAACAGTACCTCATTGCTCCTGTTTTCATAAGTCACTTACATACGTGACAGAAACCACAAATACATAGTACCTTCATAAGTTTCCAAAGTTGATTCATAAATTTATAATTATGTTTGAAGAAATTGTTGACTATCTCAGCTTTTTCATTCACATGAATTTTTTTCATAATTCCACAAGAAAATAATTCAATGTATCCATTTTTTATTCTTGCTTGAACTTAAACCAATAACTGAAGTTCAGGATATGTCGTAGTTAAACATAATGTTGCCTGTCACCTTCATTTAGACAAGCTCCAAGTCAAAGTTATTGACCCTTATTTCATTCAAGAGACGGTCCCTCTCAGAGTCTCTCACGGAGAAGCCAGACACTGCAACTTTCCGCAGCTGTGGACACAAATGTGTGGCCAAGCGAGCAGCGTCAATCGTCAGCTGACCCTGCAACAATAAGAAAACGGAGTCAATTTTTACATTTAAGTATAATTTTTGTCAAGAATCATCAAAGGGTGATGTTTTAATTGAATACGATATTAAATATTTGTTACACTAATGTTTTCAAAATAATTGTTACAGTATGCACAAAGAAATATAATACAGTAAATACTGTATACAATGCATTTTTATTACTGTATTCTATTCTGTACATAATTTCATTTATAGGAAATTAGGGAGATATAAAAAAATATGATAAAGTATTTTTTTTTTTTAATATGTACTGTAATTCAAATTTGCTTGGAAAAAAAAAAAAAAAAATTTAAGACTGTATATTTATGTACTGCATACATTATTAGTATTATTACCAAAATAGATAGCATATGAGAGAAGCTTAAAAAGTAAAAAAAAAAAAAAATAATAAAATAAATAAATACATGTAATGCAACTCTTATATTTTCAAACTTTTGTCCTATAAATTATAATTATTATAAGCAAAATCAGATGCATTTCGCAGTCTAAAATGATATATCTGAAGATATCAAAGATATCACGGTCTGTCCAATGAAATCAAAATTAAGTTGGGGAAATTCTTCAAATCAAATTTGGGACGTTAAGTACAAAAAAATTGCAATATTTATACTACTGTACTGCATTTATATTTTCTTCCGTTTTCGATTACATATTTGATTATTTCGTTCATTCATAACTTATTTTTGAGTTGGAATCTGTTTTTAATTTCTGATTTTTTTTTTTTTTTTTTTTTTAATTCACCACATTTTAATTAATTTATAAATTTAATGCTTTTTATAAACTGAAATAACATGATATTTATCCTATAAAATTAATGCTGACACAAAGTTTTTCTCACCTTGGGTGCTCCTGTGAGAGCTAGCTCCTCCAGCATGGGTAGGGGGTGATTTGTAAACATGTCAGTGAGGTACTGGTCACTGAGGAAGGGGGCGAAAGCGTCCAGTGAGAGCACTGTGAGAGTGTTTGCAGCGGAGTCCAGCACCCAACTGAGCAGTGACGACGTGATGCCACTGTCACCCCACACCGAGATTCGCAGTTGCTCCAACGCCGGGAACCGTACCGACATCTCTGTGGACAATAAAGAGGGTCAATAACCCGTCAAGCAAAATGTAATATAATACAGTTCACGAAAGGTATTCAAATACCAATACTTAGGACTTACAATTAGCTTAACTGACACAAGATGCCCTTTGTTAACATTCCCCTGATGTATTTTTTATTTGTTAAATGTACCTTGTAAATTTTAAAATTATACTGACAGAATGATATTTAATTATGTATTGAATCATTACATTATAAGGCTACTGACAACGATACTAGCGAGAGGGCATCTCAAGGTGTTCACAACATAACAATGGACAACAACACAATACATACTGTACTGTATAAGTGTCCTAGAACCAAAACTATAATTATGGTGCACACACTAATTGCAATATACATGTAATTACTTATTTCATCTCCTACAGTTAAAATTTGAGATTTTCAGCTACGAATATATTTATGACACACATAATAAGTGAGACAAATTTAGTTTTTTTTTTTCTCTCTGGGAATAAAGAAAAGTTAATGAGGAGGGAGGGAGTCAATGAATGTGTGCCACTTGAAGAAAAGGGATTGTGTTGTTTACATTGTTATTTATATAAAAATGCAAGTACCTGCTCCTTCATCCCACACCAGCTCTGATCCAAGCAAACGCATCCTTAACAAGTTGGGGCAGTGGCGACAAATAAGCTCGAGTTGCTGCCAGGTGAGAGACTCAAATGTGAGATTCAGGGTAGTCAGTCGTGGACCGGCACATGCAATCCATGACTCCAGTCCACTCCCAGCTGGCCCATCCAACTCTATGTCCACCTTCTGTACTTTCTCGAGTACAGAAAACAAGGGCAGGGACAGGTCAGCTACATACAAGCAGAGGGAGGCAATATTGGGGCAGGTCGTTCCAATTAAAGTAGTTTGTTCATACGTTGGATTGTAGATGTAATATGATTGATCAAAATTTGTAAGGAGCAATGGTTGTTGCTTTGGTTTCAAGTGTTCAATCATATCACCACATCTGTCATAATGAATGAAATTGAGAGCTGGGAGCCATTCAACAAGAGCAGCAATGCCTTTTACAGTAACATCCCACAGTTTCATAAGTCCTAAATACTGAAGTTTTAAGCAGCCAGAATTATCTCCATTTCCAGCCAGATTTAGTAAGCCCTCATCTGTAACAAGATCTGAAAAAGATATGTTTAGATAAACTAATTGAGGGCAGTTGCTGGCAATAGTTTGCAATGCTATGTCTGTACAGCGACTGCAGAGGTTCAGTCGAGTTAATGATGAAATACAAGCTAGACGAGTAGGAAGTAAAGATGCACACCTCCTGGATAGCTCACGAGAAAGGCGTACTTTAAAGAACATGCTTCCTAAGTCTACAACAAGCAAATTTGGTTGCAGCAGCCCATTCAGGGCTGCCACTAGTCCCTTTTCACTTTTGTTTCGTTGTAAACGTTCAAGAAGTCCAGCAATAACTTCATTGAAAACACATTCTAGGGTTGGTGAAGGAAGTTCAGTTGCAAAATTTTCAAGCTTTCCTCGCAGATCTGCTGATTCTTCTTCGTTCAAAGCAGAATCAATGCGTTTGCAAGTATTTTGTACAGCTATAGAAACTTTTTTAGCAGCAAGACTCTCAAGTGTGCTGGGTTGCTTACGTTTTGGCATTTTGATACTAATGAAATATCACCCAGCTGAAGTTACCTCCAAATCACCTCCACGCCAGCTCCAAGGAATTGTGACGTCACGGAAAAGTACAACCCTCGCACACTGATCTTGTTTGTATTTTAAAACGTTAATTCTCGGGTTAAATGGATTATTAACGACCTGTAGACTGAATATAAATAGTATTTATAACATTTAATTGTCATTTATAAAAATTCTATGATTTTTTATTAAGAAATTAGCTAAACTAAAAAATTAAAGGCGGCAAAATTTTAAATGCCATGTGTGTCGGAGCTTTTATTAATTAAATTTTAAAAGTTGTTGAGCTCATTATTTAATTTCTAGGGAACGAAGTGTACGTCGTGCCGGTTACTAACACATCACAAATTATAGGTAACAACATCCTTTAAATGAATCCGTAAAAAAATTTGATGAAACCAGGGGATAAAGGAACAATTTTGTCTTGGAGGTGGAAATTTAATAAAAAAAATCAACGATCCTCGATATAAAAAAATTTCTAGGGAACGAAGTGTACGTCGTGCCAGTTACTGACACATTACAGATTATAGGTAACAACATCCTTTAAATGAATCCGTAAAAAAATTTGATGAAACCAGGGGATAAAGGAACAATTTTGACTTGGAGGTGGAAATTTATTAAAAAAATCAACGATCCTCGGTATAAAAAAATTTCTAGGGAACGAAATAAACGTCGTGCCAGTAACTGACACATCACAAATTATAGGTAACAACATCTTTTAAATGAATCCGTAAAAAAATTTGATGAAACCAGGGGATAAAGGAACAATTTTGACTTGGAGGTGGAAATTTATTTAAAAAAATCAACGATCCTCGGTATAAAAAAATTTCTAGGGAACGAAGTGTACGTCGTGCCAGTTACTGACACATCACAAATTATAGGTAACAACATCTTTTAAGTGAATCCGTAAAAAAAATTGATGAAACCAGGGGATAAAGGAACAATTTTGTCTTGGAGGTGGAAATTTATTAAAAAAATCAACAATCCTCGGTATAAAATAATTTCTAGGGAACGAAGTGTACGTCGTGCCAGTTACTGACACATCACAAATTATAGGCAACAACATCTTTTAAATGAATCCGTAAAAAAATTTCATGAAACCAGGGGATACAGGAACAATTTTGACTTGGAGGTGGAAATTTATAAAAAAAATCAACGATCCTCGGTATAAAAAAATTTCTAGGGAACGAAGTGTACGTCGTGCCAGTTACTGACACATCACAAATTATAGGTAACAACATCTTTTAAATGAATCCGTAAAAAAAATTGATGAAACCAGGGGATAAAGGAACAATTTTGTCTTGGAGATGGAAATTTATTAAAAAAATCAACGATCCTCGGTATAAAATAATTTCTAGGGAACGAAATAAACGTCGTGCCAGTTACTGACACATCACAAATTATAGGTAACAACATCTTTTAAATGAATCCGTAAAAAAAATTCATGAAACCAGGGGATAAAGGAACAATTTTGACTTGGAGGGGGAAATTTATTAAAAAAAATCAACGATCCTCGGTACAAAAAAATTTCTAGGGAACGCAATAAACGTCGTGCCAGTTACTGACACATCACAAATTATAGGTAACAACATTCTTTAAATGAATCCGTAAAAAATTTGATGAAACCAGGGGATAAAGGAACAATTTTGTCTTGGAGGTGGAAATTTAATAAAAAAAATCAACGATCCTCGGTATAAAAAATTTTCTAGGGAACGAAGTATACGTCGTGCCAGTTACTGAATCATCACAGATTATAGGTAACAACATCTTTTAAATGAATCCGTAAAAAAATTTCATGAAACCAGGGGATAAAGGAACAATTTTGACTTGGAGGTGGAAATTTATTAAAAAAAATCAACGATCCTCGGTACAAAAAAATTTCTAGGGAACGCAATAAACGTCGTGCCAGTTACTGACACATCACAAATTATAGGTAACAACATTCTTTAAATGAATTCGTAAAAAAATTTGATGAAACCAGGGGATAAAGGAACAATTTTGTCTTGGAGGTGGAAATTTATTAAAAAAATCAACGATTCTCGGTATAAAAAAATTTCTAGGGAACGAAGTGTACGTCGTGCCAGTTACTGACACATCACAGATTATAGGTAACAACATCTTTTAAATGAATCCGTAAAAAAATTTCATGAAACCAGGGGATAAAGGAACAATTTTGACTTGGAGGTGGAAATTTATTAAAAAAAATCAACGATCCTCGGTGCAAAAAAAAAATTCTAGGGAACGCAATGAACGTCGTGCCAGTTATTGACACATCACAAATTATAGGTAACAACATTCTTTAAATGAATCCGTAAAAAAATTTGATGAAACCAGGGGATAAAGGAACAATTTTGTCTTGGAGGTGGAAATTTAATAAAAAAAATCAACGATCCTCGATATAAAAAAATTTCTAGGGAACGAAGTGTACGTCGTGCCAGTTACTGACACATTACAGATTATAGGTAACAACATCCTTTAAATGAATCCGTAAAAAAATTTGATGAAACCAGGGGATAAAGGAACAATTTTGACTTGGAGGTGGAAATTTATTAAAAAAATCAACGATCCTCGGTATAAAAAAATTTCTAGGGAACGCAATAAACGTCGTGCCAGTTACTGACACATCACAGATTATAGGTAACAACATCCTTTAAATGAATCCGTAAAAAAATTTGATGAAACCAGGGGATAAAGGAACAATTTTGTCTTGGAGGTGGAAATTTAATAAAAAAAATCAACGATCCTCGATATAAAAAAATTTCTAGGGAACGAAGTGTACGTCGTGCCAGTTACTGACACATTACAGATTATAGGTAACAACATCCTTTAAATGAATCCGTAAAAAAATTTGATGAAACCAGGGGATAAAGGAACAATTTTGTCTTGGAGGTGGAAATTTATTAAAAAAATCAACGATCCTCGGTATAAAATAATTTCTAGGGAACGAAATAAACGTCGTGCCAGTTACTGATACATCACAAATTATAGGTAACAACATCTTTTAAATGAATCCGTAAAAAAAATTGATGAAACCAGGGGTTAAAGGAACAATTTTGTCTTGGAGGTGGAAATTTATTAAAAAAATCAACGATCCTCGGTATAAAAAAACTTCTAGGGAACGAAGAGTACGTCGTGCCAGTTACTGACACATCACAGATTATAGGTAACAACATCTTTTAAATGAATCCGTAAAAAAATTTGATGAAACCAGGGGATAAAGGAACAATTTTGTCTTGGAGGTGGAAATTTATTAAAAAAATCAACGATCCTCGGTATAAAATAATTTCTAGGGAACGAAATAAACGTCGTGCCAGTTACTGACACATTACAGATTATAGGTAACAACAGCCTTTAAATGAATCCGTAAAAAAATTTGATGAAACCAGGGGATAAAGGAACAATTTTGTCTTGGAGGTGGAAATTTATTAAAAAAATCAACGATCCTCGGTATAAAATAATTTCTAGGGAACGAAATAAACGTCGTGCCAGTTACTGACACATCACAAATTATAGGTAACAACATCTTTTAAATGAATCCGTAAAAAAAATTGATGAAACCAGGGGTTAAAGGAACAATTTTGTCTTGGAGGTGGAAATTTATTAAAAAAATCAACGATCCTCGATATAAAAAAAATTCTAGGGAACGAAGTTTACGTCGTGCCGGTTACTGACACATCACAGATTATAGGTAACAACATTCTTTAAATGAATCCGTAAAAAAATTTGATGAAACCAGGGGATAAAGGAACAATTTTGTCTTGGAGGTGGAAATTTATTAAAAAAATCAACGATCCTCGGTATAAAAAAATTTCTAGGGAACGAAATAAACGTCGTGCCAGTTACTGACACATCACAAATTATAGGTAACAACATCTTTTAAATGAATCCGTAAAAAAATTTGATGAAACCAGGGGATAAAGGAACAATTTTGTCTTGGAGGTGGAAATTTATTAAAAAAATCAACAATCCTCGGTATAAAATAATTTCTAGGGAACGAAGTGTACGTCGTGCCAGTTACTGACACATCACAAATTATAGGTAACAACATCTTTTAAATGAATCCGTAAAAAAATTTCATGAAACCAGGAGATAAAGGAACAATTTTGACTTGGAGGTGGAAATTTATAAAAAAAATCAACGATCCTCGGTATAAAATTATTTCTAGGGAACGAAATAAACGTCGTGCCAGTTACTGACACATCACAAATTATAGGTAACAACATCTTTTAAATGAATCCGTAAAAAAAATTCATGAAACCAGGGGATAAAGGAACAATTTTGACTTGGAGGTGGAAATTTATTAAAAAAAATCAACGATCCTCGGTACAAAAAAATTTCTAGGGAACGCAATAAACGTCGTGCCAGTTACTGACACATCACAGATTATAGGTAACAACATCCTTTAAATGAATCTGTAAAAAAATTTGATGAAACCAGGGGATAAAGGAACAATTTTGACTTGGAGGTGGAAATTTATAAAAAAAATCAACGATCCTCGGTATAAAATTATTTCTAGGGAACGAAATAAACGTCGTGCCAGTTACTGACACATTACAAATTATAGGTAACAACATCTTTTAAATGAATCCGTAAAAAAAATTCATGAAACCAGGGGATAAAGGAACAATTTTGACTTGGAGGTGGAAATTTATTAAAAAAAATCAACGATCCTCGGTACAAAAAAATTTCTAGGGAACGCAATAAACGTCGTGCCAGTTACTGACACATCACAGATTATAAGTAACAACATCCTTTAAATGAATCCGTAAAAAAATTTGATGAAACCAGGGAATAAAGGAACAATTTTGTCTTGGAGGTGGAAATTTATTAAAAAAATCAACAATCCTCGGTATAAAATAATTTCTAGGGAACGAAATAAACGTCGTGCCAGTTACTGACACATCACAAATTATAGGTAACAACATCTTTTAAATGAATCCGTAAAAAAAATTCATGAAACCAGGGGATAAAGGAACAATAATGACTTGGAGGTGGAAATTTATTAAAAAAAATCAACGATCCTCGGTACAAAAAAAATTCTAGGGAACGCAATAAACGTCGTGCCAGTTACTGACACATCACAGATTATAGGTAACAACATCCTTTAAATGAATCCGTAAAAAAATTTGATGAAACCAGGGGATAAAGGAACAATTTTGACTTGGAGGTGGAAATTTATTAAAAAAAATCAACGATCCTCGGTATAAAAAAATTTCTAGGGAACGCAGTGTACGTCGTGCCAGTTACTGACACATCACAAATTATAGGTAACAACATCCTTTAAGTGAATCCGTAAAAAAAATTGATGAAACCAGGGGATAAAGGAACAATTTTGTCTTGGAGGTGGAAATTTATTAAAAAAATCAACAATCCTCGGTATAAAATAATTTCTAGGGAACGAAGTGTACGTCGTGCCAGTTACTGACACATCACAAATTATAGGTAACAACATCTTTTAAATGAATCCGTAAAAAAATTTCATGAAACCAGGGGATAAAGGAACAATTTTGACTTGGAGGTGGAAATTTATAAAAAAAATCAACGATCCTCGGTATAAAATTATTTCTAGGGAACGAAATAAACGTCGTGCCAGTTACTGACACATCACAAATTATAGGTAACAACATCTTTTAAATGAATCCGTAAAAAAAATTCATGAAACCAGGGGATAAAGGAACAATTTTGACTTGGAGGTGGAAATTTATTAAAAAAAATCAACGATCCTCGGTACAAAAAAATTTCTAGGGAACGCAATAAACGTCGTGCCAGTTACTGACACATCACAGATTATAGGTAACAACATCTTTTAAATGAATCCGTAAAAAAATTTGATGAAACCAGGGGATAAAGGAACAATTTAGTCTTGGAGGTGGAAATTTATTAAAAAAATCAACGATCCTCGGTATAAAAAAACTTCTAGGGAACGAAGTGTACGTCGTGCCAGTTACTGACACATCACAGATTATAGGTAACAACATCTTTTAAATGAATCCGTAAAAAAATTTCATGAAACCAGGGGATAAAGGAACAATTTTGACTTTGAGATGGAAATTTATTAAAAAAAATCAACGATCCTCGGTTCAAAAAAATTTCTAGGGAACGCAATAAACGTCGTGCCAGTTACTGACACATCACAGATTATAGGTAACAACATCCTTTAAATGAATCCGTAAAAAAATTTGATGAAACCAGGGGATAAAGGAACAATTTTGTCTTGGAGGTGGAAATTTATTAAAAAAATCAACGATCCTCGGTATAAAATAATTTCTAGGGAACGAAATAAACGTCGTGCCAGTTACTGACACATCACAAATTATAAATAACAACATCTTTTAAATGAATCCGTAAAAAAAATTGATGAAACCAGGGGATAAAGGAACAATTTTGTCTTGGAGGTGGAAATTTATTAAAAAAATCAACGATCCTCGGTACAAAATAATTTTTAAGGAACGAAGTAATCGTCGTGCCAGTTACTGACACATCACAAATTATAGGTAACAACATCCTTTGAGTGAATCCGTAAAAAAAATTGATGAAACCAGGGGATAAAGGAACAATTTTGTCTTGGAGGTGGAAATTTATTAAAAAAATCAACAATCCTCGGTATAAAATAATTTCTAGGGAACGAAGTGTACGTCGTGCCAGTTACTGACACATCACAAATTATAGGTAACAACATCTTTTAAATGAATCCGTAAAAAAATTTCATGAAACCAGGGGATAAAGGAACAATTTTGACTTGGAGGTGGAAATTTATTTAAAAAAATCAACGATCCTCGGTATAAAAAAATTTCTAGGGAACGCAGTGTACGTCGTGCCAGTTACTGACACATCACAAATTATAGGTAACAACATCCTTTAAGTGAATCCGTAAAAAAAATTGATGAAACCAGGGGATAAAGGAACAATTTTGTCTTGGAGGTGGAAATTTAATAAAAAAAATCAACGATCCTCGGTATAAAAAAATTTCTAGGGAACGAAGTGTACGTCGTGCCAGTTACTGAATCATCACAGATTATAGGTAACAACATCTTTTAAATGAATCCGTAAAAAAAATTCATGAAACCAGGGGATAAAGGAACAATTTTGACTTGGAGGTGGAAATTTATTAAAAAAAATCAACGATTCTCGGTACAAAAAAATTTCTAGGGAACGAAGTGTACGTCGTGCCAGTTACTGACACATCACAGATTATAGGTAACAACATCTTTTAAATGAATCCGTAAAAAAATTTCATGAAACCAGGGGATAAAGGAACAATTTTGACTTGGAGGTGGAAATTTATTAAAAAAAATCAACGATCCTCGGTACAAAAAAATTTCTAGGGAACGCAATAAACGTCGTGCCAGTTACTGACACATCACAAATTATAGGTAACAACATTCTTTAAATGAATCCGTAAAAAAATTTGATGAAACCAGGGGATAAAGGAACAATTTTGTCTTGGAGGTGGAAATTTATTAAAAAAAACAACGATCCTCGGTATAAAAAAATTTCTAGGGAACGAAGTGACGTCGTGCCAGTTACTGACACATCACAGATTATAGGTAACAACATCCTTTAAATGAATCCGTAAAAAAATTTCATGAAACCAGGGGATAAAGGAACAATTTTGTCTTGGAGGTGGAAATTTAATAAAAAAAATCAACGATCCTTTGATGTTGTTACCTATAATTTGTGATGTGTCAGTAACTGGCACGACGTACACTTCGTTCCCTAGAACTTTTTTTATACCGAGGATCGTTGATTTTTTTACTAAATTTCCACCTCCAAGTCAAAATTGTTCCTTTATCCCCTGGTTTCATCAAATATTTTTACGGATTCATTTAAAGGATGTTGTTACCTATAATCTGTGATGTGTCAGTAACCGGCACGACGTACACTTCGTTCCCTAGAAATTTTTTTATACCGAGGATCGTTGATTTTTTTTAATAAAATTCCACCTCCAAGACAAAATTGTTCCTTTATCCCCTGGTTTCATCAAATTTTTTTACGGATTCATTTAAAGGATGTTGTTACCTATAATCTGTGATGTGTCAGTAACTGGCACGACGTACACTTCGTTCCCTAAAATTTTTTTTTATACCGAGGATCGTTGATTTTTTTTATTAAATTTCCACCTCCAAGACAAAATTGTTCCTTTATCCCCTGGTTTCATGAAGTTTTTTTACGGACTCATTTAAAAGATGTTGTTACCTATAATTTGTGATGTGTCAGTAACTGGCACGACGTACACTTCGTTCCCTAGAAATTTTTTTATAGCAAGGATCGTTGATTTTTTTTAATAAATTTCCACCTCCAAGTCAAAATTGTTCCTTTATCCCCTGGTTTCATCAAATTTTTTTACGGATTCATTTAAAGGATGTTGTTACCTATAATTTGTGATGTGTCAGTAACTGGCACGACGTTTATTTCGTTCCCTAGAAATTTTTTTATACCGAGGATCGTTGATTTTTTTAATAAATTTCCACCTCCAAGACAAAATTGTTCCTTTATCCCCTGGTTTCATGAAATTTTTTTACGGATTCATTTAAAGAATGTTGTTACCTATAATTTGTGATGTGTCAGTAACTGGCACGACGTACACTTCGTTCCCTAGAAATTTTTTTATACCGAGGATCGTTGATTTTTTTAATAAATTTCCACCTCCAAGTCAAAATTGTTCCTTTATCCCCTGGTTTCATGAAATTTTTTTACGGATTCATTTAAAGAATGTTGTTACCTATAATTTGTGATGTGTCAGTAACTGGCACGACGTACACTTCGTTCCCTAGAAATTTTTTTATACCGAGGATCGTTGATTTTTTTTAATAAATTTCCACCTCCAAGTCAAAATTGTTCCTTTATCCCCTGGTTTCATGAAATTTTTTTACGGAATCATTTAAAAGATGTTGTTACCTATAATCTGTGATGTGTCAGTAACTGGCACGACGTTTATTTTGTTCCCTAGATTTTTTTTTTATACCGAGGATCGTTGTTTTTTTTTTAATAAATTATACCTCCAAGACAAAATTGTTCCTTTATCCCCTGGTTTCATCAAATTTTTTTACAAATTCATTTAAAAGATGTTGTTACCTATAATCTGTGATGTGTTAGTAACCGGTACGACGTACACTTCGTTCCCTAGAAATTATTTTATACCGAGGATCGTTGATTTTTTTAATAAATTTCCACCTCCAAGACAAAATTGTTCCTTTATCCCCTGGTTTCATCAATTTTTTTTACGGATTCATTTAAAAAATGTTGTTACCTATAATTTGTGATGCGTCAGTAACTGGCACGACGTACACTTCGTTCCCTAGAAATTTTTTTATAACGAGGATCGTTGATTTTTTTTAATAAATTTCCACCTCCAAGTCAAAATTGTTCCTTTATCCCCTGGTTTCATCAAATTTTTTTACGGATTCATTTAAAGGATGTTGTTACCTATAATTTGTGATGTGTCAGTAACTGGCACGACGTTTATTTCGTTCCCTAGAAATTTTTTTATACCGAGGATCGTTGATTTTTTTAATAAATTTCCACCTCCAAGACAAAATTGTTCCTTTATCCCCTGGTTTCATCAAATTTTTTTACGGATTCATTTAAAGGATGTTGTTACCTATAATCTGTGATGTGTCAGTAACTGGCACGACGTAAACTTCGTTCCCTAGAATTTTTTTTATACCGAGGATCGTTGATTTTTTTTATTAAATTTCCACCTCCAAGACAAAATTGTTCCTTTATCCCCTGGTTCCATCAAATTTTTTTACGGATTCATTTAAAGAATGTTGTAACCTATAATTTGTGATGTGTCAATAACTGGCACGACGTTTATTGCGTTCCCTAGAAATTTTTTTGTACCGAGGATCGTTGATTTTTTTTAATAAATTTCCACCTCCAAGTCAAAATTGTTCCTTTATCCCCTGGTTTCATCAAATTTTTTTACGGATTCATTTAAAGGATGTTGTTACCTATAATTTGTGATGTGTCAGTAACTGGCACGACGTTTATTTCGTTCCCTAGAAATTTTTTTATACCGAGGATCGTTGATTTTTTTAATAAATTTCCACCTCCAAGACAAAATTGTTCCTTTATCCCCTGGTTTCATCAAATTTTTTTACGGATTCATTTAAAGGATGTTGTTACCTATAATCTGTGATGTGTCAGTAACTGGCACGACGTACACTTCGTTCCCTAAAATTTTTTTTTATACCGAGGATCGTTGATTTTTTTTATTAAATTTCCACCTCCAAGACAAAATTGTTCCTTTATCCCCTGGTTTCATGAAGTTTTTTTACGGACTCATTTAAAAGATGTTGTTACCTATAATTTGTGATGTGTCAGTAACTGGCACGACGTACACTTCGTTCCCTAGAAATTTTTTTATAGCAATGATCGTTGATTTTTTTTAATAAATTTCCACCTCCAAGTCAAAATTATTCCTTTATCCCCTGGTTTCATCAAATTTTTTTACGGATTCATTTAAAGGATGTTGTTACCTATAATTTGTGATGTGTCAGTAACTGGCACGACGTACACTTCGTTCCCTAGAATTTTTTTTATACCGAGGATCGTTGATTTTTTTTAATAAATTTCCACCTCCAAGACAAAATTGTTCCTTTATCCCCTGGTTTCATCAAATTTTTTTACGGATTCATTTATAGGATGTTGTTACCTATAATCTGTGATGTGTCAGTAACTGGCACGACGTACACCTCGTTCCCTAGAAATTTTTTTATACCGAGGATCGTTGATTTTTTTAATAAATTTTCACCTCCAAGACAAAATTGTTCCTTTATCCCCTGGTTTCATCAAATTTTTTTACGGATTCATTTAAAAGATGTTGTTACCTATAATCTGTGATGTGTTAGTAACCGGCACGACGTACACTTCGTTCCCTAGAATTTTTTTTGTACCGAGGATCGTTGATTTTTTTTAATAAATTTCCACCTCCAAGTCAAAATTGTTCCTTTATCCCCTGGTTTCATGAAATTTTTTTACGGATTCATTTAAAGAATGTTGTTACCTATAATTTGTGATGTGTCAGTAACTGGCACGACGTACACTTCGTTCCCTAGAAATTTTTTTATACCGAGGATCGTTGATTTTTTTAATAAATTTCCACCTCCAAGTCAAAATTGTTCCTTTATCCCCTGGTTTCATGAAATTTTTTTACGGATTCATTTAAAGAATGTTGTTACCTATAATTTGTGATGTGTCAGTAACTGGCACGACGTACACTTCGTTCCCTAGAAATTTTTTTATACCGAGGATCGTTGATTTTTTTTAATAAATTTCCACCTCCAAGTCAAAATTGTTCCTTTATCCCCTGGTTTCATGAAATTTTTTTACGAAATTATTTAAAAGATGTTGTTACCTATAATCTGTGATGTGTCAGTAACTGGCACGACGTTTATTTTGTTCCCTAGATTTTTTTTTTATACCGAGGATCGTTGTTTTTTTTTTAATAAATTATACCTCCAAGACAAAATTGTTCCTTTATCCCCTGGTTTCATCAAATTTTTTTACAAATTCATTTAAAAGATGTTGTTACCTATAATCTGTGATGTGTCAGTAACTGGCACGACGTACACTTCGTTCCCTAGAAATTATTTTATACCGAGGATCGTTGATTTTTATAATAAATTTCCACCTCCAAGACAAAATTGTTCCTTTATCCCCTGGTTTCATCAAATTTTTTTACGGATTCATTTAAAGGATGTTGTTACCTATAATCTGTGATGTGTCAGTAACTGGCACGACGTACACTTCGTTCCCTAGAAATTTTTTTATACCGAGGATCGTTGATTTTTTTTATTAAATTTCCACCTCCAAGACAAAATTGTTCCTTTATCCCCTGGTTTCATCAAATTTTTTTACGGATTCATTTAAAGAATGTTGTTACCTATAATTTGTGATGTGTCAGTAACTGGCACGACGTTTATTGCGTTCCCTAGAAATTTTTTTGTACCGAGGATCGTTGATTTTTTTTAATAAATTTCCACCTCCAAGACAAAATTGTTCCTTTATCCCCTGGTTTCATCAAATTTTTTTACGGATTCATTTGAAGGATGTTGTTACCTATAATCTGTGATGTGTTAGTAACCGGTACGACGTACACTTCGTTCCCTAGAAATTATTTTATACCGAGGATCGTTGATTTTTTTAATAAATTTCCACCTCCAAGACAAAATTGTTCCTTTATCCCCTGGTTTCATCAATTTTTTTTACGGATTCATTTAAAAAATGTTGTTACCTATAATTTGTGATGTGTCAGTAACTGGCACGACGTACACTTCGTTCCCTAGAAATTTTTTTATACCGAGGATCGTTGATTTTTTTTAATAAATTTCCACCTCCAAGTCAAAATTGTTCCTTTATCCCCTGGTTTCATCAAATTTTTTTACGGATTCATTTAAAGGATGTTGTTACCTATAATTTGTGATGTGTCAGTAACTGGCACGACGTTTATTTCGTTCCCTAGAAATTTTTTTATACCGAGGATCGTTGATTTTTTTAATAAATTTCCACCTCCAAGACAAAATTGTTCCTTTATCCCCTGGTTTCATCAAATTTTTTTACGGATTCATTTAAAGGATGTTGTTACCTATAATCTGTGATGTGTCAGTAACTGGCACGACGTAAACTTCGTTCCCTAGAATTTTTTTTATACCGAGGATCGTTGATTTTTTTTATTAAATTTCCACCTCCAAGACAAAATTGTTCCTTTATCCCCTGGTTCCATCAAATTTTTTTACGGATTCATTTAAAAAATGTTGTTACCTATAATCTGTGATGTGTCAGTAACTGGCACGACGTTTATTTTGTTCCCTAGATTTTTTTTTTATACCGAGGATCGTTGTTTTTTTTTTAATAAATTATACCTCCAAGACAAAATTGTTCCTTTATCCCCTGGTTTCATCAAATTTTTTTACAAATTCATTTAAAAGATGTTGTTACCTATAATCTGTGATGTGTTAGTAACCGGTACGACGTACACTTCGTTCCCTAGAAATTATTTTATACCGAGGATCGTTGATTTTTTTAATAAATTTCCACCTCCAAGACAAAATTGTTCCTTTATCCCCTGGTTTCATCAATTTTTTTTACGGATTCATTTAAAAAATGTTGTTACCTATAATTTATGATGCATCAGTAACTGGCACAACGTACACTTCGTTCCCTAGAAATTTTTTTATACCGAGGATCGTTGATTTTTTTTAATAAATTTCCACCTCCAAGTCAAAATTGTTCCTTTATCCCCTGGTTTCATGAAATTTTTTTACGGATTCATTTAAAGGATGTTGTTACCTATAATTTGTGATGTGTCAGTAACTGGCACGACGTACACTTCGTTCCCTAGAAATTTTTTTATACCGAGGATCGTTGATTTTTTTTAATAAATTTCCACCTCCAAGTCAAAATTGTTCCTTTATCCCCTGGTTTCATGAAATTTTTTTACGGATTCATTTAAAGGATGTTGTTACCTATAATTTGTGATGTGTCAGTAACTGGCACGACGTTTATTTCGTTCCCTAGAAATTTTTTTATACCGAGGATCGTTGATTTTTTTAATAAATTTCCACCTCCAAGACAAAATTGTTCCTTTATCCCCTGGTTTCATCAAATTTTTTTACGGATTCATTTAAAGGATGTTGTTACCTATAATCTATGATGTGTCAGTAACTGGCACGACGTACACTTCGTTCCCTAGAATTTTTTTTATACCGAGGATCGTTGATTTTTTTAATAAATTTCCACCTCCAAGACAAAATTGTTCCTTTATCCCCTGGTTTCATCAATTTTTTTTACGGATTCATTTAAAGGATGTTGTTACCTATAATCTGTGATGTGTTAGTAACCGGCACGACGTACACTTCGTTCCCTAGAAATTTTTTTGTACCGAGGATCGTTGATTTTTTTTAATAAATTTCCACCTCCAAGTCAAAATTGTTCCTTTATCCCCTGGTTTCATGAAATTTTTTTACGGATTCATTTAAAGGATGTTGTTACCTATAATTTGTGATGTGTCAGTAACTGGCACGACGTTTATTGCGTTCCCTAGAATTTTTTTTGTACCGAGGATCGTTGATTTTTTTTAATAAATTTCCACCTCCAAGTCAAAATTGTTCCTTTATCCCCTGGTTTCAAGAAATTTTTTTACGGATTCATTTAAAGGATGTTGTTACCTATAATCTGTGGTGTGTTAGTAACCGGCACGACGTACACTTCGTTCCCTAGAAATTAAATAATGAGCTCAACAACTTTTAAAATTTAATTAATTAATAAAAGCTCCGACACACATGGCATTTAAAATTTTGCCGCCTTTAATTTTTTAGTTTAGCCAATTTCTTAATAAATAATCATAGAATTTTTATAAATGACACTTAAATGTTATAAATACTATTTATATTCAGTCTACAGGTCGTTAATAATCCATTTAACCCGAGAATTAACGTTTTAAAATACATTCAAGATCAATGTGCGAGGGTTGTACTTTTCCGTGACGTCACAATTCTTTGGAGCTGGCGTGGAGGTGATTTGGAGCTAAGTTATGCACGGTTGAAATATCTTTAATTACAAATTACATTCAAACCAACACTCTCAAATTATAAATTCACACCGATTTTATTTTATTGCACAAATTTATCAATTTGATTTAAACTGAGACAACCGCATTTAAAACACAAACATGCACGTCTTTATTGAGTAAAATTATGAAAACTTGAAAGTGTCCATTTTTTCGTTTGAAGTGACGGCCGAAAATCGAATAATCGAAATCAGCTGATGGTCAACCAAAACAATTTGTATTTTTCACTCCACGTGTATTTTTGATAATTTTGACAAAACGCTCTGAAAGAATCAGAGATTTTAAGTTTTTCTAATTTTTCGACATCCTCAGTATCTGCAAACTTTAACATGGTGAGTTATGCACAGTTGAACACTTCTATAAGCAGTTTATGATGCGCATCGATCCCTGCATTGATCCATTAGCCCAGGGCTATTCTCCCATAATAAATAACAATAGGAGAATAACCCTGCATTAGCCTAAACCCTATACCTCTAGCCTAAATGTTACCAACGCCAACATAAATGGAACTGCCGCTCACACGCACTTAAAGGTTAACATTAAAACATTTAATGTTAAAAAAGGACTGTGTACAGTACATATGCATACTTGTACTGTATGCAAATGTATGATACTGTACACCTATAATTATGCATATTAATTATAGGGGGAGATATTTGGGGAGAAGGGACCATGAATGGAAGCTCGAGTATCAGGGAAGCAACAATGGTGTGGGAAAGTATTCGTTTATCAGGAGGACAGCGAGAGAGTGGAATCTGTTGGGGTCTGCGGAGGTGGGCGTGGACAGGATTGAGAAGTTCAGGGTTCAGGGAGCTGGTGACCTCAAGCAAGACACAAACTGTGAGCCATATAGTGGTGTAGCCACAACTGCCGCAGTATAAATCAATCAATCTTTACTTATGTACTTACTTACTATGTATGATACGTACTGTACCGGTATGCACATACAGTATGCATACTGTATGATGTGCTTATGAGTCAATTAAAGATTTATACTGTATGCATACTGCGGCAATTGTGGTTATAACCACTACACCGCTGTGAACACCGAATGGCTCACAGTCTAATTTCCCCAACAGCCACAATCTCCCTGAACTTCGCAACCTTGTCCACTGCCACCTCCGCAGCATCCAGTAGGTTTTGTAGTTTCTACTTCCATAATTGCTATGGTATAGTCAGCAATCGAAAGCTGAAACAAACACAACTAAATCACTGCTCGTAATTTCCAGAGATATAATCCATCAAGGCTTGAATGACTATAATTAATGATCTCAACGATTTAGCAGCAATATTCTATGAGTACGGTATCATTAATTTAAATTGAAATTGTTTGATTTCAGGGTAAAACCAAGAAAACAAGGAAAATCGTTGAGAAACGTTTTGCACAGATGAAAAAGATGATAAGCCCCAGCGACTCCAGAATGTAAATATAATTGTCCCCCCCCCCCCCCCCACTTCCTACATTGTTGTTTTTATAAATAACCCTAGAGTACAGTCAACGCCAAATTTAATGCAAAAATCTCGGGGAGACAACTCTGTGTTTTTAAAGGCCGGGACCATCACGATAATGAGGGTTGGCATCACGGTGACCTTTGACATTGTTTATGACTTAATTACACTTTCATTTCTTACATTGTTCCGCAAAAAGTGCATGAAAAGCAATAAAGTAAGTCATAAACAACATCAAAGGTCGCCGCGCTGTCAACCCTCGTCATGAGTGACAGGTGGCTTATCATCGCGATAGTCCCAGCCCTTACAAACACGGAGTTGCCTTCCCGAGATTTTTGCATTAGATGTGGCGTTAACTGTACATATGGTGTTTAATCCTTAAGCTTTGTTTTGAATTATGCATTGAAAACAACAGTACAGTATATATGTATTACGGTATAATAGAATAAAATGTGTAAATATTTAGCATTATGATCAAAAATAAAATATTTACCAATTATGAAAGTCATTGAAGATAAAAGGAACGATGTATGTAATACATCGTTCCTTTTATATATATACTGTAATATATACAGTATATATATAAATAGTATATTTATACTATAAATATAGTATAAATATATTTATACTATATTTAGTATAAATAGTATAAATATAGTATATATAATATATACTGTAATATATTATGTAATGCAACATTTCTAATTATCATATATAATTATCACAAGAAATATGTTTTTCTTAATAATAATAATAATAATAATATTAACGCGGCAAATGTGGCAACGCCACGGTGGCCCGCGAATGTTCACCAACTCTCAGAGATTTCTTAAACAAATCAAAACTCTCCGCCTCAGCAACATCTGCTGTCAACGCATTCCACTCCCTCACCGTCCTGTTTAAAAAAGAAAACTTTCCCACATCACTTCTACATCTAACATACTCCAACTTCCATCCATGATCATTTCTTCCAATATAACCTGCTCTCATCACACGACCACTCAACTCTTCCCAACCCTCACAATTTCTTGTTATCTTATACATAACACCAAGTCTACAATTTTTTCTTCTTAACTCCAACGACTCCCACCCCAAATTCTCAATTAAAGCAGACACACTAACATACTCCTTTCTAACATCAGCACCATCACCCACAAACTGGAACCTTCCCACACGACCCGTAACCCTTCTAGCTGCTCTCCGCTGAACCTTCTCCAACTCCTTCACCCCCACACATCTATATGGGTCCCAAACACAGCAACCATACTCAAGCACTGGTCTCACCAGAGCTCTGTACGCATTATCTTTAACTACCCTACTGGTACCCTTTAGATTTCTCATGACAAACTCCAAACACCTCCTTCCCTTCGATGTAACATATTTAATATGTTCATTCCACATTAATTTACTATGAATGACTACACCCAAATATTTATACTTTTCATCCTGCTTCAATAACTCATCATGAAGTAAATACTGCACATCTCTCTTACGCCTTTTCCTACTAAACACAACTACACAGCACTTAGCGACATTCAACCTCATATCATTATCAATAACCCACCGACACACAGTATTAAGATCCTCTTGCAGACGAACCACATCACCCTCACTTTCTATTTTCCTATAAACAACACTATCATCTGCAAACAACCTAATCTTTGACCTCACTCCATCAGACAAATCTTCAATAAAATCAAAAACAACAATGGACCCAAGACACTACCCTGCGGAACTCCCGAGGAAACAGCAATATACTCCGAGCATGCCTCCCCCACTCTAACTCTCTGCACCCTATCTCTTAAGAAATCCTCAATCAAGGACACCAATCTTTCATCCACCAAACAACGCCTCACCTTCTCAATTAATTTCCCATGAGGCACCTTATCAAAAGCCTTCTCAAAATCAAGAAAGACAGCATGAATCTCACCTCCACTGTCCAAAGCATCAGCCAACTCCTGAACAAAACCTGCCAATTGAGTCTCGCAAGAGAAATGCTTGCGAAAACCATGCTGGTGATCACCAAAGAATTTCGATCTCTCCAGATCACCCACCACAAATTTAACAACAACCTTCTCTAACACCTTAGACACAACTGATGTCAAACTGATGGGTCTATTTGTACCAAACAGACATACAGAATATTAATAAATACTATAGTATTTTAAATACCATGTTACTTACTAATTTTATAATAAATTATCATATTTATTACAAAATTAGTAAGTAACATGGTATTTAAAATACTATTTATTAATATTCTGTATGTCTGTTTGGTACAAATAAGGAAAACATGTTTCTTGCGATAATGGACAATTTGCATGACACTTTTTTGTTGCAGAAATGGATAGAAGGTGCAAAGTTATGCTACTCTGAATTTTTTCAGATTTTTTAGAGACCGGGAACTATTTTTAAAAAATTATTGAAAGTCGATTTTATGACGTCACGAGGAGTCTGTCCTTAAGAAAAGGATAGGCGCTAAACGCCCGTGACATCATAAAACTGACGTTCAATAATTTTTTAAAAATAGTTCCTGCTCTCAAAAAAAATCTGAAAAAATTCAGAGTAGCATAATTTGGGACCCTCTATCCATTTCTGTAATAAAAAATGTTATGCAAATTGTCCATTATATATGATAATTAGAAATGTTCCATATTAACTTAACCTAGCTCTCATCAAGACTTAATTGATATTGCTATTCACAGCAAGGAAGAACTGCGAGCTCCCCCACGGAGAAGGAAACCAGAAGATCCCACAGAAATGAAAGTGAGACAAGTGTAAGTCTTTTAAACCTCCCTCTATTACTTAGCACAGATATAAATTTATCTTTCTTATTTTCAGCGCTAAAACATCATCTGCAATGTTCTTCCAATATAACACTCAACTTGGTCCACCTTACCATGTCATTGTTGACACAAATTTTGTTAACTTTTCCATCAAGAACAAACTGGATGTTGTACAAAGTATGATGGACTGCCTATATGCAAAATGTAAGTCAAATCTCCCCCTTCTCTTTCTTTGTTTTTATTTATTTTAATTGACATTGCAGGCATTCCCTACGTGACTGACTGTGTGATTGGAGAGCTAGAGAAGTTGGGGCAAAAGTACCGAATTGCTCTCAGCATTCTCAAGGACCCTCGCTTTGAGCGTCTTGCATGTATGCACAAGGGAACCTACGCTGATGACTGCATTGTTCAGAGAATCACACAGGTAAAATTAATCTGAAGAACTGCTAACTCATTGATTTGTATTTGAAAATTTTACCCTTTATAATGGACAACCTGCATAAAAAAATTATTTATTGCAGAAATTGTATCAAATTGATCAAATCAGAGGGCCTCAAATTGCATTACCCTGAATTTTTTGTAGATTTTTTAGGGGCCAGGAAGTATTGTTAAAAAGTTTTGCCAAGGTCGGGTTTGAACCCACACTCCTTTAGATCCTATCCATTTAAAAAAAAAAAAAAAAAAAAAAAAAAAAAAAAAAAAAAAAAAAAAAGTTTCCAGGCTCTAAAAAATTAAAAATAAAATCAGGGTAGCATAACTTTGCACCCTCAACTACAGTAAAAAATTTCATGCAGCTTGTCTGTTCCTGATTTTTATTTATTTATTTATTTTTTTTTTTTTTTAAAGTTCAATCTGTATTAGTTTACAGGTGAAGAAATCAATATAAGATTTATATACATTATATATATAATGATTATGTATTATGTCCTAAATTCAAATTCAAATTGTTATTTATTCAGCAACAGTTACAGAACCAAGGCACTAAATATAATAAAACAGACAACACTACACACACATAAAAAACAAAAAGTGATACATAATAATAATCATAATGTAAGGCACTAATTCCTGTACCATGAATAGGAATACCCTCTGCACTTCCAGGCTTTCTAAATATATATATATACGCCATACTCCTTTCATTCAGGGGGTGGTAACATTTTATGAACCTACAGATTGTTATATTGATTGCTTTCCACAGATAGTCCTATGTCACTGTCTATACTCCTATTTTAATAAAGATGCAGGTTGCAAGCATAATGTGTAAAATAAAAATGATAAAAAATAAACAAATAAAAAATGGAACGAAATAATATACAGTAATTACATACTGTACATTTATTTAATACATTAACATCAAAACACAATGTTCTTATTTAAGAGGCTCTTCAATGTTTTCCTTACCCTAATCACTTTAGAACTAATAATATTGTGTTGATAGTATATAAAATTTATTAAACTTCTGTAATAAAAATTTCTTTGTTTCTATCTTCTAGCACAAGTGCTACATTGTTGCCACATGTGACAAAGACCTCAAGAATAGAATACGCAAAATCCCTGGAGTGCCAATCATGTACATTTCTCAGAGGAGGTGAGATTTTACTGTTTTTTATTATTCCAATTGAAATCCTGGTCTATGATAAATCTACCCTCCAGACCGAGTGTGCTCTTGTGTATTCGGCAGTATAACTTTGTTGTGCAGCCGAGGGTATTTTTTGCACACCACGCCAGAATATATTATATCAGTGAGAGGTGATGTGACAAATAAAGAAAACTGTGGATAAAGATTTTTTTTCCTGTATTATAAATATTATACTGTATATATGGGGAAAAAATAAAGAGTCCAGGAGTCCAATATTAAAAAATAAGGATTGGAAGGGGGGGGGGAGTCCCTATATCACCAGTGTTAAATACAGTATAGCCAAATACACTAATATATTATGACGAGAGTCTCAATATACGAAAATATTGCATAAATGCATGAATTGAGCATGCAAAATGGTTACTCTGATTTTTTTCTGATTTTTCAGTCTTTGATATTTTTAAAAAATATATTTGATATTTTTTTGCAAGTTCAGTTTTAAAAACTATGCCCCTTTTTGCGGAGGCAAGTCCCGTCTTTTTACAAAAAAAAAAAAAAAAAAAAAATGCCCTTGGAAAGTGATTTTTTGGGATATGTATTTTTTTTAAATAAAAAATTGTGTTTGGGATCCAATGTTAATTAAGAAACTTATCTTATTACACCATTTATGCAATATAGCGACTCGGTAGCGGAAAAATATTTTAACTCCATTGGTAAGAGCTAAATATAATTATATATAATTATATTATACTGTATTATATATATTTATTTATAAATCTTAACTCAATTACCAATTCACTCGTTACTTTTTTTTTTTTTTTTTTTCCAGCAAGGATGTTTTTTTCCAGCTTAATTACCAAAGGAGTTAGGATATTTTTTTCCAGCTTGCAAACGGAGTTAGGATATTTTTTTTTCTGCTTGCCAACGGAGTTAGGATATTTTTTTTCTGCTGCCACATAAATATTATATTTTTTTAACGCTTTTGTTCTTTTTTTAAAATTTATACTGAAGTAATTATCATATAAAAACAACATAAACTAGATGCGGTTTGTTATATGGCATTAATGTTTCATATTTATTAATTTTACAGAGGTATCTACAAAAAGTGGAACCTAATTGAAATTCCTAGACTTTATTATGATAGGTCTGTAAAGGGATATGGCGTTATGTTATGTAGGTCTTTACGTCTTTACTCTAAATCTTTTTAGGGCTAGTGCCAACGTAACAGGCTGCAATTTTTTTTAATAGTAGCTAGACGAAAGTCATAATTGTTAATTTTTCTTCCAGGTATACCATTGAGAGGATGCCCGATGCGTATGGAGCACCAAGAAGCTAAAGTCCAACTGGACAGAATTACCCTTTCATTCACTAAAAATCTTTTTGATAATAACCAGGAGAAATAAAGTGTCAAAATTGTGTTAAATGTGATTTTTTTTTTTTTTTTTATTAACTAATACAAATTAAATGTTCAAACAAAAAGAAATTATATTAATGTGCAAGTTATTTATTTATCCCTCAAAAATGGAATTTAAAAAAGAAAATGAGGTTTTTATTAAAGCTTTAGTTCAATTTGAAGTTATGGGAGCAACGAGGACAGTGACAACATTTGTCTCAACTTCACGCTCCTTTTTAAGGCGGTGTAGTTAAAGTGGGTAATGTTATAAATTAATGCAATGCAGGGAAGAAGAGCAGCCAGTCAGCTGACAGCAGAGTGAGGGAGGTGTACCATGAGATTATTGTTTGCTCACTGCATTGTGTTCACCTGAAATCATAATTAAAAATTTGTCACATCTCCGAACTCTTAACTCAAACCACAATTTTATTGGACAAAAGAAATCTGCACAAGATTTTAAAATGCATTTTCGAATTCCTACAAAGAAGTATGAAACAATAGTTATCTACCATGAAAATTCTAACGTTTTGCACATGAAACTCTTTTTTTATTAATTCCGTAAGTAAAAATGATAGAGAATTTTGTACATTTTAATGATAAGAGTGATTTAAAATTTGAAGGCTAAATATCCAAAGTGTTGATCTAGAGCAGATGACATTGAAAACCTTCTCAGTTGAATCGGTATGGCTCTCTACACATGTAGTTTAGCCAGTAACAAGGATCCGATATCACAACACTAATTGTTAAAACACTCCCGAAAGTAAAATCCACCAGATGTTGTATCAGTCTTTACGATTTCAACATTCATAAAGGTCATTTTGATTAAAATTCAAGACAACTACTGTAATACAGTGAATTAATAATAGCAGCTAATTTAGGATTACTTGAATATGCTTATCAAGTTGGCAGTAGCCTCTCTCATGTTTAATCTAGCATTCTCTGGGAAATACTCACAATGTCATCAATCTTGAGAATACTGCGCACGGTTTCGGTGGCAAGGGTGATGGCGCTGGTAGAAACAAGCAGCGGCTGCACCACCTCTTCCTCCAGGATGTTGGTCACTGCACCCTGCAAAAGTAGGAAGCCTTTTAGTTATTTTACTAAAAAATAGAAAAAGTCCAGCTAATATGTAATTAAATTTTTAAATTTTAATGCTTTTTTTTTATTCAGAGGTATCACATAAATTATTTGAAAGAGAATTTAATTCTATAAAAAGGTTCAAGCAATATGTACTATGTTAATTACAATATACTTTTTCCGTCATCAGTATGACATGTATCATCCAAGTCGAAGTGTAAAAGTTCGAAAGAAAAGAGTGAACTCCTGGCCAAGTTCAACGCTTATACTTTGACTTGTCTGATATGTACGGATAACGGAACAAAGCACATTGGAATTAATTAATAAAACATTATCTGATAGAGATAACATCTTGTCTAGGAACTAAAAATAGTATTTAAAAAGGTAATATGTTCTTATTACTTTTTTTGTAAATACTAATAAAATAAATAGAAATCTTATCATTGCAACTGCCTGGCCAAATAGAATCTCAAGTCTATTTCCTAGTTCTAGTTCCTTCTGCTCTTAAGAATTATTATATTCTTAAAAATAGTTAATTAATTTGTTTGTTTTTGACTCTAGCATTCTATGCTATAGCATTGGTATAAATTTGTAGGTTAGCAGCCACTTGTGATATGGTGCTTCTAGTGCCTTGCTTGCTACCCCCACCCCACTACTTGTAATACTGTGTGTACCTTGGGTGAAATAATAAATAAATAAAATAAATAAGTTTACCTTCCTAACGTTGATTCCCGCGGTCTTCTCCCCCTGAGCATGCCTATTGCGAAGTTCAGTGACGGTGGCAATGGAATTGAGACCTGCGTTTTCCGCTAGGGTCAGAGGAATCACTTCTAAGGAGTCAGCGTAGGCCCTGCAACAAGACTGAAGGTGAGACACTGGCCACTTGCCTGGAAGTGGAAGCACTTACCTGAAGCAATAAGCGTCCACGCCTGTGATGGACTGGGAGTACTGAGCCAGCTGCAGAGCCAGCTCTGTTTCTGGGGCTCCACCACCAGCAATCAGTGCCCTGCGACGACAGATGATAGTTTAGAACTGACAGTTAAGGGTGTTTAAAGATAATAATAGGGTAGGGTAAGACATTTGTTGTAACTGCAACAGCTACTAAAAACTATACGGGCTATTTATTTATATTTACAGTACTGTATTAAAAACTTGGTACAGATTTCAGGCAAAAAAAAAAATTAGTACCAGATTCAGTACTGAACTCTATTAAGTACTGAAAAATGATACCAGGTTTCTAAAAATTTCTAGGCTAAATCTATATATTATAGATAATAATAGGTCTTTTAATTTCTATGAATGGTGAAGTTTGTTAGTAAATACTTTTTGCACCCAATCAACCTCATGTTCAAGGGTGTAAGGAAATTAAGTGCAGATTATGTACACAGCATTCAATTTTTTGTTGCAATATTCAATAACGTTACTCAGATTTTTTCTCTGTTTAATAACTTGGTAGCAAAATCTTCAATCGGTTAACAATAATTTTTCCTCATTTTCTTAAAAAATATATCATCAATAAAATTGCAATGTGTTGGTAAATTTAGAGAAAAGATTACTTATAATTTAGAAATAATAGTACCAGGGAATCAATATTTACCTTTGCCTGACAAGACAGCGGATGACACAGAGGGCATCGTGCAGAGATCTCTCAGCCTCGGCGAGCACCAGCTTGTTGCTACCCCTCACCAGCACAGTCACTGTGCGACCCTGGTTGGCGATGCCAGTCACCTTGACCACCTTGCTGGTGCCGTGCGCCACCTCCTCGACCAGCTCAGCACTCGCCAGGTTCTCGGCCAGGAAGTGATCCAGGCTTGCAATTGGGCGGCACCCCAGAGTCTGTCAGCAATGATAAAAAGATAAGGAATAGAATAATTGTTTCCAATATTATTGATTATGATCTAACCATAAAATAAGCAAGAATCCAGATACTGTATTATTCCAATTTATTCCTACTTATTATGATGACGTTATGGTCTACTTTCAAATCAGATATTGAGATTTAAATTTAAATCAAAAGTTACATGTTCAGTATACTGTTCAACAAAAAAAAATGGCAATTTATTAGGTAACAAAGTTGCTGCCTTACTCCGTGAGGGATAAGGTGTCTTCTTAGGTATGTATGTACTTTCCATCTACACAATGGTCTGTTGAAATGTCTTAATCCTTTTTAAGGTATGTACAGTATAACCTGAGAATTTGTCTGTCAAGGTCACACCATAAAAAAAAGGCAACTCACTGGCAACACTGTTGCACTAGTAATGCGAATCTGGCAGGAGGGGGAGTTTTTTAGAGCTTATTAAAAACAATCATTGCCACTGTTCGAAATATATGAAAACAATTCAGAAAAATAGTCTAAAAAATTGTTTTAGTAAAAAATAAAAATAAAAAAAAAGTAAAAGAATCTGTTCTATAGTTTTTTGTTCTTTTGCAATGCTAATTAACAAATTTAACATTGTAAGGATACAAAATTCTCATTTAAATAAATAAAAGTTAATAAAGTAAAAGTTAATATCCTTGACGCCATTCTACCCTTTCGGGTGTGGTAAATTTTAATTAAACCAACGGTTAAAAAATATCCAAAAAATTCAGAGCTAATTTGACGATTATTGTAAGTCTACCAAATTAATTTGAAGAACAACTGTTGTAACGAAATTTTCATCCAAATTTCTCAGGTTAAGCCTTAAACTAACTGTACATACCTTGCAAACAAAGTCGATGTCCTCTCGCTCAACATCCTTCACCACCATGACCTTGATCTTGTCCAGGAAGTGGAGGGCCAGGTCGCTGACGGCATCACGCAGAATTGACTTTTGTACCAGCAGGACGTTGCAGCCCGACTTCTTGATCTGCTTCACGATGTTCAGAATGTAGGCACGCTCCTCCTTCAGCACACGGTCCATCGCAGCGTAGTCAGACACTACCACGTTGTGGTCCATCTGAATAACAACAATAAATGTCAGCAACCAATGTTATCTAAATATCATCAGTACGTACACATCAACAAAAAAAAATTAAATTGAAGTTAGTTGAGAACAGCAGCTTATTTGTTTTAAAAAAACATAATATTCATATTACTCCAATGCAGCTTCAGAAAAATAATTTGCCTCCTTGCTAGTTTCCCGGTTAACAACAAAACAACAACAACAAATCTCTACTTTTGCATGATATTGACTAATGAGACAAGGTAAAAATAAAAATTTAAAACTGAGAAGAACATTAAATTTTCAAAAACAAAAAATGAACATATACCTATTTTTCACAGGAGCTGAATCTTATTTATTGTGACTTACAGATAATTACCCGATTTGCCTATTAGTAATTAAAATTTAAAAGTCACATACAAATCAAACATTTTGAATAGCAATATGATATTACATGTTGCCAGGTTCTTAATTAATTTAAAGTTGTAAAAATATTCCTCAAACGAATGTTGCACATTTTTTTTGCAATTCTACAACCAAAAGTTGCCGAGTCACAAATCATGACATTAAAGATAACAGGCAGTGACTTACATCTGTCTTGGGGGGTGAGATACAGAACTGGATTAGTCCAATCTTGGCCTTCTCCACTTTGCGAGGTCCGTTGGTGCCAGCAGTACGCTGTGTGAACACCAGGCCCTCCACCAGTTCTGTGTCCTCCACTGTGCCACCCAACTGACACAGCACCTTTATGTCCTGTAAACAACACCATTGTCAGTAAAAAAGCTATCAACAAGCTCCTCTTTCTCTAAATGTTGAAATTTGAAAAATGTTGTGAACAAATTCATTAGATGATAATAGCTCTTACACACAAATTTGTTCATAAATAAGATATCAAAAATGCACTAACATAAATACATATCACATTCTATTACTATTTACAGCTGGAAATAGTTAACTCTGGCATTTCTTTGCATTGGATACAAAAACAAAGAGACAAAACCTGTAAAAATGTCACAGGTCTCACCTTAAGATCCACATTCTTATCTCTGGCAGGGTCGATGACTTTCAGTACAGCATCAACAGCCAGCGGAGCCAACTGACTGGCATGTTGAGAAACAACCTAAGCAGAAACAAAAACTTAATTACTGTGTACCACATCAAGTTTTGATAATAAATGTCATTGATTTTTTTGGCATTCCAAAATTTAACTTTCAAATTGAGTCTACCAATTCAACCGCCCTACTTCCATTTTCAAGAACATCTGTTATTGACTTTCATGTCAGAATAAAATTGATTTGACCAGAAATGGAGTAAGGACAGTTTTGAACTAGCAGCTTCCATTTTATTTTATGCTTAATTAATACACTACCAAAACCATTTCTTATTCAAAGCTACATGATCAGCTTTGATTATAAGCTACCACTTTGGGAAGACTTTTACCTTGGAGTTAAGAGAAGTGGAGGCGCTCTGCACAAGACTCTCTCGGTCGGTAAGCTCGATGGGGCGCGACATTTCTGTCAGGATCTCAACTGACTTGGTGGCTGCACGTTGGAAAGAGTCAGAGATGGCTGACGGGTGAATGCCACGAGCAAGCAGCTTCTCGGCAGCCTCAAGCATGGAGCCAGCGATCACAACCACGGACGTGGTACCATCCCCAGCCTCAATGTCCTGAGCCTTGGACAGCTCCACCAGCTACATACAAACATATCATAAGGAAGCTTAGAAAATAGACTTAATACCAGTATGCACCCGATCACAAAAGAAAAAGAAAAACAAATAATACAAAATGATAGTGAAACCATTGACCAGGAACTAGTAGAGTCTGATATTGCTGGTTAACTGTTTTGATTTAAGTTTAACTTCGACTAACCCTTCTTTCCCCAGTACATAACCACTCTTTAAGGCTTAACCAGAAATATTCGGATGAAAAAAGTCGTATCGACAGATGTTCTTGAAATTAATTTAGCAGACTTACAACAATTGTCCAAATACTACTGATTTTTTCCAGATTTTTTAAACCGTTGGTTTAATTATAATTAATTTATTCAAATGTGTATTTTGTATCCTTTCAATGTTAAATTTTTCAATCAACATTACACAAAAATGGCTAGAGAAATTTTTAAAAATTTTATATAGATTTAAAGCTAATATTTTGGACTATTTTTCTGAATTGTTTTCATATATTTTGAACTGTGGCGATGATCGTTTCTCATATATGCCCTAAGAAACTTGGCAACGCTCTCGGGGACTGTAGTTTTAAAAATTTTATATAGATTTAAAGCTAATATTTTGGACTATTTTTCTGAATTGTTTTCATATATTTTGAACTGTGGTGATGATCGTTTCTCATATATGCCCTAAGAAACTTGGCAACGCTCTCGGGGACTGTAGTCACCTCCCCCTCCTACCATATTATTCGCATTACTAATGCAACAGTGTTGCCAGACTTGCCAGTGTAGCCACGCCTCTTGACCTTGACAGACAAATTCTCAGGTTATACCTTAAGAAAATTAAGTTATGTATTAGCTTTTTTTACTTTCAGAAGTTTGTCATATACGTAGTACTGTAGCATAGAACAAGATCTGTTTATCATTTAAAGAAAATTAAAACATACCATCTTAGCAGCAGGATGCATTACATTCATCTGTTTCAGGATGGTGGCACCATCGTTGGTAATTGTTACCTCTCCATTCCCAGATTGGATCTAGAAAATCATGAACTCGTTGTTAATATTCAAGTTGAGTATTACTCTCAGGTATTATTAGGTAGACTCAATTAAAGCCAATTAATTGACGTGCAAATAAGTTTGGCACAGCACAGGTTCATATATTGATGTAATTTATATGAATAAATAAAATAGCCTTTAATGAGGGCAGGATTTAGGTCATTAGGCTTACTCTTCCATCCAACTCAATATAAATTAATAAGAATTACTCTGTGCGGCCAGGCAAAAACTAATTGTATAAGATTTGAAACACTGTAGGATGCCTGTATGCATATGCACAAGGCCTGTACAGTATGCATATATAGGTGAACCCAAAACTCGGAAGGATTTTTACATTACATACTTGGAAATAAGTTCAACCGAGTGCGGATTGAGCAGGGTTTACAAACAGACCAAATATGGTGCATAAATACTGCTGCATTACTCCTCTCAGGTCCAGAGCTGTCCTTTGTTTAGTATGTATGCATATCATACACACACAACCATACATGTCATTTGATATAGATGTTGTATCATCAGTATCACAGACTGGGCACCCTGCTGTACGGAATTTAGACTCTCGCTTACATAATCTGTGTTTATGTCTAGCTGGACCGTTGTGATAGGGTATTGGAGAAAGATGTTAAGAGATACCATAGAGAAAGTCAGAATTGCCAGCTTGGTAGATATACTGTATATAATATCAATAATAATTTAAAGGAATAGTAAATGTGCAAGTGAGCTGATTGGAAAAGCCCAGAAAAATGCAGAAATGAATGCAACAGACGCCTCACCCTATGGATTTTTATCTGTGTTTAGACAAGCCGTGTTTACATTAATAGTTGTCTCCAGCAGGCGTTAATTTGACATCATCATGCGAACCTCCCATTAGTATGGTATGCATATTGGAGGAGAAAGGAAAAGGTTCGTAACATTAAATCAACGCTGGGCCAACTATTGCTGGACAGCCATGAGAAAAGTAACGGTATTGATTTAGGGAATCTATATAGATCGAGGCAGGGAAACTATTATCATTAACATAAATACTCCACATACTGCTGAGGGAAAGAGCTACGAAAAAAAGCAGAAAAAAAAATCCCAGTGAGGCGTCTGCGGCTTATCTAAGCAAGTTTCATGCAAAAATCCAGTAGGGTGTTTGTTTGTGGTGAAAACATGAACAGAGCCAATTTTTCAGTACAGTCATCAAGAGGACTGCAGCTCTTCGAAGTCGTCAATCATGTTTATACAAACTCTGAACTGTCAAAAAAAGGGGGGGGGGGCATGTTATCTCCCTTACCATTTTGTCCATTCCTCGGGGCCCAAGACTAGTTCTGATAGCATCAGCGACAGCTAAAAGAATTATTTAATCATTAGTTTACATAATAGGATGATGTCCATTCAGTGTCGAATAGAATTCATACGTAAAATGTAAGTGACAGGATCAGGTGTGCCGGTACCTTTGGCTGCGGTGATATTACTTGTTCGGATATCCCTTGGCTTGCTCTTATCCTTAAATGCACTGCTTTGACCTCTCCTGCCAGCTCCAGAATTTGCTGTAACCACCATGATGCACTGTTAATTTATCAAATAAACGTAGATGTTGATGGATTTTATTCACAAACTTCAGCAGCCAAACTACACCAATTTTTATAAACAGAAAGGGAAATTCTCGATTGTTCTGGGCGTATTCGAGAAGTCGCTCCGATATGTCGGAGAAGCTTATCCGTGTTTTAAAAGAAAATCTGCGAGTCCAGATCTGGCGGAAGTCGTCACGCCCGTCTTTCTACCACCAGAGCGCGCCATCAGCAAGAGTCCTCCCGCTTCTCGCTGCGGCGGCAGCCAGTGATGTTAGTCCGCGCATATTCGCGGCGAATATGCGCGCATATTCGCATATTCGCGCATATTCGCGGGCAATCTGCGGCCGCATATGCGCGCATATTCGCGAATATTGAAAATTGACTTTCCCGCCACAAAAATAGCAATTTAAAACTGGTTAAAACTACAGTAAATGCTACAGAGAGTCTTTTCTTATTTTTCTTGGTATAATCCCTTGCTTAATTAGTGTTTGGATTAAATTAGAGTTAATTAATCATGGAATTAAAGCAATCGGCCTTTCAGGCTGCCGAGGTGCACACGTGATTTTAATTGCGCGCGGCCGCCATCTTGAAAGTATATTTCGCGCATATGCGCGCATTTGCGCGCATATTCGCGCATATTCGCATGCGCATATTCGCGGACCAATCTTCGCGCGAATTTCACATCACTGGCGGCAGCGATAAACGAGAAGAGTGGAAATAGCGCCACGGCGAGGAAATATACAACTAATTGTGAGAGTCGAAAAGCGTAATCGCGGGAGTTTGAGAGCTGATTATTTTCTTCTTCACACAAATAATGAGCACAGAAATTGTCGTATGCAATTAAAACCGCTGCAGCAACAATAATTTAATTAATCCATCCATTTTTATGGTACTAAACAAAATAACTCGCCAAACATCTGTGGGGGCGGAGCCAACTATCATGGGCGTGTCTATCGGTTTAGAAAAAGTGTTTTTTAAAATATCTGACGGACTGAGTGTGTGACGTCACTTCCTTTATCTGTGACTTATCTGTCGGAGAAGACAGATTTATTCTCGAATACGCTCATTTCGATGCTCAATTCTCAATTACTTCGCATTTTGCAACGTTGGCGATTAACACAAGAAGTAATGATATAAATATGCGATTAAAAAAAATCTACGCATTATAGTATCATTTATTTCTTACGGAAATAACAAAAAATGAAGTAATTAATTTTTTCAGTAACACAATTTTTCAATTTGCAAAAAAATTGTATTGTACATCCGGCAACGTTGCTCGCCCTTGTCTTGCCTCCAATATTTCAAATTCTGTGTTATCTCTGTTCTGTACTATATATAGTATATATTATATGTCTGTACTGTACGGTCTCGGCGGTCTCTCTGGCCTCGATCGATCTGAAGTTGCAGTTTCTCTGTGATAGACTGTGATCACTGCATGGGGGTCGGGGCCAGGTCGGGCAGCTCTCATGTAGGACTAAGGGGCTCAGTAAATGGCTAATTAGTATTTAGCAACAAATCAAACAAATGTTTATATAAATATATTAAATATTATATAGTAAAAAGTAATTATAAAAAAGGTACTGCAAAATTATTTATATACATTTGTTGATATATATATATATCATAATATATATAATATATATATATATTATAAAGTAAATTTCAATCATATATAAAAATCACTCCCGTTATATATCCATATTTTAAATATATAATATATATAGATTTAATTAAAACAATTAAGAAGTAAATTTATAAAAAATTCAATTATTAAAATATAATAATTATGCAGTCCCCGTGTATTATATATACTCAATCTGGAATTTCTCATGCATAAATTATATAACTTTTGGCACTTTTCTTTTAACAGATTATTATATATTTTAACAGTGATGGGGAAGTGATTATAAAAAAATGCTTAATTATAATTACGCTTATAATTTGATGGTGTGAACTTTTCAGTGATATAATGGCACTTAATCTCTACAAATAATTCCTTTAATTATTGACCGAACACTTCTTCAATTTAATTGACGGAATTCATGACCAATTCACCAATTCAATAGAGATTTTTGAGAACTATAATATATTAATGATCATAATATATATTATATACATATATATTATATATCCCTTATTTTACCGTATATAGATATAAGTTTGCAATTCAATTGACTAAGATTTTATAAAAAAAAAAATGAATTTAGCAAATGTATTGTGATAATTAATATTTAATTAAATTATATGTAGTAAATTATTATATATAAGCATTATATAAATGAATTTCCAAACGCTCAAATTCCAAACGCTCAAAATTAGCAAAAATTCCAATTTAAAAAAATATATTATATATAATTAATAGCAGGGATCGGATGCGGATGCAGATGCAAGATGCACACGGATGCGCAAAAATGGGCTTGCATCCGCATCCGTGCATCCCAGATGCACAGGGAAAAATGAAAGCATCCGGATGCGCATCCCAGATGCACGGGAAAAAATGAATGCATCCGGATGCGCATCCCAGATGCATGAAAAAAAATTTGCATCCGGATGCGCATCCCAGATGCATGAAAAATAAATTTGCATCCGGATGCGCATCCACGGATGCACGAAAAATAAATTTGCATCCATTTAACACTTTTTTTTCTCCTTTTTTATCAGGTTTTTTGCTAATGGCCTCTAAATAAATCTTTAACACAAGGCATTTTCTTAACATTTATTTGCCACTTGTCGTTTAAAATTGCAAGAAACAAAGTGTATTATAAAAACCAAAGATCGGATGCGGATGCAAGATGCACACGGATGCGCAAAAATTGGCTTGCATCCGCATCCGTGCATCCCAGATGCACGGGAAAAAATTAATGCATCCGGATGCGCATTCCAGATGCATGGAAAATAAATTTGCATCCGGATGCGCATCCCAGATGCATGAAAAATAAATTTGCATCCAGATGCGCATCCATGGATGCACGAAAAATTAATTGCATCCGGATGCGCATCTCGGATGCACGAAAAAAACGCGTGCATCCGGTCCCTGATTAATAGTGATTAAAGATTTTTTTAGACAAAATAATTAAAAGTTGATATTGTGTTTTTATTTTATTTTTAAAATAATGAAATTTAGTGAGTCGAGAATAAAGAAAAAAAAAAAAAACATCCTGAATTGTTTAATATAGTTTCTTTGAAAAAATCACCAAGTCCGAACTCCGAATGAAAAACACGTGCACGTCATGAAAAGGGGGGCCTTCAAATTTTAAAATTAGAGGAATTACGATAATTTTCAATGGTATTAATGTAATTAATGAACCTAATATACAGCATCAGGTATAATAATTAAAAATGTGATGAAACTAGCTTAACTAGCTGCATAATATACAATCCGATTTAAAAGTCTTTTTTTTTTTTTTAGATTATCAATCCCCATGCAGAATGCATTAAAGTAACAAAATAAAATATCATGCAGGAAAAAAATCTTATGTTATTTTACGTATATAAGGAATCATCATGAAAATAACATTTGTATAAAAAAACTGATTTTACTAAATGTGCAATGTGATTATCAAGAAAAACATTTAAAACATAAAATTTATTTTTCTGGGAAAAAAAAGTCTTATAAGAATGGATCTACAATTATAATTATATAATTATAAAATAAGAGAGACTCCTTCAACATATGCAACTTCTTCAGCGTACATGTAACTGGGGTTGCCTAACTTTGCTCTCGGCGCTCCGTCGGGCAGGCCGCATGTGATGTCAGATTCCGAATTTCAACGATCGGCTGACACGGCATGGTACAGCAATTACAGCATCCATATAATATAATTATCACAGAGTTCCACAAAGACGCGGATCCGGGGGGGGGGGGAATGCCCCCCTTCCCCCCGAAATTTTGGATTTAACGTGAACAATGTGTATAGGCATTTCCCCTTGCTATAATGAAATAAAAAATCCATATTAGCAGAATGAAACAATGTTGTTTTATTTGTATAAATATCTCAGATATGTATTAAAAAATCGATAGTTTGAGAATTAACAGAAATATAAAGATATATTAACATGGTATGTTTTACACGATATATTAACAGCTAGCTCTATAAAATGGATCGAAATTTGTCTTAATTTTTCTTTGTTTTTATAGGCATGCAATACATATTGGCCTAATAGTTCTATAGGGGCGGCGCTGCATGCATATAATGCTAGATATATTATTAACGCGCTTTTATATCTATTGTGGCCGCCTGGAACAATTATTAGTCCTAGTCCTAACGCCAAATCAAAAATTTTATATTCGCGCTTTTATATCGTTTGTCGTATTGTGAGACTGCATTTTCTATTAAAAATTTTTAAATGAAACTTTTAATTAAT
Organism: Siphlonurus alternatus; assembly: GCA_949825025.1. Classification (NCBI taxonomy): domain Eukaryota; kingdom Metazoa; phylum Arthropoda; class Insecta; order Ephemeroptera; family Siphlonuridae; genus Siphlonurus; species Siphlonurus alternatus. Next base: position 14,004,309 of record OX463782.1, on the reverse strand, counting down.
TAATTGTCTTAATATTTGATAATACACTTAACCTTATTGGTTTAATAATGTGTAGTAATTATAATTATTAGGATAACTACCACTTATGTGATATAGTGTTTTTACGCTTTGTACGTTATCCTCACCCAGTTTTAACCTTTGTTTTGTCTAAATGTATTGGGTGAAAAAAAAAAAAAAATAAAAAAAAAAAAATAAGAATCAAAAGCCTGTATTACACCATACAATTTTGCATACAATATTTCCTTGCAAGAAAATTTCATCTCCATACAAACAAATGGGGTTTAAGTTTTCTTGTAAGGAAAAATTGTATGCAATAATTAGAAAAATTGTATCGTGTAATACCGGCTTTATACGTTAAATTATAGTTATCTTTTTCCTATGATATAAATATATTGCATCTATCTGCTATAATCTATAATCTGTTACATATAATAAATAGGGAAAATTCTCTGTAACAAATTATATTGCATGCAAATATATATTATAATTAAATATATTAATTAACTTAATAATTCAGACATAATTATATATTTAAATTAATTATATATTTTCTGGTAATTATTTCATATTGAACAATTTTTTTACCACAGTTAAAATTATACGCGTAAATTGATATATTCTTCGAACCATATAAATATATAATTATGATCGGTAGAGATAACGCCGAACAGCTGTTTGACGTACTTCCCTTTGATTAACATGTATTGTACGTGTATGTAAACCTTAGCAAAATTAAATTCAACGACTATATACTGGAGGACGGCCTAGAACAACTTATTGAAGAACCTCGATACTCGACATTTCTCGCCAACCTTCGGGGAAGTCCGCTAAATGAGCCACGCGTGCTCGGGGGATTTCTTTGAAGACGTCAAAGATTTGACAGCTTGACAGATTTGACAGATGGCTAATATATAAAGCGGCATTTTTGACCGCGGTATCTTTATTTGTAGCTGACTCAATTAAGGTCAATCAAATGCGCTAGAAAAGTCAACGTCATGACGTCACTGGGTTAAGGAAATGCCAGCCGGTTGGCGGCAAAAAGTTAGGCCGTCCTCTTAGTAAATAGTTCTTGCAGCAAATTCACAAAATTTCTGAAATTTTTTGGAGTCGAGTTATAGAAAAAATTTCAAAACAATTTAACGAGCCGATTTTTTTTAATTAATTTTTTTAATTTTCAGCATAGGGTTTTCCTTTTCCCATGGAGAGACAAACTAAGAATTTAATTTAAAAAAATCGGCTCTTTAAATTGTTTTGAAACTTTTTCTATGGTTATATATAGGCACTGTAAATATAATATATCTGCCTCTCAAAAAAAAATTCAGAATTTTTGTGAATTTGCTAAGGTTTACATGTTAATCAAAGGAAAGTACGTCAAACAGCTGTTCGGCGTTATCTCTACCTTAAGTATACTTGCGTTATAAATCCTTTTTTATTACAGTAATAAAAACTTGTTTATTTTTTATTACGTACGTATTATATATACCTTCATTAGCATATTAGCATATTTTTTTTACGATTCAAGTTTTTAAAATTTACCGCAACCTGCGATTATGCAAGCAACCAATACGATGGCGAATAACCATTTGACCTTGCAAACTCAGCCAATCAGATCATCGCTTGGAGCAAATAAATGATCTGATGATTATCTGATGACTGATGATCTGAAATCATCTGACTTGTTGTTCGTGGCTATCCACTTTGTACATTCGTTAGCAACGAGAAAAGTTAAGCTGGTGTGACGCAAAGGAGAATTTGAGGTCAAAGGTTAATTGATAAAACAAGTTTCTGTTATCTCTTGAGAGAAGCTTTTCTTCTTGTATGAAATAATCCCTCTCTTATTTATGCTTCGTCTTTTTCAGCGTGTGTGCAAAGAAGCACCCTCTGTTATGGCGGTAAAATATAACCGTGGCTTATTCATATTTTATATGTTATTTTATTTTCTAACGTTTCTTTTTCATTAATAGGCTCGTAGTGCAAGCTCTTCACCGTGGACGGGGAATGAAGCACTCAAAGATGATGATCCTGAAATGTGGAACTTGGTCAACGAAGAGAAGCGGAGACAGTTGACTGGCCTGGAACTTATTGCATCAGAAGTAAGTTACAATTCACTCTATTTTAAATTCAATTATAATATTTATAATAGAAATAATTATTACTAGTTTCACAAAATAAATTAAGTGCATGCATGCTAGGGTTTGCTTTCGGAAAGTTTAATTAGAGTAACTCATTCGGAGAAGGTGAAAACATTTAAAAGGTTATCGATCGGTCCTACATATTAAGGAGCTTTCACAAATATAATAAAAAATTGCAACGGAAACATGCCACAATACCCCGTAGCAAATGTTGATTATGCCATAGAACCTCGCAATTTGCTGCGGCGTGTACTGCGGTGTTCTACGGCACTCCGTCAAAAAGTAGAAAAATCAAACACATTTTGATTTTTCTAATTAAGGCATTCACATGATTTTCCGACGCAGCAGCTGCAGATGAACCAAAATATGTGAAATGGTTACGGCATTTCTACACGGACTCATGGCAGTAGCAATTTTTGATTATGAGAAAGCACCTTCAGGTACCTAGTCACAAAAAGAGTTGCTAAGATCGAGTTGACAATAAACATTCTCATTATTTTTCTTAAAGAGACAGGTTATAATATAATAAAATCATGTAAATTCATTTTTAACAAGTAAATTTCTGTTTACCATCTCCCGAATTTATAAAAATTAATTAAATATAGAGAGCCACAGGGCAATTGCACAGGCAACATTGTACTGAGTTTAGATATAAGACTTTGTACTACGTATGCATACATACCGATCTAGCATGTAAGATTGGAAAGAACATTATTGACATTATTCATGCATATAGAATGATGAAACAAGTTTAATTTTTACAAGAAAGATTCGAAAAATGTCAAGTTTAGAAAATATTACAAATAAGAAGAATTTAATAACTCTTTCATTACTATATTAATATTTTTCTTGTTAAAAGAATAATATTTTTTTCTAATAAGACAGCTAAACAATTTTTTCTTAAACAGATTCGATACACTTTCTATTTTTTTTATATCGTCGTTGTAGCGCTCTTTTGACCAATCTAGCTTTATAAGTTTTGACTTTTTGACCAATCTAAAATTATAAGTTTTGACATTCTGACCAATCTCTTTTTATAAGTTATGACCTTTTGTCCAATCAATTATTTTCTTAATTTCTTGTACGAGTGGTGCCATCTTGTGGCAAATTTTACGCTCTTTCGAATGGCGCAATAAAAAAAAAAGTTGTAACTTTTGAGATTTTGGACATTTGTTCCTGCCAAAATTTTTAAAGATTGGTCAAAAGGTCAAAACTTATAATTTTAGATTGGTCAAAAAGTCATAACTTATAAAGCTAGATTGGTCAAAAGAACGCTACAACGACGATATATAATCTGGAAGTTTATTATACAATATGGAGCTTAAATAAAAATGATCTCTTTTAATTTGCTCGTAACCTCCATAGTTTATAATTTTATATGAATAAGATATATGACTGTCTAGTATTATATCCAGTCACGTCTTTGTTAATTTGAACTTGATAATTTCTTTTAAAAGTTAAAACTTTCAACATACATAATCATGAAACAAAAAAATAATATATACTGTAATAATAATAAAAAATAAAAAATTGACCAGAAACAACTTAAGTTATGTAAGACTTTATTGTTGGGCACTGTGCCAAGTAGTAATATTAATGATCTGGTTTTGTAATTACAATCTTATACATGTTTCTTCATCTCATGGATGTTGCATGCATCACAATGCTGACCTTTGCTGTGTAAGTGGCTTAAGAGATTAACACAGTATGAGGGGTTAACTGAGAGACTAGAACTGTGCATTAGGCAACAGTGAAATGAAAATGCATACAGTACAGTATGAAATAGTTTTGATGTCTACAACATACTATTTAACTATAAAAATATAAGTTACTGTAATATAATATACAATAACTACAGTACATTATAAAATATTAATATATTATTGTACACAACATAAAATATATTAGTTGTCTAATTACTAATTAGAATTAAAAATATCTTTAACAACACCAACTTTGGGAATTTTTTGTGGTGAAGCTTTTGGAGATTTTTTTTTTTTTTTTTTTTTTTTTCATTCCTCAATAGAGAGCAGAGGTTAAACTATTTTTTGAAAAAATAAAATCTTAAAAAAAAATGCAATCACTCACTTTTACTTCAAGTGTCATTTAGCTTTTTAAGTGCAAATTATCTCTATGCACGAGTATTTAATTCACCTTGGGGTCAATTTAGAAATTACAAACTGACTTGTAGTACTGTATTTCGATTCTAGACAACTGATCATATGTCATATTTTTAGTTAAAATGACATGTATATCGATGGTGTACCGTCAAAAACGACCAACTTATTTTATCGCGTCCTCTCAAAAACGACTAACTCGTTTTATCGCGAGCCGAGATGATTGGTTTTGCACTATGGGTTTCCAGGTATAATAAAAATGTATACCTGGAAACCCATAGTGCAAAAGCGACCATCTCGGCTTGCGATAAAACGAGTTAGTCGTTTTTGAGAGGACGCGATAAAATGAGATAGTCGTTTTTGACGGAACACCATCGATATGTAATTATGTTGAGATATAAAATTTGTTAAACAGTTTGATTAAATTTGTGTGCACCTTTCTCTCTGTCCCCAGAATTTCTGCAGTAGAGCAGCGCTTGAGGCTTTAGGCTCTTGTCTCAATAACAAGTATTCTGAGGGCTACCCTGGGCAAAGGTATACACTCTGCAGCCATGTTTCAAAGTGTTGAATTTTTGTCATGCCTAACTGTACTGTATTTCCCCTATTTTTTTTTTCTTTATAAAATGAAAAGATGTGTAAATAAACTTATTCAACTCAAATATATTTTCTTTAGACTAAATTTAGCCAGAATTAGAAAGAGACAAGTTATCTGAAATAACCAAAATGTAACTTTCATTTTATTTTTTAAAAAATAATCTTGTTATCTGCAATTATTCAAGCCCATTGCCCATCATGTTCAACCCCTGACTCCTGCAATGCCATCTTGCTACTTACAGGTATTATGGAGGTACCGAAGTCATTGACAAGATTGAGCTGCTGTGTCAGAAGAGGGCACTTGAGGCGTTCAGTCTCAACCCTGACAAGTGGGGTGTCAACGTGCAGCCATACTCGGGCTCACCCGCCAACTTTGCAGCCTACACGGCCCTACTCAAGCCACATGAACGCATCATGGGACTAGACCTTCCCGACGGAGGCCAGTGAGTTGACATTGTCTTCTAAAAAAAGAAAAAGCTGTGGTTGTAAGAGTAAATTTATTTGAGAGCATGCCTTTCAAATTTTAAGAGGATAATAAATTAGGTAATATCCATTTTCAAAGGCCTTAATATTTCCCTAAAAAGTTTTTTCAACATACTTTACATAGAAGTAATTTATTTTACAATTACAGCTGCTGTTCTAACTCTGTCTTTCATAAGTCTACTTTTAGTTTTTTGTCGTACAATAAATATGTTATTTATTGTATTTTACATTATTACACTACAGTGTATTAACAATTATTACTTCAATAAGACTTTGAGTTCTGTTCATTCTTCTAAGAATAAAATACATACAGTACATTATATCTACTATTATAAAGTGTATAAATTTAGTGTAATTTCAATAATATAAATAATTCCGTCACCTCATTATTACCTCTTTCTTTCTTGTGTTCCAGTCTGACCCATGGCTTCATGACTGCAGACAAGCGGGTGTCGGCCACCTCGGTCTACTTTGAGTCCATGCCGTACAAGCTGGACACGAGCACCGGGCTGATAGACTATGACGCTCTCAGGAACACCGCCCTGCTCTTCCGTCCCAAGGTTATCATCGCAGGAACCTCCGCCTACTCCCGTCTGCTTGACTACAAGCGCTTCCGTGAGGTAAGACTGCTGCCAGCTGGTGCAGTCATTTTATTTTCTCATGCCTATAATTTATAATTCATTTTGCTTCTTGTAAGCCAGAATGTTAAATTCAATTTGCCTTCTTTCTAATTTATGTCTTGTGACTGCTGTGATAAAGGGATAATTCATGTCAAGATTCCCAATTTCTATGTGTAACTGGGATGCACTACAATATTTAACAGATTTAAAGTAGACTGAGCGATTTCATTTTTTGGAATATTTTGTTTTCTAAAAATAGTTTAACCTGTCTTCTATTGAGAAATGAAAACCAAAAAATTCCATCTCAAGTAGCTTCACAACAAAAAATTCGGAAAGTTGGTATTTCGGAGGCCTTTAACATGCATCCTTATGCAACAGAAAACAGCTTTTTACTCCAACTTTGTCTGAACTATGGTATCAATTAAAAAATACGTTCGTAATCTATGAGATGAATTCTTTAATGAATTTTCAAATAAATTTTTTTTATGATGCCGTTTAAAAAAAATAATAATGAAATTTTTGCACTATGGTATCAATTAAAAAATACGTTCGTAATCTATGAGATGAATTCTTTAATGGATTTTCAAATAATTTTTTTTATGATGCCGTTTAAAAAAAATAATTATGAAATTTTTGCGGGTTAATTCCCATAAGGATTGTCAATATTTTTTTTGGCTCCGTTTTTTTTTTTTAAATCCATTAAAGAATTCATCATAGATTACGTACAGTACGTATTTTTTAATCAGTTCCGACGAAGTTGGAGTATAAAGCTGTTTTCTGTTCCATAAGGATGCATGTTAAAGACCTCTGAAACACCAACTTTGGGAATTTTTTGTGGTGAAGCTATTTGAGATGGAATTTTTTGGGTTTCATTTCTCAATAGAGGGCGAGTTAAACTATTTTTAGAAAATAAAATAGTCAAAAAAATAAAATCGCACACTCACTCTACTTTAATTTATTAGAACAGTATTTATTACACTTATAATGTAAACAAGTTCTTTTTGATTTACTATTTATTGAAGTTAAAAAACATGTATGTAAAATCATTCTTCATAGCTCTCACTGTCAGTGATTGAGCTGACTCAAGTTTCTTGCAAGACCATTTATTCAAGCTATCTGCAAATATGGCACTGACAACATTTTTCTCTCCCAGATTTGTGACGAGGTGCATGCAGTGCTGCTTGCTGACATGGCCCACATCTCGGGACTGGTGGCTGCAGGTGTGATCCCCTCTCCATTTGAGTATGCTGACGTCGTGACAACCACCACTCACAAGACCCTGCGAGGAGCTCGGTCAGTTGATTTCTGAGCTGATAGTAAATAAGTAGAGTATCAAAATATCAGCTATCAATGCATTTTATTTATTAATAAATATTAAATATTTAATAATAAATATTAAATATTGCATCAATTCGGTGGTCATATAGCAGAAGATAACATCTGTAAAATGAAAAGCTGCAAAGTAATTGAAATATAGTACACTACCTTTTATCATAGAACCACTAAACTGCTTATTGCATTTTATGTGGTATGTTCTTATTTTGGGTGATAATTTCAAGAAATTTCATTATTTGATATGCTTGCCTTTTCATAATAGTTAAGGGTGCAAGGCCACCTATGGCCACGGGGTTGACAGCGCCATCTCTTGACAAATTGGTTTTTAATTTCTTACGGGCAGAGTTTTTAGAGTATCAACTTGAAACTTTATCAAGGTATGGACATTAACACTTTTGATATGCAGAAAAAAATTCATTGTCGTAGATGAAACCAATTTTTAAATTCAAATCCAAAACTGGTTTGGTTCCCGCTATTTTCAGTCTTGCACCCTTAATGACACCAATTCTTAGCGGATGGTAAATCGTTTCATCTTTTCAGTGTGCCTTAAATTTTAAAAAAATAATCAAAAAATATAAAAAAAATATAGATTATTATAGATTATAGATTATTATAATCTATGGGGATTAAAGAAAAATAAAAATAGCTTCAGGTTCTTGAGATACATAGGATATGATTGGAATCATATAATGGGGATTGTGCCATGGCAACTGTAGTCAAAATTTAGTTACATTAGCATTTAAGGACACTGCAACATTAATAACTAAAAAAAAAAAAAAAAAATGATACTAGTACAGTATTTTTTTATTGTTATTATTATTTGATGATCTTAGTAGTTGATTTGTCCCTTATATATTATGTTTCTTTGGGTGTGCAGATAATTAGGTTTACATTGGAAAAAGTAATGGCTGCCAATAATCATTAATCGTTATGCTAATACTGGAACTTCTTAATATTTAAAAAAATAATGATGATAGGAAGCCTAATTTTTCTTCCAGCAGTGTAGTACTGTATGTATAGAGGACATAAAGGACCAAGAGATGGCGCTGACGTCTGAAAATTTTGCTCTTTGCATCGAGGATACGGCAATACCTATAGCATGGGGAGAATCACAAAAATTATCAAAATTCTAGGAAAGAAATCACTTACGAAGTTGAAATATTTTGTTATATTTGTCCAAAAGTATTTGACAACTAATTATGGTGTTGTCATTTCTGTAAAATTATGCTGTGGCTGCTGAGAGAGCATTTACATGATTTTACAATATTAATCATATATAGCAATCCTCGCCAGACGCACATAGTTCCAGTAGTCACCACTAGGTTCGCACTAACTTTATGACGCCAATATTCCTAAGCCTCTGTTAATTTGATTGCAGCTCTGGCATGATCTTCTTCCGTCGTGGTGAGAAGGGCACGGACCCCAAGACCGGCAAGCCCATTCTGTATGACCTTGAGACACGGGTGAACGCAGCCGTGTTTCCCTCCCTGCAGGGTGGACCACACAACCACGCAATTGGAGCCGTGGCAGTGGCTCTCAAGCAGGTAAATTAATCATCTGCCAGACCTTTTGTATATTATGCTGTAAATTATGTAAATGTGATACTTATATTACTTTTTGTTTCATTCAAAATTTAATTTTTATTATGTTTTCTTGCTTCAAAGATAATTTTTTCATAACCAAACAATGCTTCCAATAATTTTAAAAGTAAAATTGTATTAAAAAAGTGCATGCAATAAAATTGAGTATCCCATGCTCAAACTTAATTATGATGGTTAATTATGCTAATGCCAGTAAATATTACTAAATATAATGATATTTAACTCCTACTGGAAAGGCTAAAATATCGGCCTGGCCACACTCGAAAGGGTAATAACGGCGTCAAGGATATATATATATTTGTTTTTATAATGATATTTGAAAATACTTGCTTCACAATACTAAACATTGCTGGATGTTTGGTCAATTGCCAGTATTCAAACGTTACTGTCCACAGGCCAACAGTGAGCACTTCAAGGAGTATCAGCGCCAGGTGCTGTTGAACGCCAAGGCGATGGCTGCTGCTCTGCTGGCTAAAGGTCACAAGCTCGTGTCAGGAGGCACCGACACCCACCTGCTGCTGTGGGACTTGAGGCCCTTGGGACTGGATGGAGCCCGTGCCGAGGCAGTGTGCAATCGTTGCAGCCTCACCGTAAACAAGAACACATGCCCTGGAGACAAGAGCGCCCTGACGCCAGGAGGACTGAGGCTGGGTCAGTACTGTTACCACATGGAGGTTGTCTCTTTTAAATTTTACCATATGGATTCAAAACAATGTTTTACTGCTCCGTTGAGAATGAGGAAATACATAATTAATATCAAACTTACTGCATAATATATATATATATATATATATTACTACCACCTGCTTTGAATAGGGGAAAAGACAAAATTCTTAAAGTACTGTATAGTACAAAAAAATAAACTTAATATTTCTATCTTCTTAAAGAACTTATTTTATTGTTTGAAATTATAATTTTTTACAATGAAGTTATACAATGAATTTGTAATGTAAATTTTTAATTAATGCAGCATTTCTTTATTTTAAAATTTGACAAACAATACATTAACCATTATTATGCACATTTGAATCAATGTCGTGATTATTTTATCGTAGGTGCCCCTGCATTAACGTCCCGAGGCTTCCGAGAGAAGGACTTTGAGAAGGTGGTGGAACTGCTGGACAAGGGAGTGCGCATCGCTTCTGATGTCAAGGCCAAGTGTGGTAAGTCTGACCGAGGACTGTTTGTAGTTTACATTTGCTTGTGACATCAGACCTAGAGTCACATCCACTATCTGTCCCTGTAGCCATTGTGGTGAAGGATTACAATAATGTTTTATGGACAAAACATAATTATATATTTCTTTTATTAATAATTATTTAAAAATTCTTAGAGACAATAAAAACCATTTAAAAAATGTTGAAGTGAGCAAAAAATGAAATTTTGTTTACCTATTTTTTATTGTATCCCCCCCCCCCCCTTTCCTTTCTTCTTATATTTGAACTGCCGAGTTTGTTTATATCTGTTCCTTTGACCTGCAGGACCCAAGGTGAAGGACTTCAAGGACTTCTTGGACACAGATGCAGAAGTCCAGGCCCGCATGGCTGCTCTCAAGGAGGAGGTGAACAAGTTTGCAAGCAACTTCTCCATGCCAGGCTTCGAGGACCACTGATTTGCCTTGTCATTCAACTGTACCCTTCGGTGGTGGTTCTGTAATGTGGTGTCACCTCGCTCAGTCATGTGACACAAATTATAATTTTATATCCTATATTTTTGGTGCTACTTTTTTCATTCCTTGCTATATTTGGTTTGCTGTTCATCACATTTAAAGCTGATACCAATCTTTGTATTTCACATGCATACATAACATGTATTTATTATGTAAACAAACCTGATGGTATGTTAAAAGGTAGACTGGATTTTTAAAGGTGCCAAAACTTTCAAAATTAGAATTAAGTATATTTTTAACATTCCCTGTAGTTTTGAAATGGCTAAAATATATTCCATAATATGCACTCTGATATGCCACAGATATATATGCACTTTATTTTAAATACAGATGTAACTAAATTTTTTTTTTTTTTTGTCTTCACAAGTTGCCTTAATATTTTATTTGAATGAAAAAATAGGGGAAGTATTACAAGGAATTACTAAATTTAAAATTCATTCCATTAAAATGTTTTGTAAGAAACGTACTGAAAATATAAAAATATCAATTGGCCTAAATACTTTGTTGTTTTCCTGTGAAGTTTTTCCTATATAACATAAACTTGGTGAACCAGATTAAAATTATCAAACCATCTGAACCATAGTTGAAAGACATATTTATCATAGTCTGAACTCTCTATTATTGAATAATTATAATAAAAACTTAAAAAATTTTACATTCAATCCCTGGACACCTGAAAAATTAAATCTATAGCTAGATTAATTAATACTTAAAGTTATGATACAATATGCAATCAAAATTCTAGAGTCATTCAGTCTTTTAGAAACAATGGGTGTGATTTATAAGGAAGTTATATCCAGGTTTCTCACTTATAACCACATTAGACTGGCGCTAACTTCAGTTAGAAACCTGCTGATTATATTTCATGATATATGCCAGTTTTAATTTTTCAATTGATTACTTATAAGTTTTCACTATAAGAAAATGCCATCTCGCGATCCTCTCTTACAAATGATTTAGATATTGTATTTAATTGACATAATAATTTTAACACATTATAAGAAAAAGGCAAGCATATTTCTTGCATATTATGTACAATTTAGTCTTGGCAAGTTTTCCTTCTTCTAGAGCAAAATCGTTTGATGTAATCAATAGTGTGGACAGGAGGATATGGAGTTCCCCCTTACCCCCAATGGATCGTAGTAAAGGCAAAAGAACCAACTCTGAATTCTTTTAGTAGCTAGTCTACCAATAATAGTAGTCAAATAATAGAGGATATTTAATTAGGAGATCTAAAAAGAAACTACAACGTACTGCGTGTAACAACAGTTATTCTGTTTATTATATTTTTGATCCAACCAAATAAAAGCACAATCCTGTACAATGTTGTGCCAGACAATTTATACAGTTAAATGAAATGTTAGTATATATATAATGCAGTATTGCAGTTCCCTCCACTCGTACAACCACTAAATAAAACGATAAAAATGGATCACATTCAAAATAGCTGGGAGAATTGTTGTAATGGTATGATATATTGCTTTGGTTGACAATTCTTAACCAAGATTAATTTTGGACTATAAAATTGGTTTTAGTTTTACATTTATAATATTTCATTTTAACATTCAAATAAATTTAAGTCATGACATTCAGATTCATACTTTTAGCTGTCAACAACATTTTCAAATTGTTTAAATAATTTTAACAAAATAAAATATCAAAGATCAGTACGTATAACACTTAAAAGTAATAATTTCTTTTTATATTTTCATGTATCAGGACGAAAAGTAAATACAGTATAATTATATGTACAAAAAATTATAAGACAGCAATTAAACTTTTATAAATTCAACAAATTCTGATCTAATGATATTTGATGATATATCTTTACTGTGAACTTTATTATATATATTGGGAATTATGAAATAGGTTACATATTTTTTTTAAAACAAATGGAATGATAAACTTGTGCTAAAATCTAATAATGAGACGAAAAGTTTATATATTTTTTACATAATAATAATGTGTACACTATACAACAATATAATAATACAGAGTAGTATTACATGATCTAATAACATCTATGGCACACTACACCCTCATATTTCCCCCTCAAACTTAGGAGGACTACCACATGCATAATATATGACAACATAATACAGAGTCTAATTTTGTACAAACACTGAAAAGGACAACAATTCACCAGGGAAATGGGGAAGATGGAATACTGACTTTATTGTTCTGATCGGAAATATCCCTGAGCTATTAAGAAAATTATAAATATTTAATACAGTACGCATTTCTTTAAAATTGAAATTATCCACCCAAATAAAATTACTCAACAGAAAATATACTTTCGAAGTGTTTTGACACCCCATTAAATATAACGTATTGGAACATAATTATAGACTTGGCAACAATATGACGGTTAAATTATCATACAGAAGACTGAGTTGAGCTGTTAAATATAAGATTTTCCTGAATAAAATTGCCAAGCCTAGCTGGTGATAAATTTACTTTCTTAATGCTCATGAAATCCTAGAGTTGTGGAATGGACAGCTGGGAGAGGGGGTTGCTGAACAGCCCTGGAAATGTTTAGTGTGGATGTCCCCCTACTTCCCCACCCCTGCTACTGATAGACAGTTTATATCGGTTTGTGGTCAACCATGTCAATGTTGATCTTGTAGTACACGTAAGGGAAGTACTCGGCTTGTCCAAAACCAAGGCCAGGAATGTCCACGCTCTGAGAAAAATATGGAAGGTGTTAATGAATCATAATTTAGGGATAGTTTTGAATCTAGAATTTAATAGGGAGTATTCACAAATAAAGGACTTGGCATAAATTTTAGCCTGGAAATTTTTAACATTCTACTTCATACTAGAATTTTATATAAAATTTTGTAATAAAAAATTCTAGTTAAAATCTACGCCAAATTATATCTGAATATCTCTAGAGCTGTTAAAGTTTGAAGTACTTTAATTAGGCACTTCAAACTTACAAACATGAATTTTGTTTTTGTAAAGGTTTTTGTTTATTAGATTATTACAAATCAATGCAACATTGTTTTCTTAAATCAGTGCAACAAGCCCAGAATTAAGCAAAATTGTATCTTCCCTACCTACTGAACATAATATACCTACGTAATATATATTTTTTTTTTTGCATTAATAAATCACCCCTGCCGTGAAGAATGAATTCTGGATCTGTCCCTGATTTTAAATAATAACTAATAAGAATATGGCCATGGTAATATGTTTTGTAATTTGTAATCAACTCCATCTAGGATAAAATATCCACATAACTACAATATTAAATATGTTGCAAGCAAGCTCCAAGTTTGAGCAACTCACGTCATGTCCCTTGCCAGAGCCCTGCAGAGCACTGCTGTCAAGGTGGCCGTACAGCTGGTTGAGGACGTCACGCAGCCGCTTCATAGACTTCTTGTGGGGGTACAACAGCATCGCCTGGAAGTTCACCGGTAGCCCATACCTGCAGGACATTTCTCCGTCAACATCTGGTCATGCCGCAGCATTTAAACTTTTAAATAAGATTAAATCCTTGTTTCTAATTTATGACGGTACCAACACATTATCGTCCTTTATCACCTGTATTATTTTTATAATGATTATTAGCAAGCTCACCTGAGCACCGATTCTACAAAGACTCTGAGGGCCTTGACGTGGATCCAAGCACAGAAGCACTCGCTGAAGTTGACCTTGAGCCAGCGTACCAGAGGACCCTGCGAAGAGACAACAGGTCAGAAGGGTGCAAGCTCAACAAATACGAGGCACTTACAAACTGCTTCTTCTTGTCTGTGACCAGCTTGGTCATCTCGTTCTTGCCCGCAGCAAGCACCTCCTCGTTGTACACAAACTCTCGCACAACGAACCTGAAACCATGTAGAACATGATAAATTTCTACTTCTATTTTTGAAGATATTTTTTTCTTTTTTTACAGAAATTAATTCTTAAATTTTTTTACTTAATGCAATTCAAGAAATTTTATGCAAGAAGTAGGAAAATGTTGTTGTCATTTGCTTGCCAAGGGCGGAACTTACAAAATTGTTCACGGTGCTCTCTGGGGCTCTTAATACTCAAGTCTGCAAGCCAGATGCCCAATACAATTTTTTAGTGAGGTATGTATGTTGAATACAACATTCCGCAGTACAGAGCTCACCCCCCTCGGAGTATAGACACCCATAGATAATGATTATGAGTTTGGTTAAATGCAATGTGAATTTAAAGGAATACATATCAACAATATATAGCAATGATGAAGGTAAAATAACGGAATTATTTGTAAAAGTTATAACTATAAATGTGGATAAATTGCATTCAATACAAGAAGTTCAAAAGGTGGTTATATTTCAGAATTGGATTTAAGTACAAGGCTATTTGACATTAATTATAGCTTACTTTCTCTCGCGAGCGTGATGTTTGAACTCCTCGGAGACCTTCTTGAAGAGGGTGACGGTGAAGAGGCCATACTCAGCGTCCTGAGACACAAGTTGGCTAGAGCGAGGCACGATCATGTCCGTCAACTTTTCATAGTTGGTCTGCCACTCATGGAAAGCAGCCCTAGCAACATAAGTTAGATACAATCACTGTCTATTAAATAGCTCTGAAATACAGTATCTGTTATGGTTTACTTACTTTGGTACTACAACCAGAACAGTAGTGAGATACTCAGAGTCTAAAATGAAATGTTCTTTCTTCACTAACTCAGCAAGATTACGAGTCAAAAGGCTGCCACTGTAAAAAAAAATAAGGTCAAAATTATTGCACAAGAAAACCATTACACTGGTCATCATATTCATTTAGGCAGGGATCGGATGCGGATGCGGATGCAGATGCAAGATGCACACGGATGCGCAAAAATGGGCTTGCATCCGCATCCGTGCATCCCAGATGCACAGGAAAAAATGAATGCATCCGGATGCGCATCCCAGATGCACGGGGAAAAATGAATGCATCCGGATGCGCATCCCAGAAGCATGAAAAATAAATTTGCATCCGGATGCGCATCCACGGATGCACGAAAAATAAATTTGCATCCATTTAACACTTTTTTTCTCTTTTTTATCAGGTTTTTTGCTAATTGCCTCTAAATAAATCTTTAACACGAGGCATATTTTTTAACTTTATTTGCCACTTGTCGTTTAAAAATTACAAGAAACAAAGTGTATTATAAAAACCAAAGATCGGATGCGGATGCAGATGCAAGATGCACACAGATGCGCAAAAATGGGCTTGCATCCGCATCCGTGCATCTCAGATGCACGGGAAAAAATTAATGCATCCGGATGCGCATCTCAGATGCATGGAAAATAAATTTGCATCCGGATGCGCATCCCAGATGCATGAAAAATAAATTTGCATCCGGATGCGCATCCATGGATGCACGAAAAATTAATTTGCATCCGGATGCGCATCTCGGATGCACGAAAAAAACGCGTGCATCCGGTCCCTGCATTTAGGTTATGATTAGAGATGAGAGAAAAAAAAATATATGTTCAGAAGTATTCGACTTAGATGATTTGTTGCAAACTGTAAACCAATGACCGAGAACATTATAAAATAATAATAATAATTATGTATGACACACAGTGTAGCAACATAGGATAGGGGGAGGGGAAGCAACCTTTACAGGGGTTAGTTAATTTTTTATCAAACTTAAGAAGTATGCACACATATTATACATACGTTTGTTTCTTCTCCAAGTTTTGTAAGCTGCCTTTGAGATTGTTATAAGCTGATGACTTGCTCTTAAGATCTGCATCAATCTGGCCAACTTGCTTGCTGATGATGTCTGCTATGTTACGCAGCGATTGTTTGATTGGATACTTCGCCATGTCCCATTGGAAGCGAGTTATGTAGCTGGCCAAATCGCCTATAAAAAGAAACAATTTAGTTAATATAGCTGGAGGTTCTAAAGTGGAAATTTTCTTTCAACGTACTGTTATTGGCAAGTAAGTTCTCGCTGAGCTTATCTCTCTGATCCTCAAGAACTTCTCCTAGATAAGACGCTACTTTCTTTGTTACAGAATCCACAAAACTGTCCAGCTTGCCAAGGTCGTCTGAGAGACCTACTAGCTGGTCTAGAGTGCCCACCTAATAAATTTGAACAGATTAAAATGAGTTTTGTAATGACATCCAGATGTTAGGTATGGGGGCGTAGTCCTTACCTTGAGATCAGGGATATGGAACTTGTAATTTACAGAAAGGTTGTTCTGTTTGCTGGTAGTGTTGTTCATCGTCTCCCATGTCTGCTGACATGTCTTGTCCCCAGGGGCTGATATTAGCCAATATTCACTCATTTTTACAGCTAAAATTAACAAAAATAAAGAATTTTCTAATCAGCTGTTAAAAATATTTGACCTGATTTGACATTTCATTGACAAATAGCTAAGTAAAGTCTCACATAACAATTGCACACATGGATATTAATTTATTGCATCGATCTGCGATTGCAACTTCATTATATATAAGATTAATAATGTAACAAATTCAATACTTACTTGCAAATTTTCTAGCAGACGGAATTTTTGTCCACCATGAATTTTCCCTCACGTGATCGCTCTGGCGGAAGACTTATGAACTGCAAAATTACGCGGAAACTTTTAAAGTAATGTTTGGCCGGTGCAAGACTGCGGACTTCATAATATATATATATAATTACATAAATAAATATAATTATGTTAATAGTTAATATATTATTATTTATTTTAGACAATTGCATTATTAATGTATACATAATTTAATTTGATTCATAGCTCGTTCCCTATGATAAATTCTTACATATTTTTATTATATATATGCATTATATAATAAAAAAAATTATTATAAATCGAATCTTTTTTAATCTTTCTAACAATTTATAATAAATTGTTTATTGAACACAAAAACAGTGTATAGAATAGATTATAAAATATTATATAATAATAACCTAAAAAATAAAAAGAAAAATATTGATTATATTATAATATACATACATATTATTATTATTATATATATACAAATCAAAAAATGAAATATAATTTGCCCACAATACAAACAAAATTAAACCTCTATGTTGTACAGTATCAATATATTATATAAACAAAAAATATATTAATAATAATAATCAATATATTATATATATATAAACAAAATAAGAACACAATACATAATAATATTAGTATACGTACAATTAATTGTAATAGTTCCAATTTTAAACATTTAATTATTATATGAATTCAATTATGATATATTATATATAGTTATACAGTATGCAGATATATAATGTAGTTATAATATTATATATATATATATATATATATATATAATATATATATATATATATATATATATATATATTATATATATATATATATATATATATATATATATATATATATATTTATATATATATATATATATATATATATATATATATTATATTATATTATATTATATTATATTATATTATATTATATTATATTTTAGGAACTATCGAATAGCACAAATATTTTCAGGTAGTCTGACGGGCATATCTATAGTGTATATAACAGGGGGAGTTTACGCAGTAGTGGGCAGTTTAGGATATGATATATGTTTCACATAACTCTCCGCAAAGCTTGCATTTACAATTTTCATTAATACTCACATATGAAACACTGGGTTAGAATCTTTTTTAAAAGTCGATCATTTTAAAACTCATCAACTTCTACTTGCAATTAAATTAACTGATGACCTAAATCAGGGCTATGCTCCATTGGGATGGGTTCTTATTAGGGCTGTAGAAATCTCGAAAAATTTTCAGCTCGATCTCGAAAAAAAAAGCTCGAGTTGGCTCGAAACCCGATATTTCGAGCCAATGCTCGAAAATCGAGCCATGCAGGTTCGAAAATCGAGAGCCAATTAAGCTCAAAAATCGAGCCAAATCTTGAAATGGCTCAAAATCGAGTCAAAGCTCGAAAATATTATTTTTTGCTTTAAATAGTTAATTGAGGACCTTATAAGTTATGAATTGTCAATTGAATTAACTATAATAAACCCTCTGAATAACGCCTACTTCATAGTCAAGCAATTTTATTGTTAATTTTTTTATTTTATTTTTTTCCAATATGGAATTCCCATGTTAAATTAGTCAACTTTAAAAATTCATAACTCAAAAACTAGATCGTATTTGTACACCTGATATTTTAACTACTGATAGGGGATGTAGAGGAGAACATTATTATTTTTTTTCAGAATTTTTGTGTGAGGGACTTTTTTTAACATTGGTGGCGTTACCTTACCCTTAAGGGTAAGGTAACGCCACCAATGTTAAAAAAAATCCCTCACACAAATAAGGGTAAGGTAACGCCACCAATGTTAAAAAAAGTCCCTCACACAAAAATTCTGAAAAAAATTTAAAATGTTCTCCTCTACACCCCCTCTCAGTAGGTAAAATATCAGGTATACAAATACGATCTAGTTTTTGAGTTATAAATTTTTAAAGTTGACTACTTTAACATGGAGAAATGGAAATCCCATGTTAAATTAGTCAACTTTAAAAATTCATAACTCAAAAACTAGATCGTATTTGTATACCTGATATTTTACCTACTGATAGAGGGGGTGTAGAGGAGAACATTTTAAATTTTTTTCAGAATTTTTGTGTGAGGGATTTTTTTTAACATTGGTGGCGTTAATTTTAGTGAATGGACTGCTCATGCATGCAGCACAATCTTTTTCATTTGCCCCATATTTTTATTTGTGAATTCAATTTTGACCATAATATATACATGTTATACATCAAGTTATACAGTGTACATTTATTGGTATAGTGCATCATGGTGCATGCCCATGAAAGAGATAATAAATAAATATTATAATCACAAGATTTTTTCTTGCTGCATGTGAATTCTCTATCAGTATAATTATTATAATAATATATGCATATATATATAAGAGTCCTTAAATGCTAGCTGGTTATATAATTCCTACCCTTTTTTTTTATATAAACAATCATTAGAATATATTTATTTGCATGACCACAACTTAAATTACTTAGGTATTCAATTTCGTAAGGAAATAATTATCTACCATTAAGGGTAAGGTAATGCGCTAAATGTTAAAAAAAAATCGCAATCATGACAATTATAAAAAAAATAATAAAATGTTCTCATCTGCATCCCCTAGCTCTAGGCTCTAGCAGTGGCTAAAATATCAGGTATACAAATTCGAGCTAATAGTCTTTGAGTTATGAATTTTTAAAGTTGAATAATTTTTAAAACATGGAAGTTTGATTTTTCCATGTTAAAAGTAGTCATGCAACTTTAAAAATTCATAACTAAAAAACTAGCTCGAATTTGTAGACATGATATTTTAGCTATACTGATAGCTAGGGGAGGAGAACATTTATTTATTTATTTATTTATTTATTTATTTATTTATTTATTTATTTATTTATTTTTTTTTTTTCATAATTTTCATGTGTGGGATTATTTTTAACATTGCATCGAGCTATTGATGAACGGAAAAATACGTTATTTAGTCATTTATGTATTAACTATTTAAATTAAGAACATGATAGACAAAACCCAAGATTTCTCTACGTCGTTGAGTAATCTTGAACAAAACCCACAATATTCTGCATATATAATATTTATATTATCCAAAGAAGATAATTGTTTTATTTAGAGGGGTTCATGTTTTTTAATAATTAAATATTAAATAATAGAAATAATGGATATTCAATTTGTTATATTAAATAATGTCATAATAAATATGTATGTATTTATACATTTATTTTACAGGGAAAAGATACACCCTAATACAGTAAAATGTGTGAACTGAAACACCATTTAAAAAATTGACACAATACAAAACAAAAATGTTTAGTAATTAAAAACAAAAAAAATTCACTTTTGGTTCAATTATGATGTGTGAAACAAAATGCATACATCATATCATCTTCACGGTGAGAAAAATTAATAAATTAAATTGCTTGATCTGCTACTAAACAATTCAACAGTGAGGAATCATATTAAATCTAACAATGGACAACCTGCATTGCATGAAAAAAAAATATTGCAGAATTGAATAGAGATTACAAAATTA